>JANKOD010000191.1:22887694-22912633 GCA_026284645.1 Erythroxylum acuminatum
AAATTAATAACGGAACTCCAAACAGGGAACTTATAAATTTCAGATTTAGACATAAACTGAATTTATGAGAGAAAAAAAACCAGGTTAGCAAAGAACTTAATGGGTTATGTTTGATTGCTAGTTTACGATAGTAAATTAGGATTATTGCATAACACTCCTTTGATACCTTGCAAAAAGGATCTAAGAAACTCTAGACTCAACCTTCTATTAACCAAAAATTCGCCTAATAAATTGATCCAGGTAAAGTCCATAGAAAACGCTAAAAGTGGAACCATTCTTGAAGCTTACCACATTCTATTCAAATTAACCACTAGAAATATTAGCAATTTTCTTTAGCTTTGATTTTGTTATTTTTCTTAGCTAAATTTCTTATTTTAATTTCCCATTCTTTCACAATCGCTTAGTCCAATTAATTGAGTGATCCAAGCCTAATACTTACACAATTACTCCTTGTGAGACGATATTATACTGTACTACTTGAGACACGTGAACTTGCGGAATCCCACTAATCATAATATTCTTGTTTTTCTTTTTCTTGTTACAATGCAGGTGTCTACGATCCACTAGAAGAAGAAGGCCAAGTTTGTTCTAATTAAATATCTTAACTTCTTTTATTATTAATTATTTTTTGGAGTGTAACTTAGAAATCGCTTAATTTGCTATGACGGCTTCATTAACTTTGTTTTAGATGATTGTTGTGTGTTGTCGGTATATGGTAAGCATTGTTGATTTTGGATTTTTGTTTAGACGAGCGGTTCTTGTGAAAGAAGCTGCGCATCCTGGAGAAGATCCTATTGATATTACGCCCAAAGGATTTGTTGCTCGGACGAAAACTCAGAAATATGGCGTGGGACATTCTGCATATTGGATGACACTATCATTTTCTCAAATTACAAAGACCAAAGGCTTTATAAACAGTCCATCAATTCCAAAGGTCTGATGAATTACTCGGCTGCGTGACCTTTTTTTTCTTGTTTGGTTTTCATCAACAAATTTGAAGATACTATCTACTCTGCTTCTTCGACTCCTCTCTCATTTCCAGTCATATATTGTGTACTCTGTCAAGTAGGATATGGTTAGGACTTGGAAAGAATTTTTATGCTGAGTGTTAACTTTATAACACATAAAGATTTGGCTCCTGCGCCACTTACACCAAATTACGCGTGGTCCAATGGTCTCCTTTACTAATGGAATCTTTAATTAATGCTTCAACCTTCATGTCACTGTAATGGAAGCTATATGACGTCATGGGTACTTGTTATGTAGTATTGATAAGTGGATGGTTGACTTATTTCAGTTTTGTAGATCGTCAAGTAGTACAAATACAACTGCAACTATTTTTGCTATGAGCCTTAACGGCAAAGATGCCCAAGGTAATGAAAAGAGCAACCTTTTTTTTTCAAAGCACAAACTAACTTTTTTTTGTGTGCATTGCCTTTGACTTTTCATTTAAACTTAGAGTTTCTTTTGTTGTTATGATTTTCAGAACCAAAAGTATTAGTAAGTGGCAATGACTTCTATGCCTTTCCTTATCTGAACCCCAAAATTGATCAAATAGCTTGGATAGAATGGAGTTACCCTAACATGCTGTGAGATAAAGTAGAACTTTAGGTTGGCTACACATCTAAGAATGGCCGAGAGCAGGTTCTTACTGCTTACATATTAAGAACTTGCTTTATTAATAATTTTCATATTGCACTTTACCCATAATACTGAAAACTACATTCGATACACAATTATAAAGTCATTTATTTTGGTGAGTATTGGTCTATTGTACCTCAGCTTGGATAAAGGAGGGAGATATTGTGTTGTCTCAATAGTTTCGATAAACCTACTCACTAAAATTCTTGAACCTTATGTTCACATTCCCAATTCCTCAACATCAATAGTAATTGAAATATTTGTCATAAGAGAAACTCCTGAAGTTTTTGTTTGTCACATCTTTTAATTGAGAATCAACATGCAGGAGCATACTTTATTTTGCACATATTCTATTTTTGAATATTGAATGTGTTGGCAGGGATGCTTACAAATGCATATGTGTTGTTAGTCAAGATCCTGCACTTCTGGAGTCTCCAACTGAACCAAAGTGGTCTTCCAATGGTTTTCATTCTTTACTTGCAATATTTTAAATAATAACACACCATTTTGTTAATAATGTAAGAGAAAAAAAGTGTGCTAAGGAGCAAGCTTGGTGGTATAATTAAAGTTGGTCTTCCATTATATAATATTCATAAACTAAATGTTACTTGAAGAACAATTATTTGGTGCTAATAACTTAATCCTATAAGCAAGGTGTGTTCAGTTTCAAATTAAAAAAATATTAGTAGATGCAAGTAAATGTTTGTTCTATGAAGTTTCTTTATTCTACCTGTTAGGCTTAGGATCACAATATGTTGTTATCTTCCTTGGATTGCTTTAAGATTTTTCTACCTCAATTCAAATCAGTTGTCAAGTACCATAATTTTTGTTTGTGGAGTGATATAGGAATCTAACATTTAGATTGGCATGAAGTTTTAAATATCCTTTATTCCAGGAAACCTATGTGTCATTTTATATTGTGATTGCTTCATTTCAATTTGAGTTGTGGGGAATCCTACAGTCTGACATGTGGAATGTAGTCCCTTCTAATTGTTGGAACTGGGATGCTCTGAGGGAAATGATATCTATGAATGGGGTGAGGAATTCACTTCTTGTTGCACCAATGTCAACTACTTCAACTAACCAGATTCTTAGAAATAACGAGTGCTTTGAACCATATACCTCCATCATTTGTAGCTGAAGAATTGTAAGGTGTGTTATACCATCATTTTTTAATATTCTTCCATCTGTTTTCTTTTGTTTTCTTATTGTTTTGTTTATACAGCGATGAATTTGCTGTGGTCAACAAACATCTTCTTCATAATTTGAATGAGATGAGGATTTGGGAAAATTCCTGAAATCCCTAATGAGTTTAAGCTTATATAAAAGTATGTAAATGTAATTTGCATGTCTATTGCTTGTTTATTCCTTGTTCCTGCTTTTAAATTTTACCCATCCAATTAACTTTGTTTCTGTTCATTGTTGCTACCAGGATTGTTTGGGAGATCAAGCAAAAAACCCTAGTTGATATGGCTGTTGATCGTGGATGTTACCTTGATTAGAGTCAAAGCTTTAATATACATATGCACCAGCCATATTTTGGGAAACTACCTTACATTTCTATGCATGGTCTAAGGTATTTCCTTTGTTATAATGCCTTTGTATGTATGTGTTTGTTTTTGTGTTTATTTACATAATGTTTATTGTTCTTTGTGGCACAAAAGGTTTTAAAGACAAGGATGTATTACTTGTAATCTCGTGTTGCTGCTGATGCCATCAATTTCACTTTCGACATTTATGTCCTTCAGGTAACAACTTTTGCAATTTTTTATTGTATTTCCTTTGAATGTAGGAAAGCAAAACAACTCTCGTTCATTCCGAAGTTAAGGGATAAAATTTGTTTTGAATAGAATTTAGGCTGAGTTTGAGCTTAAAAGTTAAAATTTTAAGCTTTCAGTAGGCTCATACTTGAGTTTTATGACTAGACCTTGTTTAAAATGACCTGATTTAGTTTATAAAATGATGTTATTTTTTTAATTTAATAAATCAATACACGGTGAGACAAAAACTAATCAAGCTTAAGGATTAAACTTTTGTAGTAACTTCTTCATTCAAATTCTGATTAAACTTTTGTGATAAATAAAATAGGCATTTATTATCGCGTAGTCTAAGAATTAAAGTAAAAGTGATCCTTTTCTGTTACAACTTTGGAAGTATCGCTGCAAAAAATCGATAGACAAATGCCCTGAGTCAGTTAGGAAGTTCATTTCAGAAGGATACTATCTTCAATGAAGTGTAATGGAGTCTTTCCTGAAATGTCAGAAAAAGTACTCTACTTTGCATTTATATGAATAAAATAGTATCTGCATTAAGAAGTCAATAGTTGTTCCCCATCGCATTCATTTCTTTCCTTGTGTTGTTATTATAGTTGTTGAGTTAGAATAGTTTACCAGGAGGTACTTAATGGTCTTAAGAAGTTCTGCCTATTTTGAAAGGTGTTCCGAATTCAGATGAGCTACTAAAGTCTGTAAGGAGCATTGTAGATTCTCTTTGCCATACCAAAATGGATACTTGTAGCTTTTGTTTTCCTGACTCCTTGTTTACTCAGGACCAGGATGCAACCCTCGGTAATAGACAATATCCTTTTACATCCTATTATAATGGTTTCTGTCACTTAGTGTTTATGCTAATTTGTATGTCTGTGTCTTAGAGTTTTATGCGATGTAGTTCGATGACGGTTCGCGTCTATGGATAAACTTTCAATTTCTCTCTTTTGAAGTGGCCTTAGGTTTCATATATATTTCAATTGTTAGGAAGATCGTAGAGTGGTTTAGGGAATGATTGAAACCAAATTACTGGATATCAAAGCTGCAAGACCATGCTTTGATTCGCTATTTTACTCATTAATTTTCTTTTTTTCAATTCTATATTGTTTAGTTCTTGCTAAAATGTTTGGAAGATATTGTATTCTCTGCCTGTATTCTTCACATAGTTTGAAGTAGTAAATATTTTGTACAAAATATTTGAAGTTCTTTTCCCTCTTGTCTTTGAAAATTTTAATGATCAAATTATAAATTAGTTTATTTGCCAAAGTGTTGTAATTAAGAGAATTGTAATGAATTTCTAATTCAAATGTATAAAAAGATTAGGAGTACATGACAACCATCAACCATAGAATTTTCTCAGAAAACTATTTGACATTAGGTCTTTCTTCATTATGACTCATCAATTCCCATGAAATATTACTCCAATGTTAATTTATCAACACATTATGTGTTATCATGGTAAAATGTGTTATTTGCTCTGGTAGTAGTGAAGCTTTAACAACTATCATCAATCTGTTCACATGAAAAGTCATACAGTGTATCTTGTTTCCTTCCAACAGAAAGTTCACAACAATTTTCTTGCTTATTGGCTAGCTAAGCTTTACACAGTTGTTCCAAGTTCACCATTTTTTCTTAGGGGGTTTTTATGGGATGAATGTTTTCATTAGCTCTTGATTTGATTGGTTTCCCTTCATCTTTTTCCATTTTCTTTTTTCTCCTATGTCTTCTTTAATATTTCATTTAAGGATGGTATTCAAAATTTCAATGTTTGATTGTTGGATAATTGCAAGTTATCAGGCTAATTGCTATTGTTGGGGCATCTATGAGCAAGCGTTGAGACATTAGCATATGTTTGGACATCACAGGGCATTGGTTAGATTTGATGAATATTGATGGTTGGATTCCACGCGAGCAAATTTTAGGTGCTAAAGTTGTAATTTTGTGCAAGAATACTTTTGTCTTCTTTTTATATTTAAAATTATATTTGGTTATATATTTGTCATAAAAACCTTGTTGATGTAACTGCAGTAAGATTCCAGAGGAATTTTTTCTACAGCATCCAGCTAATGGAAATCCCCCAACATTGTTTTTGGCTATCCATGATATGATTTACTTTCACTTATTTTATTGATCATTTTATTTCAGGATTGAATTTTGAAAAGTTTAATGATGTTGATTCATGTCATCCTAATTTTTTTGCTTTTCTTAATATTAAGTTAACAAAACATAACTTTAGATTGTTGGTGTTATTATGGTATTTTAATTATGACATTTGAAATCACTTATGTATTTGACTGTTTAGATAGGTTTGAACTCATACATTTATTTGTTTTCTTCATAATAAAGATCTGCAGAAAAAAATTCTTCAGTTAGGAAGCATTCCTAAGGGTGATCTTGGTAAGATATTGCCTATAATTAGTGCTTTTACGTGTAAGTTTGGAATTGTCAGCAATCCTAATTATTTTCTATTGTGAAATTAAATGCAGCAGTTGGCAAGATCAAACAACCCTTAGTATGAAAAGCATCCCATGGCAAAGTTTGCCTCGACGGTTTTTGAAGACAGTGATATAGTTAGTACTCAAGGATTTATAGTTAGTACTCAAGGATTTACCATATTGTTGTTTTATGTGTCCTTTTGTCAATTTGAAAATTTTGAATCCAGTATAGATTAAGATTAATTAAGAGTCGCAGAACATTATGTTTTGTCCTTCGAAGGAAAGCTTTATGGTGCCATTCATGATTTATTCTTAAATAGGTGTTTAAAGGAGATGAAGAAAAAGGAAATATAAATTTTTTATAAGTGAGATCATTATATCAGTGTGTCTTGTAACCCACTTTGAATTCAATTGCTTCCCTTCTTAGCTCTGTCACAACTTCTTTCGAGAGAGGAGAAATCCTTATTACTAAACAAGGTTGGATAAGATTAATATAATTATGTATAGCCTTTTTTCTGCCTTTTTATTCCTGTAATTAATCGAAAATATATTTTTTTATTTATGATTTTCCATATTCAAGATATAAATGTACATTTATCCACGCAAGAAGTGGATGAAATTATAAATATGTATGTTTATCGTGTTTTATCATATGATGACATACAGAAAAAGGTATTACCATTTCAGTTCCTCTCTTTACCAACTTTTTGATAATATGGTGTGGTCCCTAAAGTGTTCAAGGAGCTAGAACAATAATTTGAATTATGGATAATGAAAACCGAGAATGATTTAGTGCTTTTCTAATTTTTTACTTTGAAATTTTATCCTTTTCCCTTTTTATATTTGAGTAATGATAAAAAATTTTATAATTAAAACATGAATTACTTTAAATGTGTTTGGTGCTACCAAGTTTAAATATATAATTAAAAATTGATTAAAATTAAATTATTTAAAATTGTTTAGTACTAAATTATGATTTAGTTAAAGGTTTGAAGATAAAAATATGCATATAAAACTTAAAGTCAAACATAAATAAAACAAAAAGAAGAGTCTATACTGTAATTATTTGTGATCATAAGTCTTTAATTTGCTCGGACTATCTCCTCTAATAACCAAAATCTATAATGACCCAACAAACTAAAACTATTTAAGAAGAAAAAATTTCCACTCACAAATAAAACAATTTCACTAAACTAAAAAATAAAATTGAAATCGCATATGCATACACATAACACATATATTAATTATCAAGACTCTTTCTTCTTCACCAACTCTCTTTGATTTTCTTCTCTTCTTCCTTTCTCTGCATCTCGTTTGCGTCTCCAAACGTGATGAAATGAGTGAAGATTAATGGCCTTTGATCCCTCACTCACAAAATAATGTCATTAAGATTCATACAAATTTCAACATATAAAAAAAGATCAAATTAGATAAAATTAACGACAACAATACCTCAATACTTAAATTGTAATTGTACTCAACCAAAACCAAAAACACTAAACTATGAAAACACAAACAAAAAAACAAATTAGTAATGACAACAATTTATTTTCTCATTTAATAATTAAAGATGTCAAAGATCAATTCAATAAACACAACCTAAGATTTTAAAACTCATAATAATTCGTGAACAAACTATCCGTCGCATACATAACCATAATTAACAAGTACGTCAACTGAAAGACCATTAATAAGTGTGATAGACACTCACTCCACTTTCCATTCTCTCAAGCATTCAAATGTCAAAAATATTCCTTCATTATTCATTTCATATTAAGCATCTACCATAAGCTTGCTTACTAATCTAATTTTCACTACTAAATATCTAACACAAACATTAATCCAAATGTCTTTATTTTGGTTGTAATAGGGCCAAGCTAAAGGTAGGAAAGAAATAAAACCAAGCTTTAAACCATATAACTAATTGAGCATTTAAAATGATACAAACCAATAAAACATAAAACATTCAATTTTAGGTTAATTTTAGGAACGAGTGTTGTAACATCCCATTACCTGCGGGGAGGCCAGAATAATAAAAATGAGTGATTAATGGGAGATTAGAAATGCATTTCATGCTCATGCATAATGTCATACACATACACGTGAATAGTGAATTCTTGCACATAAAAATAATTGTACATGCATTCATGGATAATTCCGGGTATAACTGAACTGTAATGTGTTATTGCCGAGAATTGTGATTATATTATATAGAAAATTGTGAAATTGTGTATTGGAATTTTAAATGGAGAGTATAATTGTTATATTTTTTAATTTTGGTAAATTTTAGGAATAATTTCAGAAATTATGGATTATTACGAAAAATAGAAATAAGAGACCAAAGGATATTGGAAAAATATTGGAGATAATTGGAATGTAAGGATGAGAGTTATGGGAACTAATTCAATAAGGAACTTAGTTAGAGCCTTATATATTACATAAGTGACAAGTGTCACTGACTTAGTTAAGTTATATTTTATGATTTTGTTAGAAAGTAAGTTATGTTCTCTGGGAGTTAAAAGACTAAGTACTGTTGTTAGTTACTTTCTTCATAGCCACCGTCTTCAAGTTTCTTCCAATACACAGAGTTTTTCATCAAATATCCTCCAAAAGTTAACTTTGTTTTTCCTTATCCTATACCACTCCCACTTTGCTATCTATTTCTTCTGCCCTAAGAAAAAAACCAAAGCTGGTCAATTTATACAGTGGTGTATGTGAATTGCATGGAGTTTAGGGCTTTGGGATAGTTGAAGATCTTGAAATTTTTGACAAGTATTGAGTAAATCCCTTAGAGTTGTTGATTATGAGATAAATTCAATGAATTTACTAACATTTGCATGATCATGGAATTTACGTACATCTTCATGAACACTGCGTTAATAAGATGAAAATTTTGGATATAGTGTTATGTAGTATTTGATGGTTATTTGTGATCAAATAATGTAGAAATGATTTTCTTAGAGTTGAATGATCTTAGAAACAATGTATAATTAGATGCAGAAACAATTTGAAGAAAACAGAAGTGAAGGTTCTGTTTTCACTGTATATATACGTATTTATGGGAGTTTGAGTGTTTTTAAGGATGAGCAAAAAAAAGAAAATTTGAGTTAAGGAATAAGTATGTGGTGATGTCAGGGAAAGAGAATGAAAGATTTAAAATGAAAGTTGAGAAGAAAAATAGGGAATGTACAAAAAGGATGATTTTCTAATATGTTATGTTTCTCTTCACTGTGAATGTATATATATGTGTGTGTGTGTGTGTGAAAATGTGAGTGTTTTAGAGATGACCAAAAGAACGGTTTTAGAGTTGAAGAATAGTTGTAAGATGATAGTCTGAGGTGAGAAAGATTATATAAATGATAGTTAGAGGAAGAGAATTAAGAAAATGCAGAGAATAAAGAGATAGGAAAATGTATAGAAAATGATGAAGCGCAAAACATGAAGAGGATGAGTTATTGATATCTGATTTTTTTTAATGATTGTAAGAATTTTGAGTAAACTTGCATATTAGGGGTACTGTGAATTTGTGGGGAGTGAGTTGAATGAAAATGGAGTGGAAAAACTAGAAATGAAAATTGAAGTGTTGAACTTAGTGAGGAAAGACACGTATAGAAGTTGGCTATGAATGAAACAGAGAAAAGAGAAGAAAATTTTTGATCTGAACTTCCTTGATTAAACTGTATTGATCTAGGAAGATTTTGACAAAATTGTCTTCATGAAAGTTGTAGATCATTCTTTTAACTTTCCAACGATATAAAGTTTGTAATTTTTAGAGTTCTCGATCAAAAGTTATGGAGGTTTGAAGTTAGGTAGGTGACTAATGAAAGTCGCGATCGTGCTTAAACTTTCTTATGAAAGTCCACGATAGCGATTTTCAGACTTTCGCATGAAAGTTTGCACGATAGCGACTTTGAAGGTTTAGGGGAGTGATGACCATCCGACGATTTTTTGGCTATATCTTCTTTGTACGACCTCCAAATGACATGAGACTTAGACCATTGGACTCGTAAGACATTGCTCTACCTCTCTACCAAAAATCATAGCCATCTAGATTGAATTGAGAGAGATTAAGTGATAAACGTGGACGGGTCTGACTAGTATGCTCTCACCCAATTTTTGTCTTATCTCTCACGCCTGTGACTTCTCACCCTCACACCTGTGACTCACTCACGCCTGTGATTTTTCCCTCTCACGCCCATGAGTTTAATTGTCCCATCAAAACACTGCGCTCTTCAATTGTTAGCTGTGACTTTCTGCACCCGAGAGTAGTTGTACAAGCTAAACCATCTTGCTTCTTTCGACTATAACTTCTTCTCTAGACCTCCAAATGACTTGATTCTTGAGCCAATAGATTCCTAACACATTATTCTATCTCTCCACAAATATTGGTAGCATTCTGAATTGATTTAAAAAATGTTAATCAAATGAAAGTGTGGGAATTTGTTGAAGCAGTGTGAATTGGAATATTTTACTAAATATACTTCGGTATTGCGATTATATTTGGATCTGTATGATTCCAAATGGGATGATTTTTGATGTGGAGTAAACTAGAGACATAGGCTTACAAATTATCTGAAGAAGTCGAATTGTAATTCAGTTTCTAAGATATTCAATTTCTGGATGGAAGTTGTGCAAAGTACACTGTTTCAGTATAGGAACAGTCAGAAAATATTTGAGGTATATCTTTCAAAATACTAAACCAAATTGAATGATTTTGGAGTCATTAGAAACATAAGACATAGAGGAACACTCTTTTAGGAGAGAGTATTGTCAAATTACTTCATTTACACTGCCTAAATGATCAAGAACAGTAGACCCAAAATTCAGTTTTTAATGGAAAAATCTGAAAATGATTCAAATAGTTATGAATTGTGATTTCAATGGTTTTATTGAGGTATAAACCTAAGTATAAATTATACTTAGTTGAGTTTTGTTATGAGATTGATTTTGTGAAGAAACTAATGGATAAATACTCGGGATTGTCATGAACATGCATTGTATATATTTCATTACATACATGTGCATTGTGAAACACTTATAATTGTGCAAATTGTGAAATATGTGTATGTTATTTAATATAGAGGAGCAACTGGAACGTCAACCTCTAGACGTTACCGGAACTTCCAGGCATTAGCTTCGGGAGCAACTTGTGAGTAACCTAGATGGTTTCTCTCAATTATTTTTGCTTAAATTGTGTTTTGAATAATAGATGAATGTGTTTTGATTGTTGGATTCCGAACAATAAAGGTTCGATGATTATGATATGTGAATGAGATATTGAAGTGCTGCTTGTATGTGAATGTGACGAACTATGTGCTTCATGACATGATTGATTGTGACAGATGCATTCCATACATGAATGCATAATCAGATAATGGTAGTTGTGACCAGAGTAGCCACCGAAAAAGAGCTTGAAGCTTAGATTATGAAAAAGAGCCTTGAGCTCAGAAAGTGATTAAGAGCCTAAGGCTCACTATATAAAATGAGCCCTGTATCTCCATCGGATAAGGGACAGTTATCAATGAGCCCGATATCCAAGATAGATACGAGCCAGTTTAAGCACTCGGTCACAACAACGTAATAATTGGAAAAGAGTCACATGAGCATTTCATATGCCTTTTAATAAGTATGTTGATTGTTTGAAATGCCAAATTGGTTTTCTCTTAAGTGAAAAAGTGATATGTGTTCAATTATGCAAAAATGCAAAATTGTGAAATATATGTTATCTAAAATGATGAGATGCATAAATTGAGTGAACCATCGATGATGGTTACCTCATTGAGTTCGCAAAACTCACCAAAATTGCAACGTTGACTTTTTAGGACCAAGAGATGACTCTAACTATTGAGAGGCGCTACAAGCAGTGTAGACTTGTGATTTAGGAAGAGAAGTCATGGCTCAAAGGTCGGTCAGCTAGGTTTTGCACAGATTAGATAGATTTTGTATATTTCCTCTTTCATGTAGTGCTTTTGTATTAGGCTATGATGATGTTCATGTAAGGAATGTTGAAAGACACATTGTAGACCTTCCAGTTTTTATGAAATGAAATGAGGAAAAAGTTGGTTTTTAAAATATTGTGATTTTTCTTATGATGCTTTATAAGTGAATATAGATATAATGCCATGTTAAGTGAATGTAGTAATTGAATGTAACGCGTCATTGTCTTAAGTTATGTATTGGAATGACCTCCGAGCATCCCGGTATGTATCCTAAAGTAAGGGAGCACTACAGGTATGATGTTTAGTTGTGCGGCTCAATTGAAAATAGTGAACGATTAGGTTAGTTTTAAGAATATGAGTTTCAATCACGGGTCCGTGACTCATGATTTTTATCTATTTTTATTCCTTATTTTTTCTAACTATTTTTATGAATTCATTTTAAATATTCTAACTCTTATATTTTAAATTATAATCAGCTCATAATTCCTTATATTTGTATAATTTTTAAAAAAAAATTAGGTTAGTTTTAGGGATTTAAGTTTCAGTCATAAGTCACACCCGTAACTCATCATTTTTTAACTGATTTTTTATTCCTTATTTTTACTAACTATTTTTATTAATTCATTTTAAATATTCTAACTCTTATATTTTAACTTATTTTCTGCCCAATAATTTTTTCCATATTCACAAATTTTAATTTTTAACAATATTCTTTAACTATTGGTAACATAATATATTCATAAATACTCTCATATTCCCTTAAAATTTTATTTTTTTCATAAGTTACAATTATCACACCCATAACTCCTTTAAAATTTTAAATTATAATCAGGCTATACCTCCTTATATTGGTATAGTTTTTTAAAAAAATTTAGGTTAGTTTTAGGGATTTGAAGTGACTCAAGTTTTTTTATCTGATTTTTTATTCCTTATTTTTACTAACTATTTTTATTAATTCAATTTAAATATTCTAACTCTTATATTTTAACTTATTTTCTGCCCAATAAATTTGTTCCATATTCACAAAATTTAATTTTTCCACAAATTTTAGTTTTTAATATAACACAATATATTCATAAATACTCACCTATTCCCTTAAATTTTTATTTTTTTATAACTCCTTAAAATTTTTAAATTATAATCAGGACATAACTCCTTATATTTTTAAATTTTTTAAATAAAATTTAGGTTAATTTTAGGAATTTGAATTTCAGTCACAAGTCACTAATAAGTCATACCCGTGACTCATGATTTTTTATCTGATTTTTTATTCATGATTTTTTACTAACTATTTTTATTAATTCATTTTAAATATTCTATCTCTTATATTTTAACTTATTTTCTGCCCAATAAGTTTTTTTTTTTCATATTCACAAATTTTAATTTTTTTCACAAATTTTAATATTTAACAATATTTTTAACCACTGATAACATAATATATTCATAAATACTCTCCAATTCTCTTAAAATTTTAATTTGTTTCATTGGCCACAATTGTCACACCAATAGCTTCTTTAATTTTTTAAATTATAATCAGGTCATAACTCTTTATATTTGTACAATTTTTTTAAAAATTTCTCTTTATTTTTTTAACTATGTACTCAAAATATTCCTATAAACTTTTACTAAACTATTTTATCTTTTCCTCTATATAAATTTCACAACATTCGTTGACATATTTCATCCATTTATCATTTTAATTCCTTTGTCGCTGTACATTTCTAAATTCTTTTATTTTATTAATTCATTCTAAATATTCCAACTATTATATTTTTACCCACAAAATTTTATCCACAATCACACATTTCTATTTTTCCCACAAAATTTTAAATTACAAGACATTCATTATATATATACTCTTTAATTCTAAATTACGTGAGCATTATACTATACGAATTATCGCTTCGCATTTGTGCAGTGTCTGCTAGTCAATATAAAGAAGCAGTGCCAGATAAAGTAAGAGTAATGTAAACGAACATCTACAATTAGAACACATGACATGATGAAGCATTGCCAGCTAAAGTCAGAGGTCACTCACTAAATTAATGAAATAAATGATCTTGAAAAACGCACTTTTGATTAAGTTCTTACATTGTTAATATTTTTTATAATAATAGAATTTATTCTTGTTATTTTTAAAATATATACTAAATAAACTAATTTATAAAGTATTGTTATTGAAATAATTTTTTTGCTATATATATATTTTTTCTGAGAGTTAAATTTTTTAGAAAATTTTGAGTTTATGAATTATTAGTTGGATCGAACTAATTACTGAATTTTAAATTATTTTTTAAAGTATTGCACGTACTTAAAATTTTATGTAATGTGTACTTAAAAATATTACCAAATTTATTATTAATTAAAAGCCATTATTCATTTTCAGTTCAAAATGTTATTGAAAGCAATGTTTTAAAAACGGAAGGTTTAAGATTTAAAATATTTAAATCATTATAAAATCAGCTACAAAGTAAATATAATTTACAATTTTAAAATATCATTGAAAGATATTGACCTTACCAATCCAAAATTTTGAAGTTTAATTAAAAAAATTGCTAAATAAAAATTAGTTGATTTATAAGAATTTGTTAATTTATAAAAACGGATTGATTAATTAATAAATTAATTCAGTTTTTAATAACAAGAGTTATTAAAATAAATTGAACTAGAAAATTGAAAAATAAAATTGAAATGTTAGAATGTTAATTGTTTTAAACGGTTGGACTGATCTAGCTAGTTGAGTTTTTTAATTATTGAGTGAAAGTATCCCTCAAGATTTTGTTTTTAATTTGAAATATTATGTTGAAAATTCTAACTAAGTTTGTTTGTTTTTGTACAATTGTTAAGGAATTTTGCTGTTCTTATCTTTGTTATTTAATATCGAATCCAAGAAAATCTTCATAGCGAGTGAGCCACCTTTTATGCAAGCATTTATGATCTTTCTCACATCACCTCTATTGCAAGTTTCAGAAAATATTCCGCCAAGCAAACCAAAGCATCTTACTTTCACAATAAGCATCGAAGATGTGTGATTTTTTTAAACAATGGTAAACCATATATCAGAATCCATGATTTGCTCTGCTCAATTCTGTAAACTCATCTTCTGCAGAAGAAATTGTTATAAACCAAGAAGGAAGATCACTGAAAGAATTTATCAGCAACCTGTAATTGTAAATTACTGCAGGTAATGCCTTTTCCTCTGTATATACATATTGGCATTGAAACTGCAGAACTTTTCTTGTATGCTAAGATTGTCCCACCACTGGTTCCATTCCTGTACACCTTATGCCCAATTCTCTTCTACTTCCTTTATTGTACATTTTGAGATCTCATATGTGAGTTTTTGCTATCTGGGATTTGGAGATATGGAACATCTAGAGAAGTTCCTGTTACTTTCTTGGTAAGCTTTGGCCACCCAAGTTAGTACCAAAACCACCATGAAGATAGAAAGCCCCAGCATTGATTCCCATAACATTCGTACCGAAGCTCGAAATGGCTTGCATTGGTGCTCATCAATGTCCGCGAAGGCCTTCTTCACAATAGAGCATTTTGTCAGGCTCTTCACGTCGGGAAATATATCTATCATGTCCTGAACAGAACGACCGTAAGCCCAAGCCACGTCGTGGAGGGACTGAGGAATAAGTCTGCCTTCTGTCACACATGTTTCTGTGGAGTTTCCTTTGAAACAAGTGAGATCTGAAAGTATCTGCAAATGACATTACAACGAGTCATTTGGACGTTGAAGACCAAATTCATATTCCAAGTTCACATTTTTCTGAAAAAAATAAAAGGAGTTTCTGCTTACTTTGCTTAATTGGTCTATCGTAATGGATTCATCAGGACAGAGCTCTGGAGTGTATGCGTAGTCTGGAGGCCCCGAAAAAGGGTCACAGATGCTGTTAAGGCCTAGTATATCCGAATTTTGCTCCTTTAATCCAAGAGAACCATAGAACTCTACTGCCTTGGACTTCAACTGCAAAAGAATGAAGTTTCAGGTTTTAGTATACAACAAAAACTGGACAAAAACTTTTAAAATGTACCCAAAAAAACCTGGAAATAACAAGGTTTAACCTATGCAATACCTGAGAAACGTAATCATGAACTGTCTTGCCAATATCTGTTAACATTTTATCTGAATAGGCTGGATCAACACATGGTAGAAGGGAGCTCATGCTACTATTCTGTAGTTGGTCATAATCATGAAATGCTATGCACGTATCATCCACAAAACTGGGTGCAGAGAAATCAGTTTCTTTAGACAGCAGTAAAACCAGTAATTAAATCATGAGAATCTGTTTGAGAACTGTAACACTGGAGGCATACACTCACATGTGGAGGAAGAAATCAACGCCTGTCAAGGCCCAGAGCAGAGTTGTTAAGATCCAACAGATAAAAATTATGCTGCGAAACAAGGCAAAAAATTCAACACTATGATTTAAAAAGAAAAAAGGAATGTCAAAATGGAGGATGGAAAAAAGAGAACTTACATGATGAATCCAGGGTGCCAATGGAGCAAGAGCAGAACTGAACAAAAGCAGTAATCTATTGGTCTAGGAAATCAGAAAGACAAAGACTAATGTAGACAGAGGACTTCCAGGAGAACCAAAGCAACTAATTGGTGCCTTTTTCTGGGTTTTTCTGTGATTATGTGCATCTAAAATGGAGAAAGTGAAAAAGCAATAAACTTACCTAGTGATGCTCCCAACAAAACAAGGTCGATAGCAACAACCACAAGGTGACTGGTGTGCCTGGATTACAATACAAAAACATATGGGTTTACCTGGAACAAGAAGCATTCAAGAAGTTGACAAACTGATACTTACGATATTTGAATCACCATGTCTATAGCATGACCAGTCTTCTGCACAAAGTTTCGGATAGATTTTGAATCCCCTGCTAGACGATGGGTTATATTGTACAATTTCAGGGATGTTGCTGGATCGTAGGGACGCAACAGAACTTGCATATCTGTGGTTGCTAATATCACTTTGTAAAGGCTCCTGTGAGTCTGACGACCTGCCCTGACAATGGTACTCTTAAATTTCCGTGTCCTGTGCATGGAACTCTCGTTGGCAGCAAGAACAAAGCCTGCGGCTATTCTGATTAGAACATACAAGCATGAGATTAGACCAAATCGAAAGTATGAAAGTGATTAACTGATTCAAAAACTGTTCATTTGGGCTTCAACTTGGTTAGATTGAACTCCGCAAAAGCTCTTCATCCTAGAGAAATCTTTAACTTACACGGCCAGGATTGTGAAGATGATGATGAGCAAGAATATGAAAATATGTTGATGATCCATGAAGTCTCTGAAAGAGGAGGTTTCATTGTTGGACCTCTTCTTGAAGAGAACAAAAACACCAAAGCACAAGCCACATAACAGCCACAGTAGCGCAATCACATAAGAGTGTACTCCTGTAAATGCTGCAGACTGAAAGATGATTAAATACGCATAATCAACTTTAAGCTTTTAATCTTCTCTTCATGCACATATCACTGTACACTTAACAATTTAACAACGCTTGTACTGTTTTAGCAAATTTCACGTATTCATACAGTTCTGAAAGTAAAATCTCCTGAAAATGCTTCTATTTGCTTGATTGGCTATCAGTTGGAACAATTTAAATGATATATCAGACAATATCCAGTTGCGAGTTGATCTTCCATGCATGACCATTTAAATGGTAGACAGGAACTGATATTGGATACAGGTTCAAGAATTTGAGATTGCGATTTCAAAGCCATGCAAGTATATCGATTCTTGTGTTTAATATGAGAAATGACGAAAGAATTTATAAAACTTACCGCCAAATAATGCCTGTCTGTGATATTATAGGCTCCACGGTAATTCTTCAAGCCTCGAAGAGGATCAGGTCTCTTGAAGATGCGTTCTTCCACGGATGATTCAAAGGCCATGACAGTAGGCGAACATATAGACATTAGAACCAAAAGGAGCAGAAATGGTAAAGACACTCCGTTTTGTTTCGACATGATAGACCCAGTTTGATTTTTCTTTCCACAGTCACAACGATTCTCCCCAATATTTCCTCGAAAATGATCCACTTTTGCTGAAAAGTCGACAGGGACAGGTTCTTGGTCTGACTTACTGAGTAAGGTAAGGATTGCTTGCGGCTATGGTTGGAGAATTTTCTCCTTTTCTTTTATATTTTTCTCACGAAAGAAACAGAAAATTGTAGAGATAGCAGAACCAAAAAATGAGGAACGTATCAAGCACCGAAATTCTTGATTGCCCAACTTTTTTTTTCCTTGCCTGATGTACACAAGCTTTCTCAGGAGGAACTCCCTTATGCATATACTGATCAGGATTACTTTTCTCAGGAACTTCATATGTATAGGAAGATCGATAATGCTTCTAAATCCTGGAATTTGCATGTGTAAATCCCTTTCACAGGTTTCTAATTTTCCGTTACCTTCCACATGTAGGTTGACTATTTGATAGAACAATGAAACTTTTACGGAATAGAACAATTCCTGTAGTTATAACTGCTTACAGATGTTAAAGCCTAAATACGTGCCCTTCCCTTCAAGTCAAGAGTTACAAAAAATCACGAGTTCTACATCAGTAATTGTAACTGAGTACTGACGAATTCGTCGTCTCTAAACTTAGAAAAGCATTAACTTTAGGAAGACTACCTTCTTTTACTCAACAGTCAATTTGGAAGTGAAAATATGAAGTAATTTTCAGTCTCTAACAAGATATCTTAATTGTATTTGTTAGACTATTAATCATGGCGGTGGACTTCCATAGTGTATACTAATTTACGTCTCGTCTGAGTTGATATTAAACCGTCATATAATATCAGATCGTTATATAACCGGTTAAATATTAAATATAATTAAAGAATTTAAAATATGATCAAAATAGACTGTTTTTACCTATCGAATAATTTAAAGTTTAATTGAAAAAATTATTAAATAAAAATTAAATGATTTATTTTAGTTTACAAGAACGTATTAATTTATTAAAATTATCTAATTAATTAATAAATTGATTGATTCTTAACAACAATAATTATTAAAATAAATTGAATAAAAAATTTAGATGATTTAAAGTTTGTATAACTTGATATTAGTGTTGGAAACCCTATCATATTGTTACCATATTAACTTATTTCTGAAAATTTTTATTTAACCAAAAAATATTTTTAAAAAATTAGTATATTTAATGCATTGGTTAAGAAACTTATTAATTGGCATTATTAATTATTTATATGATATTTATTGTTTGAATTTAATTTCAAATAATTTATTTAAATTGACTAATTATTATATATGCTGAAGAATTTATTTAATTTGTATTTAAAAAGTAGCTTACAAAGCATCTCTTGGTAAAAAAGAAAAAAGGTTGGTGTTGTACTTATACTAAATTAAATTCCCCAAAACCCTAATTTTTCAATACATTCTTGTTCTTAATCCTCTCTAATCTCAAGAAAGTAAAAATTAATTGATTAAACATCAAATCTATTCAATTAACTTAATTGTAAAAATTATAAAATGGTTAATTTCTAATTTTTAATTTCAATTTATTTTAATTATATTCGTTGTTAAAAATTAATCAATTTATTAATTAATTAGTTATTTTTATAAAATAATTTATTTTGTAATTAAAATAAAATTTTATTTAATAGATACTCTTTTTAATTAAACTTTATATGAAAGACACTTAAGTATTTTAAATATTTTAATTTATTTAATATTTAACCTATTTTATAATAATTTAATACTAATTAAATTTTTGGTTTTAAAATTTTATTTATTATCTTCACCCGATGTCCACGATCCGTGGTAGCAGACGCCCAGCCGACGGCGGAGAAGGCGGTGTTTGATATAAAGCTGGAGAAGTACGACGCGGCGGCGACGATCAAGATTATAAAGGAGGTTAGGGGTTTTCCTGATTTGGGTTTAAAGGAGGCCAAGGATTTGGTAGAGAAAGCTCCTGTTTTGTTGAAGAAGGGTAGTGAAGAAAAAGGGGCTTTGGGTCCCTGGCAATTTCAACATACAAGTTGTTTGCCTATCGTACATGGTTTAAAGGTTAATCATGGAAAGCTCCAAAACGTTGTTGTTTACCATGCCTAATGCACTCAAGTTGCTTGATTGATGTTCTTGTTGTATTTGAGGCACGAGCTGATTACCGATTTTAATAATCCTTCCACTTGCTGCATTCTTCTGGAGGATGAAGCATCAGTTTTTCTTAGTAACATCAATTTGTGTGCTGGTTGCTTATGTGACAAATCGAAAATGACAAACTTTGATTCTTGAGGTTCTGTGTCAGATGGAGAAAGCTAATACTTGAGCTTGAAGGAATGGTTAGTAGATGAAACTCATTGCAATTTTACGAACTTAATGAGCACAGTGGAAAGAAACTCTCTTAATTTCTCCATTTTTTAAAGCTCAAATAGTTATACACTTATATGTTCATTATTTTCCCCAGTACCCAAAAAAAAGGGGTACGTGTAAAGCATAAAGCAGTGAGGTAACTCGTGTTGTATTCATACCCATGAAAAAGGATCATCTTAAGATGATATTTCTGACTCTTATACCAGTCTCTTTGCTTTATATATCCCATCCAAACTCCAAGCCCCTAAACATATATGATTCTAGTCAAAATAGTACTGCCGCAAGTAATTTAGGTTCCATAGAATGCTGTTTTGTTTTTGAGATATACAACCCTAACTACATTTACAGTTATGGACAACATGACAGCCGAAATAGCTGGGCCGGATGATGTCAAGTAATGTGTATTTCATGCCAAACCGTCGAGACTATCCTCATATGTTGATCTTGTCATCTGCAATAGTTTGCATACAGTACCATAGTTAGACCTTTATATGCAGATAGAGAGGATATATAAGGAAAAGACATTTGCTGTTCGTAGGAAAATTCCTAAAGAATGACTAGGTAGTAGTCTCATTTTCTCTTTGGAAACTTTGTTTGGGGGAAATTTTATAACAATACAACAAAATTATAGCCATCGACCAAAACAACCATAGTTGCCTTGCATATTGATGTGTCAACTAACAGGCAGAATAAAAAAAGTGAATACATAATCTCCAGAAAGAAGTTTATCTAGCTCATTTTGTTAACTGAAACTATTTTTGTTTGGCATGGTTCAATGGTACTGGTAACTGCTAGTTTACTAGAGCCTCAGAAACATTCAAGAAACTTAACTCTGGATAGTCAGAATTAAAAGAAAGAATGCAAGTTTATGTTGTAGGGAGACTAAAGAATAACTTGTACTAGAGAAAAAAAACACTAGCAAGGCTTGCCAGAGACATGCATACCAGTTATGACACGTCCTATATTTGAATGCTTTCATTGCTGCTTCCGCAAAAAGTTGAGCTGCTTCTGCTTCACTTTCCGCTTTCTCAGCCTCCCGAGCAGCCTCCTCAGCCGCTGCAATTGCAGCTTCTGCCTCTGCAACAGCTTTTGCAGCTGCCGCTGCAGCTTCTAAAGCAGTCATGCCCTTGATCTTTAATAGCTCTTGATCAACCTGGGATTTAGTTAGGATTTTAGCACTCTTCTCTGAATTTGGAGAATCCTTATGCTTTTCCTCTAGCAAAAGGGGAGAGTTTCTTCTACTTTCGGAACCTGTTGAGCTAGATTGAATTCTGTATTTATGCTTGACCTGTGATAAAAAGGATAATGCGTATGAATTATATTCTTTTCAAGCGATCAACTTAAGCTTTGAAAATTCAAGACACATTGTATCTAAAAATTCTTTCCACCCCCTTGGATGCATCAAGACCCTGCTTGCCTAGTTCTAGCAACATTAACTTGATTTTGAAGATTTTGGGAGCATTGTATCCTGAAATTTGTTCCAACCATTAAGATGCCTCAAGAGCATGCTTATTTGATCCTTTAAAAGTATTACGTACATCACAAATGTATCAAATCTTTTACTTGTGCCCACAAAAATGTTCAGAAGGTATCAATGGTTGATTCTGCAGGGAACTACAATACCATGGCTCACATTTAACATGCTTTATCATGGAAAAGAATACTTGCTGAATTTCATGATCTTGTTCTTGGAAAAGTGAGTACCTTGATCAATGTTCCATTTGCAGTCAAAAACTTTAACTTTCCAGCCAAATGTTTTCTGAGGTTTGGGGGTGCCTTGTAATTGTCCTATAATATTTTTCATGTTGGTAATGTTAGAATCCGTCTGAAGAAAAAGAAATAAAAGAGCCTATATAGATGTGAATGAACAGGAAAAATTCCATTGCATTGTGTAAAATGGTAATCACCAATATCAAATTACTAGTTCGACAACAGAAACATGTCCTTGCTTCTTTTATTTACAAAATTTTCAGCACTAGAAACATAATTCTAGCTTCAAATTTTGAGGAAAAAAAATCTCCAGATTGCAGTTCTGTTTTTGGACAACTAATAACTCGGGTAAGGAGAGAGGGGCCTATTCATGAGAAAAGCTGGAATAAAGTTGTGCTAGTTTAAGTATCAAAAGCATTAACAAGAAAAGGCTGCAGTTTGCCTCATTCAGTCTTTAATTTTGTAAATCATACTTTCACGCCATATAGCATCATGGTAAGATGAATGAATGTACCTCTATGTACAAAGAAATTGAGGCCCTGTCAGAACCATTTGGCTCGTTCAGTGCGGTAATGGCCTCTAATATTAAATTATCCAACCTGAAACGATGATATAGCAACAAGCATATCAATCATCAATCATAAACTGAAACAAGAAAACTCATGCCCATCTATAAAAATTTCAAGGTCTTATCCTTCGAATTATATACATGCTTCACTGAAAATATGAACTGATCAAAAGTCACAATAACCAAAACAAAAAACTATTTAATTTCTACTACTGATTGCTAAAAGTGCACTTCTGTTTCCAAACAACTCTACTGCCCCATTATTTAAACAAACTCAGCATTATTTTTGAAATACTGATATATCAAACGGATGTCTTTTGCTAATATGCTGGACCAAGGCTTGAAAAAGAGCATTTCAGATTGGTAAACTCAAGGACTGCCAAGCAGTAGGCCCTCGGACTAAAAGGCTTGTGGTGAAGATTATAATTTATAAAGTCGTACATGCTATATGGTCATAAGACGTAACAAAAAATATTTAAAATTTAATCAAGTATAAGTTAAAATGTTGTAGATGAAATATGGTCCTAATGGAGAAAAGTCTTGTACTATGAGTACTTTCAGTTAGACTGTTGCCTACTAGTTCTATCTGTCATAGCCTTTTCTTCATAACAACTTCATATGGACAGTCATTTCAGAGATTTCTTCTTCTCTTAGCCCATTTGGAACCAGAAGAACCACTCCCTGTACTTTAGCACCCAGGAAATGGAATAACAACTTTATATGCATTACCATGGGCTCTACTTGAGCACATCCAACCATGATTTTATGTTTCATGGACGTTTATTTATTATTTAAAATAATTAAGAGAAAATAAGCAGGAATATCAGGTCGTTCAGCTTTATCAATTCCAATGAGTAGCACTAGAACTGATTTCAAGGTGCATGCTTGTTCAGAAATTAGTCTGTTGCTAGTCCAATTCCAACAAATTATCAACAAAAATGTATCATATGCAGCACACTGAAGAACGCAAATATTGAACATCAGAAGGGATGTGACCTTAAAGTTACTCCTCTAGAAGCACCATTTCTTGGTGTTCCATTGGAAACTGCAAGAGGTGTAGCTTCGACAATTTCTTCATTGCTCTGTCGAACAATGCTCAAAGCCTTGGAGGTTTCACCACGCTTGGCATTTTGAGGATTTCTCTTAAGTGCAAGTTTTGCTTTTTGCCTAGACCCCCATATTGCAGTAACATTAATATTTCTCCATTTATCCTGCCAAAAATTAACTAAATGATTAATATTTTCTGACAAGTGCCAACTGATGAACTACACTATTAACAATTGAGAGTCCATCATTAGTTTCGATCCCCAATAAATCAAATTTATTTCAGGTTCTGAACAAACAAAATCTATCTAGAAAGAAAATAGATATTTATGGTTCTCTCCCATCATGCATACCTTGAGATCAACATTGGAGCGTAAATGCAAGACACCACTGAACTCAGGGTCCATAAGTATAGTGCGCCATCTGCCCCTCCCATGCTTAACCACGCCAGCTCTAAGAGCTGCCTCTTCTTCGGCTGTCCACTTCTGTTTAGGAGCCCCCATCAATATGCAATGCCCTTTCCAAGAAAATTTTCTTAGTTTAACTCTTGCCCCCATCACCAATGGAAACCAAACAATTGATAGTGCACTAACTACGCATATATTGAGCAATTCTAACCAGAACAAACACAGGAGCATTCTACATAAATCATGAACCAAAAGACAGAACTTTGGGATCCAAGTTTAACATAATCAATCAAAATATTTTATAATTATCCATCTGGGTCTCACAACCACTA
Organism: Erythroxylum acuminatum; assembly: GCA_026284645.1. Lineage (NCBI taxonomy): Eukaryota > Viridiplantae > Streptophyta > Magnoliopsida > Malpighiales > Erythroxylaceae > Erythroxylum > Erythroxylum acuminatum. Next base: position 22,911,895 of record JANKOD010000191.1, read on the forward strand.
ACAATTTCTTCTTTGCCTTGAAGTTCAAATGCGTACACAGGCACAAAAACCGGTATAAAGTAAACCAGAAAAGAAACAATAGAAAAAGAAATGAAAGGAACGAATCTGGGCGGCTAAACGTAAATCAAAATCCGAGTTCGAGAAGATAAACTAGATAGAGATCATAAAAATCCCAAAAGAAAAACAGAAAATTCAGCAAATAATGTAAAGCGAAAATGAAAAATTAAAACAAAAAATCAAATTAATTACAATCTGTTTAGGTGCTGAGCTGAGCCTGTTCTCACCTGACCAGAGGAACCAAGAAGTGAAAGAATTCACAAAGGGATCATTGTAGATTATTTGTATATACAGACATCCACATATATATATGGAATTGCAAGCAAATGGAGATGGAAGAGATTGAGCGACTGAAACATACTGCGTCCTTTTCTTCTTTTCTATGGATTTTATATTTGGGCCGTCAAATGAAAATACGACTTGTTCTGATCCTTTTTTGCAAATTTCTCTGTAACTATCGTTTGCCTGTTGCAACCCCTAACGTTTCTAAAATTACCATTCTTGCCCCTTAATTAATGATTATATTAAAACATGATTAATGTTATAAAAGATAGAAATAATATGGTGTGCCACTAATTGTTAATGCACCACTTAAATTGTTAGTACACCAAATGCACCACTTAATAGTTAGTGTGCCACTTCTATTATCATGATAGTATTTTATTAGAAATTTTGTACTATA
>JANKOD010000191.1:22931729-22949139 GCA_026284645.1 Erythroxylum acuminatum
GCACTTTAACATGTAATTAATAAGGGTATATTAGACATTTCATTAACTTTCTTAATAAGTGTGCATTTCTCTAAAACAACACTTATTATGAATCGGATGGAGTATATAATAAGGTGTCATTGGTAATTACACGGCGAGTTTTGGAATAATTGGTAAAGTTCTTTTTCTGACCAAAAGATCACAGATTTAAGTCACTTAAACAACTTCTTTGTAAGAAGATAGACAAAAGAACAATTTTCATATATTGATAACCTTTTCATACTTTCGCAAAACAGGTAGCCTTATACAATAAAATACTCAAGTCTTCGTTTACAAGTATCATTAGTTACTTTCAAGGGGTGTGAGTTGATATTTGAGAGCGGAGTTTGGCTTCGACTAAGTTCTAAGTTCGATTCTATGCTAGCTCCTCTTGTAAGAACCTGAGACAATCGAAATTTTACCTATAAGCGGAGAACTAGTTGGACCTTCGATAATAAGGTGCGCCTGCTTGACTCGCCTGTGGAGTGGTGCGTCAGTTAAACCTTCAGAAAGGTGTGTCTGTTTGATCCGTCTACAAAATTTCCTCGAATCTAAAAAAAAAAACAAAAAGTATCATTCGTTAACGAGTATTTTCTTACATTTGTTTTTACTTTCAAAGATTTGGTGTCTCTCCACTAGGACGAAGGAAGATCAGAGGCGGCGGACAATCGATATTGTATTACATTCTCTGTATTGGGTAACTTACGATTATGGTCAGTTGACCAATGACTTCTCATAGGGTGAGTGGTAGGAGAGAGGTTTTTAACCAAACCTCACTTTCAATCTCTCCAATTTGGTAAGGAACTCCACCAAAACATTACAGTGCTCTTCTCATACACTGATCCTACCATTTTATATTTTGGTACTTAACTACTTATGCACTATAACTGGTTATAATTTGTTGTTGACTACTGCATAAACATTGTGGTTTTGGCGTGTGGAAACTCACTAGGACAACTAACATTGGGCCAAATTACTTGTTCCACATCACCTTCCAATCAGATGGGAGATAAGATATGTCTCTTTATGCAAAGTTATCCTGTCTTCTTACCATTCCGCCTGCTGGTTAGTTGCAAGTAACAGTCGTCAATAAAAAATAGACGGGTTGACAGCACTGATCATCTATGCCCTCTTTATATTTGGGACCTGATCCTCTGACTCAGGTACTCTGGCCCTAACCTGTGCCAGAAGATCTAAGTCATTCATTTAAGTAGGGGGTCCTACTTAAATGGATGGGTTAGATCCTCTAGCACAAGTTAGGGCCAAAGTACCTGAGCCAGAGGATTTAAGGGCTATATTTGACACCGCTGATCATCTATACTCTCTTTATAAAACATCTTTGGAAACACGGCATGGGAGTGGCTGTGCCCAATTCCTAGTGCCACCTAGTGCCCTGGGAATCGGGGTGGGGCACGGAAGGTGGCACTGAGAATCGGACACAGCAGATTTGATCCCTGAAATTACATATTTATAATGCAAATATTCTCTAGTACTTTGGACAAATTTTCAACAATTAATGTATGTGTATTATGCGAAAAGTAAGCAGTGGGCTTGTGATGAATTTTTTAAAAATTAGGCCAGAAGTTAAAAATACGATTGATAGAGAAAAAAAGTTTAATTAAAAAAGATTGTTAAATAAAAATTAATTAATTAATTTTAGTTTATAAATATTTATAAATTTATAAAAATTGACCAATTAATTAATAAACTTATCGATTTTTAACAACAAAAATTATTAGAGTAAATCGAATGAAAAGTTGTACTGTTCAAAATTTTTACATTGAACTGATCGAACCGCTTCAATTTTTTAATCATTGTTTATATGGCCAGAAACTTAAAGTGGGATGGTAAGTTTTTCAAAAATTCCTTTAAATATTGTGCGTACGCTCTTTGGAGAGGAAGAAATGCAATAATACATGCAGAAGACTTCACTGAATTGCTCCTTGTAACAGGAGATACTATTACTAATTGTTAATCTTACTATCTTGCAGTATTGTAAAAGCTTAGTTTTTGTTAATTAAATTCTTTTATTTTTAAAAAAGGAAACAAAGTGAACTTTTAATCTCACTATCTTGTAGTATTGTCATCAAAAGAAACAATAGGACATATTTTTCATATAAAAGGGCCTTTAATTGGATCTAGCCCACTAAGAAATTAGTTACACATTTCAAGCCCAACATGTAAATTGCAATACCAATGTCACGTATATGATCGACAAATTAGGCCCAACTCGGTCGAGCCAGTATAAAAGGAAGGTTACAAATTCGAGTAACAAAAACAACTTTGTTGTAAATATAAAAGGAATATTGCGTACAAGCGATGTCACTTCTCCCATATTTGCCCTTGCCATTTAATTGCAACAGCTAACCAAAACGCTTTTAGATGCAAATCATGGGTTGGAATGCATTAGAATGAGCTTGAAAGCTGCTAATTGACACATTCAAACACTAAACTCAGCACAAAAACAGTTACAAGATAGCTCTAGCTTCATTACATAGAATGGTTACTAATTCCGTGTGATAATAATTCTGATCCCACAGTTAAATTTTCGAGTATTCCTCTATCCAACAAGCTTCAGAAGAGACAACAATGATTAGATGAGCATTAGACAAAATAAACAACAGGATTAGCATACAACATCTCTGACATGCCTTCTTCTAAAGTAGACATTCACCAATATCTACACTTCTCATGTCCTGCCCAGACCAGGTATGTTTAGTATAAGATGGACATGTGATGCTCCCATGGTTTCTTCTCCTGGAAAATTTCCTTTATTTCTAGGCTCAGTTTATTTCAGTGAAAGAATTACAAATATCATCAGGCTGAGATAGGTAGAATAGTTGAATCAGACAATTCAGGAATTGCATTATGGTCTTTGCACGGAGATAGTTAGCTACAAGACAGATCAGAAGAAACAAGTTGTTCAGACATCCTGGAACTGACCCTACCGCATTGCTGGTTGCTCTTCCAGGAAGTTTCATCACAAATTTTATTAATTTTTGTTCTCCCCTGTCAACATCAAGATACAGTCAAATATATCCCAATAAAAACCAAATTCTTATATCCACCGAAGATGTATCAACTAGAATGTCTGACTCAAGGGACTGTTCTGCTCTTCTTCACTTGCAATGCAATGAAATAATCATTGATTCCATCTGCTCAGATACTGACATTAGTGAAAACCATAGCCATTATTCTTCAGACATTCTTCTTGATGATGATAACCATATTGATTCAATCTTTAACTCTGAGCATGATCAAATGATCGAACCCAAATTGGAGACTCACATTCTTGAGATTCCAGGTGCCGCCGTTGCTCGTCAAGATGCAGTGACTTGGATGTTGAAGGTTGCTACCTCACTTGTACGTCTATATTCTTAAGTATTTTAATTGTACTTCTAACTCGAGTATTCTCAAAAATGCAGGTGCATGCTTACTACCAGTTTAGGCCTGAAACAGCATATCTTTCAGTTAACTACTTGGATCGCTTTCTCTTGTCTCAAACTGTACCGGTAACATATATTCTCTATCCATCAATGATCTATGGTCATAAACTCCAGGTGAATCTGGATTTTGTAGATATCAAACCGAATGGTTTGCATAGCAACCTGCATGTGGATACCCCGTACCTGCCAATATAGTCATCGATGAAAATGTCTTCATATCCAGTAACTAATCTTACTGATAATTGCAGGCAATACCATTTAATATACATTGATAAAACAGCATTATGGTTTAATGTCACTGATTTGCTCACTAATGTTCTGTCCAGCAAGAGAAGGGATGGATCCTGCAGCTTTTAGCAGTAGCATGCCTTTCTCTAGCAACAAAAATGGAGGAAAGGAGAGTTCCACTTCTGCTAGACTTGCAAATACTAGAACCTAAATTCCTGTTTACCCCGAGTACAATACAAAGAATGGAACTTTTGATCATGAACCGCCTGAACTGGCGATTACACATCATAACCCCATTCAATTTTCTGCATTATTTCATTGCCAAACTTCCATTTCTTGTTCCCGACTGCTACACCTTCGATTATGTTTTTACCCGATCATCTCATCTCATTATCAACATATCCAGTGGTAATTTCTATCCCATTATGTTTCTCTTTTCTGGGTGTCCAACGCTTAAGATTGATACAAGGTTTTTGATCAGTTACCAATTTCTTGGAATATGCTCCATCGACAGTAGCAGCTGCAGTAGTGACATGGGTGACCAATCGAGCAATTGATGACCCCAATTTCTGGTGTTTTGACAACAGGGTGAACAAAGTAAGTACTATAAATCTGTAATAGCTATAAACCAACGCCTCAGGAATCTAGAAAAACTACATAAACTCTACTGCTAAACCCTTCCACAAATTAGGCCTCCTTGTTCTTGTTAGAATTTTCTTAGAGTATGAAGCTTTCTTGTGCATGTTTTTTCCCTTTGAACCAAATGTGGGCAACCATGACAGTGATTTGGCACCACTTTCAGGAAATGAGTACTGTCATTTTCCGTACGGATTTTGTAGTTTTTACCGAAAAGGAAACTTGAGAAATCAATTTTGCAAGGTAGATTTCGGTGCCATTAGATCCTATCCGTATTGAGTCTGGTTGAATTAAAATATCAGCTACTTTGGACTTTCTAGTTTGGAGCCTTTTGAACCTTTCTTACCCCAACTTAACAGGGGATGTTTTAGTCAGATTTTCAGTTTAGAATATGAAAGATAGTTAAGAGGGAAATGATGAAACTGGGTAATTGCAGGAAATGGTGAAGAGATGCTACAATGTCATCAAAAGGAGCAAATCTCAACTGGCACAGAGTGAAGTGATTGATGCCATTGTCAGGGGCAAATGCCAGGCTTAAAAGTCATCCAACAAGTCACTTGAAAAGAAGCAAATAGAAATTTTTTAATCTGCAAACCCTTGTTGAGAAAGGTGTTAATATCTTACTGATTGTATTTCTGTGAGAATATGTGGCCTTACAATACAAGTACAAGGCAATCCTTATAAAGTTTGTTCTTAAAGTTTCCAATAACGGTGATATGTTTGTCATCGGTTCATTATCTTCATCTTTATTTCTGTTAAATGTTACTGTAAAAGAGGAATTTTCTGAGTTGAAGCCAAAGTTTCATGCTTCTTTTCTTCTTTCTTTGTCAATTTTCCAGTAGGAATCGCAGTAAGTGACGGTCAATTTCAAGTTCTGTCACTCGTTTTACCTCAAAAACATCAGAAACAACAAAACTAATTTCGATTTACAGTTTCTTCAGTCGTAGACAAAATACATAAGAAATCTGGAGTGTATAGAACACAACATGTAACGTTTCAGATTTCAATGAACAAATTCTTATCAGTGCATTGCCCTGTTGGAGTTCTGAGGATTGCTTGTTTGTGTATAACTCCCCTTTCCGTCCGTAGTCCACGATACTACAATGCTGAGAGCCCTTTTTAAAAGGGAGAAGCAGATTCGGGTCCTTTCAAGTTTCTAGCTCAAGAAAAGATAAAAGCAACCAACTTTCTGATCAAAAGTTTCAGACACGTGATTACAATTATTGTTATTAAGGGAGTAGAAGACAGAAACAAGAAGGAGGAAGGAAGGATCGTCCATGCAGGCAAGAGGGTCCATCGGTAATAACCATGCTACATTTCTGATTTCCTACTAATGATGTGAAATACGAAATTTCTCCTGTGCCCGACATGCCAAGGTCACATTCATAGGTTTCTTTGCCTTGCTTTTTAAGTAAGATGATCTTATAACCTAAGAACTAGATCACATATCGCTTATAAATGTAGAGATAAGTTAAAAATTTTACTTAAAACATTATTATCACTAAACCTTTTCACTAAATTAAAATTTATTTTTCTTAAATTAGACTATTAAAGGATATTATGTACAATATTTCATAGATTAGCATTTATGTTTTAGGAAAGTAATTTTAAATGAGCAATTGACAAATAAACAAATAGTTAAACAAAAAATTGCAATAGTAGTAATATATTGTTGAGAAAATAGACAGTAACAATAGAAATAATACAAGAAAAAAGAAAATTTTAAAGAAGTTCAATTAATTTGGTGTGCTTACATAATTGAAAGACAAAATCGATTTCACTATATTAATCAATAATTTACTTGAAAATTATGTATTTTCTTTCTTTATATATAGACTAGGTTTACACAAGTACGATTACCTATAAATTGTAGTTGATATATTTCTAGTTAAATAATTCCTTATCAAATTGAACCTAGTTTAACAATAATTATAATAAGTTTTAGAATCCTTTCAGAGTTTGAAATCTAGCCAAGTGCATTTCCTGATAAGTCATCTGTTACAGACATGATCACGTCTGAAACATTTTTTAATAGATAACTGGATACGCCAATGATTTTTTTCTATGTTTATGGTTCAAAAGCTACTGTGAATTGTGCTTTTTTTCCTTCATAATATAGACATAGGCTCAGCCACATTGGTGTTTTAGATTGTGTATTCTTATGCTTCTTTGCACACTAAACTACGGTTTGTGATACGACCATGTCCTAAACCGCGTCTTTCATAAACAATCACACCAACAAGTTTGTGTCTTAAAGTCATATCTTTGCCTCTAATTTCTACAAAGGAACATGCCTTGGGACACGTCTATATTGAGGGTCACCTAATGACTTCAAAAAATATATATGTGTTCTTTTTGAAACACTTCAAGATTGTCACCCATATATATGCAACATACATAATAATCTTTACCTTAACGAATATAATATGTTCATCTAACACCCTTGAAAAACAACTTCAAGATTGCACATCAATTTATATAAGTCATACACAATAATCTCCACCTTAAATAATGTACTCTTTATAGATTGGGTATAACCATATCTGGCACCTCGAAACATTAATCAAGTCCAAGCAATCTTAAACTTCTTTATAGTAACCAACTTTGTCAATATGTTAGCTGCATTCTTCAAAATATGAACCTTTTTCAATAAGATCTGTTTATATTTACTCAATTCTTTGACCTTGTGAAATCACACATATTTTATCATAAGACCCATTTATCTATATTTCTTTTGACTTTTCATGGTCCCCTAAAAGGTAATTGGATCTTTATCACTGATGGAAAGAGTACATGTAATGAAGTCTTCCTAACCATATCTTTTTGGTTGTTTGATGATCCATCTCGCTTTATATGTGAATATTCTATATTGATGCTCTCCTTTTAACATTGTTATATTTCTCAGACTAGAATTTTAAGCCACTTTAATATCTGTTTCAAACTATTCTACTTCTATTTGTACCACCTTAGAACCACTACTGCTCACTGTTGACCTTGATACGTCCTTTTCATATAATTGGTTAAGCATTTGTTACTCCCTAAATAATGTTGCACTAAAAATTTTATCAAGCGTTTGAAACTTGTAGAAATGTATCTTTCAATATTTGACATCCTTCCATAAGCTCCCATTATAAAGTTCCTTTATCCTTTACTCACAGAGATGATCTAGTCGTATATGCTATTGTACTCTTTTCCACCTTACTATCGTCTCCATCAATTTTATGTTCGAAACTATTCACATGTAAGGTACCTAAAGACATCATGTTCTTCCTTAGTTTTGATACATGTTGGACACTACTAACATCCTAACAATGATATTCAACATCTTAATCATGATATGTCATATTTTGACTATTTTTCACGCTTTATCATTCCCTAATTAGACAATCCCAGAGTTGCTTGACATATATAACATAAACTAATCCTTGTTTGATGTCATATGGTGTCAACATTAAGTATCCAAAATCTATGAATCCTAAAGTTAATTGACTAAAATGTAGGGCATGTATCTACTGCTATAATTTGAATCCCTACCATGGATTATATTAGCATACCTTAACAATTCATTAAAATTTTCCCCTCTACTCTTCATTCAAACAACCCCTCTTGATATATATATAGTTTTCTCATACTTATAGTAGTGGATTATTGTTATACTCTTGGATTTAGATCTAGAACTCCACTTAGACGAGTTATCCTTACTTTATTTCCATCCACAATTTTGTTTTTCCCTCATATACAACCCTTTAACTCGAAATCTTCACTAGTGTTGAATCTCTATTGGTTTTACTACAATAACGTAGCAATAATATTCTCTACACCAACTATCTCCTTACCCAATATGAACGTGATCGTTAGATGTCCATAAGAAAAAGGTAAAGAACAAAGCAAAATCATTCCTTGATCCTCATCTACAATAGTAACTTTGAGCTTTATTAGATCACAAACTATTTATTTAAATACATTGATATGTTGGTCCAGATCTATTCCCTCTTATATCTTCAGCCTGTATAATTTTTTCTTCAAATACAACTTATTTATCAGAGACTTTAAAATGTACAAATCTCCAACTTCTTCCATATCTCTATAGGAAATGTAATTTATGTAGTACATAACCTCGTCTGCCAAACATAATGGAATGATTATAGCTTCTTATGTGTATAACTCCCCTAATCGAACTCATCCATATCTTTTAGTTTATTCTTTTACATCCGTTTTAATAAGCCTTGCTACATTAACAAGTCCTTCACTCTTTGTGACCATAGTCCAAAGTCCCAATCCTATTGAACTTCCTTACTTCAAATTATGCAACTGAAGTCATTATTGCCTCAATTATGCTCTTATACTACTTTTTAGGAATAAATGGTAATAATAAATTATAATAAAAGGAAAAGAACATAAGAAATTTCTAATTAGGTTCAATCAATTGTGTCTGCCTACATCTTTGGGAGCCAAGAGTGATTAATTTCCCTATAGTAATCAAAAACTCACTTAAAGATTACATATTTCTTCTAGTTTTATATAGTATGGTTAACTATGAACTCTTACCATTCAATTATATTTAAATAGCTTTTTACCAAACTCAAACTAACTTAACTATAATTCTAATAGGTCTTAGAATCCTTCAAGAATTTGAAATCCACCAAAACCCCATTACTAAATGAGGTTGTTTGTTTAGGTTAATGACCTAGACCATTAATCCTTCAGTTTCTTTAACATTTGGACATGACCATCTTAAATATTGTATCTTTTATAATAAAACCTCTATCACATCAACTCTTTTATCTGTGTCTTTATCTCTAATTTTTTGAAAGGAATTGGTACCACCATTTCTAGAACATTATTTAAAAAAACTTGCATTGGCAAGCTGTACACACCTTATATTAAGCAAGTTGTGGACAACTTGCATTAGCAAGCTAGTGGAGAACTTGCTTAATACAAGCTATGGCAGTGGACAACCACAGCTTACATACTGCAAGTTGTGGTTGTGGCAGTGGAGGGTCTATAAATAGACCCTCCCTCCCTCTTTCTTAGATATAAGCATTATATATGTGACATATGTGGTGAGTTTTAAGAGAGAGTTTAAAGGAGTTATTTATGTGTTCCAAAAATTGTAAGAAAGTGTTTTTGGGTATTATTAGGAAAAATTTTCCTAAAAAGGGTGAGTGACAAAATAGTGAGGATATTATCTTAGGGATAGTAAATTTGGAAAACATCTTGTGTGTGAGTGTCACTATTTTGTTGTGTCATTTTTTACTCCCTGTACCTGCTATTTTCATTAATGGAAGATTTATTCAGAGTTTAGCTCGTGCACGTAGCCCAAATTAAAGGGTGAATCACGTTAAAATTTTGTGTATTATTTCCTTGTTTATTTTACCTATGGGATATGATTTATAATTTTTCCCAACAAATGGTATCAAAGCCAAGTTCGGCTCTGTGTCAAAGGATTTCTCATCGAAGATAGAGGAAAAAATAAGCAAGGTGATTAGCCTAAATGACTCCAACTACCACAAATGGAAGAACAAGATGAAAGATCTTTTATTCATCACAAAAATACATTTACCGTTGTTTACCACAACAAAACCTGAAAATAAATTGGATAACGAGTGGGTGTTTGAGCATCAACAGGTATGTAGTTTTATTCGCCAATTTGTTGAAGATAATGTGTATTGTTAGAATATATTTTTATATATTCCTTATTTAGTTTTGGCATTTTAAATTGAACATATAAGAAAATTACAATTATTAATTAGATTGATAAAGATGGGTATAGATTGTGTTTTAATAGAAGTCCAAATCGTCAATGAGCTGTTGTGCTTTGTTTATTGGACTTTTGACAAGATGGACATCTTTGGTTGAGTTGAGTTCACGTTTCATGTATATTGCTCACTTATTTGATTTAGAAAAGAAGTCTAAGACTACACACGTTATTGAAAGAAAACCTAAGGGTTTTTTATTTAAAAACCAACAGTGTAGCATTGAGGAAGATGTGGGGTGCGACAGTCAGTGGAGTGTGTGTGTGTTGGTAATTGGAGAGTGCTTTTCATTGTGTAGCTGAAGCAAGATGATGTTGGCTTGTCTCCTATTATTGTTGAAGTAAGTCTCCAACGTCTGTGAGCTTCATCATTGTTCCATATGCGTGTGGTATTGAGTAAGTGATGTGTGTGCAGCATTGACTGGATGTGGATGTGCGTTAATTGTCAACATAATAAAGACTGCAGTGGTGTGCATGATGGGGACGTGAAAGTTGAATAGCGTGTGTAGTGATTTAGTGAGATCTACAGTGAAGTGGGTTAAGGTGTTGAATTTTTCCAAATTTGTTTATTTGGGCTGTGCACGTGTTCTAAGTGTCAAACACTGTGGATAAGCGTTTATTTTCCAGACTTGGTCTTCTGGGATTGTGCGTGAATTCTTGGTTGCATCATTCTTCATTGGCTCAACAATTATTAATTGATTTTTTATAGGATGCATATACTTCATTGGCTCAACAATTATTAATTGATAATTATTAAAAAATTATTAATTGATTTTTTAAAAATATACTTATATAATTTTTATTAAATATGGACATTTTTTTAAATGTTGGCTTCCGGCCCCCCCTTAGAGTTGGCCCCCGACCCCCGGCCCCCCCTTAGACTTGAGTCTGGCTCCGTCCCTGGTGGCCATCGAAAGGTGTTGATTGAATCAGACTCTTTAGAAGCTGTTACCCTTGTTACAAATCCTTGCTCACAGTTTCATCCTCATCATACTCTGATTGGTGACATTCAAGAGTTTATGCGAAGGGATTGGTCTTGTTGTCTTCAGCATATCTTTCGGGAAGCTAATCAGTGTGCCGATTTTCTAGCAAGACAGGGTTCTTCCAATACGTCCTCTTGGTCTATCTGGGATTCTCTGACCCCAGGCATGCTCACTCTGCTGCTTAATGATCAGAGATCAGTTGTTTCTTTGCTGCGTTAGTCCTCCTTATTTTGTTTCCTCCGTTACAAAAAAAAAAAAAGGGACATGTATCAAATGATGATGTCTTGCTTATGTGACATCATTTTGTAATTCACAGTATGAAGCACAAATTCATAGAAATAATTTGGATATGACTTATGGAAGAAGGACTTGTCACGATGTCGTTTTAGATAAAAACCAATCTTCTTCTGCCGGCGACTTTTTGGAAGCTTAGACTTTCACTGTGGAGAAGAAAACGAAGAGAGAGAGAGAGGAACAAAGGTAGGTCTTTTCTCTCTCCTCCATCAACGCATAGGTCCCCAGCTACGAAGAAATCATAGAGCTCTTTAAAACTTTTTTTTTTTTAAATCTCGTTGACTCTACGTAAGCTTTTCAATCTCTAAACCATTTTTATGCCCTTTTTCTTTCTTTTTTTGTTTCGTTTTGAATACTCATTTCTACTCATCTTCATCCTTATCTTACGAATCCCATCTTTGCTCTCAGTTTAGTAAGTTTGGTTTGGACCAGAAAAGGGCTGTTTTTGTTAAGATTCGGCTCTAAATTTGAATCCCTTTTCTTATTCAGCTCAAGTGCCCCTCACTCTTATCGAGGGCTTTGGATGCTAGGTTTTTGGAATATTGGTTGGAATTGGTTGTCATTGTAGGGTGGTTTAGTTATTTTGTTTTTGAGAAATTGGGTTCAAGGATTTTGGTTTTTAAGAATTGTTGGGTTCTAGGGTTTTGGTGATGATAGTTTCAAGTTTGAATATTTATTGAGGTTTGTGCGGATTGGCAGATTTTAGAGTCTGTGCATATCTGAAGCTCTGAAAGGTTGGATTTTGATAGGCTTAAGTGACTTATATGATAACTTATTGAACACTGAAGTCAGAGTGATATCTATGGCTGCTAACAATAACCAACCCAAAGGCCTTGGTCAATCCTCGTCACCCTTTGGAAATGTGGGGATGGTCAACCCGTCAATGCCCACAAATCCAACATTTTCTCAGTCACAACTAGGGAGTGGATTTCATGGTCAATTCCAGCTGTCCCAAACACAGGCCAATGCACAAGCACAATTGAAAGCGCAGCAGGCTCATGCTGCACAAGTTCAAGCAGCGCATGCTCAATTTCAGGCACAGCTGCATGCCCAAGGTATTTCTCTTGGCCAGGCTCAGAATGCCGGACTAGGGAACTTGGGATCTTCTTCACCCTCATTTGGTAATGCAAGTGCAAAGAGGTTTATGCAGAAGCCCCCAGTGCGGCCTCCTGGTGTTCCTATGGGAAACATGGTTTCTCCTTTAAAAGCTATGGATCTCAACTCTGCTGCACGCAAAAAGAAGCAAAAACTTCCTGAGAGGCAGCTGCAAGATAGGGTGGCATCAATTCTGCCAGAGTCTGCTTTGTACACACAACTGCTGGAGTTTGAATCTCATGTTGATGCTGCATTAACTAGAAAGAAAGTTGACATTCAGGAGGCTCTTAAAAGCCCTCCTTCTGTGCAAAAGACCCTTCGTATATATATCTTTAACACATTCGCCAACCAGATTAAGACCATCCCGTCCAAGCCTACTGCTGATCCCCCAACTTGGACTCTTAAGATTGTCGGGAGAATATTAGAAGATGGAGTAGATCCTGACCAACCTGGAGCTGTTCAGAAATATAATCCTATGTACCTAAAGTTCTCATCTTTTTTCAAGAGAGTCACCATTTCTTTGGATCAGAGATTATATCCTGACAATCATGTTATCATATGGGAACAAGCTCGATCACCTGCACCTCATGAGGGTTTTGAGGTTAAGAGGAAGGGGGATAAAGAGTTCACTGCGAATATACGTTTGGAAATGAATTATGTGCCAGAGAAATTCAAGCTCTCCCCAGCTTTGATGGAAGTTCTTGGTATTGAGGTTGATACACGCCCAAGAATAATAGCTGCAATCTGGCATTATGTGAAGGCTAGAAAACTGCAGAACCCGGATGATCCAACATTCTTTAGTTGTGATGCACCTCTTCAGAAAGTATTTGGGGAAGCAAAAATGAAATTTACAATGGTTTCGCAAAGGATATCACCTCACTTATTTCTACCCCAACCTGTTCTATTGGAGCATAAGATTAAACTTTCAGGGAATAGTCCAGCTGGAACAGCCTGCTATGATGTGGTGGTAGATGTGCCCTTTCCAATACAGAGGGATTTGTCTGCTTTATTGGCGAATGCAGAAAAGAGCAAAGAGATTGATACTTGTGATGAAGCAATATGTAATGCAATAAGGAAAATTCATGAACATCGGAGAAGGAGGGCATTCTTTCTTGGATTCAGTCAATCACCTGTCGAATTTATAAATGCTTTGATTGAATCTCAAAGCAGGGATTTGAAACATGTAGCTGGAGAAGCTAGCAGAAGTGCAGAGAAAGAGCGCCATGCAGATTTCTTCAACCAACCCTGGTTAGTCCAGTTTTCAATTTACCTTTTGTGCTTTTAATTGTTTTTCAGACGCTTCTCATTCCATATAGAAAGCATATTATGCTCCAGGTGACTTTATCACCAAAATATTTAGGTTCACGCTTGAATTTTAATGGTGGTAGAAAATGTCATACTCAATATGATTGGCTCGGTGGACAACGTTGAATTCAGGATCATTAACGGAACTCTTTACACTTCACAATTGTACTAGCCACAGTTGATATTTACATTTGTTCTGGTTCTGACATGGTAGCCTATTTTATTAGAGTTACTTGGCCTGAAATAGAATAACAAGAATGAAAGAAAATTCTCACATCCCCTCCGAGTTAGACTCTGTTTGTGTGTCTGTCCTACATCAATGAGCCTTGTTTTCATTGGTAAAAAAGCTGTCCTATTCTTACGTGGTTTTATTTGGTTACTGAAACAGGGTTGAGGATGCTGTAATTCGATATATGAATCGGAAGCCGGCAGCTGGAGGTGATGCTCCTGGAAGCACATGAATTGGGGAGTTGTCGGCAGTGGTTCATCATACTTGGCATCTGCGGAAACTTTGGGGGCTTGAACTTGGCAGTGGCCAGAGCTACTACTATTACTAACCATTCAATCCTGATTGGCATGGCCATTCAGGCAGGAGCAATGTTTTTATTCTTGTAAAACGTCTAAAAAAGATTCGGTGTAACTTGTTAGGCATAACTGTCCTGCTGCTTAGAATATGCTCTAATGAAATAGAACTTGGCATCAGTTATCATAGCGATTTACCCCTTCGTCATTTTTCTGGAAAACAGGCATCCTTTCCGCAAAGGAGAAATGAAAAATTGAGTGCCATTTTGTGATTTTAGACTACAAATACCCCTTCGTCATTAGTTAATAGGTTCTTTAGTTATTAAACAATGCAACATTGTTTTGATCCAAATGACCTGACCAAACCTTTGGAGCTTAAACATCATCTCGAGCTACAAATGTTATCTTCAGATAGGCCCAAGTTGAAATGCTAATTGATATGGCTGATCCCTACCTTATAGATCTCACAGGCAAGCACACCTATCGAATTATCATATGGTGTTAGTGAATATCAAGTGTCAATCTCACCACACTACAAGTACTAATAATTACCTCTACTCTATTATCTAACCAACAAAATAAGATGATTGTTTTAATTAAAAATAAGCCAAATTTCACACAATAATAAACAAGAACGTAGATGACATTATGATTAATCAATATCAAGTAACTATTACCTAGGTAATGAATCCCCCTAAGATTTCTTAAGTATTAACCCTTTATCATTCAATTCAATTACTGATCATTGTACCGCAAAAATTTATATTTTATGTTAATATCTTTATTAAGACTATTAAAAACCAATTTTTAGTTAATTAGTTAAAATCTCTTTCTAGTTAAAACTCCTAAGATTGCATTACTCGATTCGCAAATTTCACTATTAGGTTTAACCTAACCTACAAGATTTATATCAATTTAGCTTTAGGTATGCATGTAAAGCCTTTCAATTATGGTAAATCTATTGATACAAAATGATTTCTCAATCTCAGTTATATAAAATCATACATTGAAATAATATCTCAAACATATTAATTTAAGAATTAAAATACATAATTGAATCGTAATGAATCAATAATCAAATTATATTAAATAAATAATCAAATCATAAGGTCCATTCTAACTTAGAGTTCATCCTACCTAGACACTAAACAAATTTGGTTTATAATAATAAAAAATAATCAAAAGTTTTGAAGAAGAATTAAAAAAAGAGAGAACCCATTATATATCCCTTTTTCTCTAATATAATCTCCTGAAACTTTGATGGAAGAATGCTCTCTATCAGATCTCTTATGTAATCCACGTTTTTCTGTCGTGTTAGGGTTTAAAAGTGTGTTTAAAACTCCAATTATGCTTCCTTACTTCGATTCTAATACTGCTCACTTTTGTTAGCCTTTAAATGTGCCTATTCTATTACAAATTAGGGTTTTTACATTGTGGCTGACCGTGTCCTTCAAACACTCTTTAAAGTTGTATATAGACTCGTTCCTAAAAACTTATATAGATAGTGAAAATGGTCGTGTGTATGACTTACACGGGTGTGTCCATCTTCACACAAACAAAACATCTTCAAAACTAGACAAGCTCATAGAGACTATCACAGTACTCTACATCACTTACACAAGCATGACCCTAAAAAATAGCTCAAATTCTTTTATTTTCTGTTTTGATTTCACCCTAATTATCCTACTTTTGATCTATTAAAGTAATTGAGATCTAACAACACATTAGGAACAAAATAAGAACAAAAAAAAACTCTTAAATAATCAAGCAAAATACACTAAGTATGGGAATAAAAACATAGCTTGTAAAGTATTTATTAAACATCCCCAAACTTAAGTTTTGCATATCCTTAAGCAAATCATAATCCAAATTATTAAACTTCAAAACATCGATCCCTTATTAACCTTCACTTGTCCATCTACTCTATAAATTATCATATCATATGAACTAGATTAGCCCACAATCAAACTCCAGTTGTCTTAGGACAAACTTTTATAAGCCGATATCAATAGTAATCACATTAATAATCTTTCTGAAATCAAAAGCACAAAATTTCACACTCTCATAAATGATTCACTCAATTCATTCAAAGTGTTTACAGTGGAAAATAAAACAAACTTCCAAATCAACGTATGAGAGAATTCTTACCCATAAGCTTGAAATAAAATCAAATCTCCAACCCTATAAAGTAAACTAGAAAAAAAGGTATGATGAGGCTTAGGTAAAGGTATAAAAGGGATAATTAAAAGGTAAAATGGTGAAGAAAATTCACACAAATAAGATTACATAAAACTTGGTTCTTTATAATATTGGTCCTTCAAGCAAAGATTTCAGTTCGCACAAAATAATTCTTCTCAGCCTACAACAAATATGACAACTTTTCTTTTTTTAATTTATTTACTTGCAATAAATAATTTTCAACTTAAACTGTAACATCCTATCACCGACGGGAAGGGTAAAATAGTCTTTTGGAACGGGTTATGAGTGTTTAAAATTGTTTTGGCACATATATGCATACACATACACGTAAATAGTGACTTTTGCACATGTAAATGAATGTACATGCATTCATGACATTTCCCGGTATTTTAATGTGATTTTTGTGAAAGATTTGATTTTTGTGCTTGAAAAGTTAATTGGAGTGGGTCTTTCTGAGTTTTGAATTTTTGGAGAATTTTAAAATTTTTCTAAAATTTTCGGGGTACTTTTCCGGACTAGGAAGAATGCCAAGTGGCAGACTGATTATTTACTGGTAGTAGAAATTACTGTCCAATGGCACTGAAAATTAGATACATGATTTTAGGAATTATTGATTTGACTCATTGGAATTTTTGGGAAAAAATTGGAGTAGAATTTGAATTGTTATTGGAAAGGAAATAAAAGAGTGCCTAAAAATAAGACATGTGGCAAGTAACACTTGTCACTTGCCTAACTATGTCTTATACTAAGTTTTTATTTAAATAACCTAACCTTTGAAAGCCTTCCACGATACTTCTTCTTTTTAAGAGTTTTGGTGTTCATTTGGGCTCTTCACCATCATCTTCGTAGGTCCTTCTCTTCTTTGGTGGTTTTAAAGTTTGCTCATCTTTTCCTCCTCCTTCCACTTTGCTTTCTCTTCCTTTAACTCA
>JANKOD010000191.1:22950649-22962054 GCA_026284645.1 Erythroxylum acuminatum
GCTTTGAAAAAGCTATGGAAAGTGTAGACAAGTAGCAATGGGTTTGTGCTATAAAGGATGAGATGAAGTCCTTGCACAATAATAACACCTTTGAGTTAGTGAAGTTACCAAAGGGTAAAAAGGTTTTGAAGAATAGGTGGATTTACATATTGAAGCAGGAGGAAGGTTCCTCGAAACTAAGATACAAAACAAGGTTGGTTGTTAAGGGTTTCAGTTAAAAGGGAGGAGTTGATTTTGAAAAGATCTTTTGGCCTGTGGTTAAAATGTCTTCAATCCATACTGTGTTGGGGTTAGATACAAGCCTTGACTTAAAGATTGAGCAAATGAATGTGAAGACTGCTTTTCTTCATGGTGATTTGGATGAAGAAATTTACATGAACCAACTTGAAGGGTTTTAGGTGAAAGGTAAAGAGGATTATGTGTGTAAGTTGAAGAAGAGCTTGTATGGCTTGAAATAAGCTCCGAGAGTGTGGTATAAGAATTTTGAGTTTGTTATGCAACAATAAGGCTACAAGAAGACCACCGCTGATCATTGTGTTTGTACAAAGGTTTGCACATGATGATTTCAATATTTTGTTGCTTTATGACAGTGACATGCTTATTGATGGTCAAAATGGTTCTAGAATCGCCAGATTAAAGCAGGAATTGAGCAAGTCATTTATTATGAAAGATTTGGGACCAACAAAGCAAATTCTAGGTATAAGAATTTTGCAGAATAGAAAAGCAATGAGACATTGGCCATCACAAGAGAAGTACATTGAAAAGGTGCTTTAAAGATTTCAAATAGAGAAGGCCAAAAAGGTTAGCACTCCTCTTGCAACGCATATGAAGTTGACTATCAAGCAGAGTCCCTCTACTGATAAAGAGAAGAAAGATATGATGAAGGTTCCTTATTCATCTGCTGTTGGTAGTCTGATGTATTTAATGGTGTGCACGAGACCTGATATAGCTCATGCGATTGGTGCCGTGTTGGTTTCTCTCAAATCCTGAGAGAAACATTGGAATGCAGTGAAGTGGGTTTTTTGGGTTCCCAACTTATGTGGAAAAAGCCTAAGACTAATAGGTAATGTCTTAAGGCTAATTAGAGATTTGCCATAACTATTTAAGCACTATTAAGGGGTAATTTTCGCAGTTTTTATGTGTGACAAAAGTAGGCAAAATTTTTGCAGGAATTTTTCGGCAAGATTCTGCACAAAGCAGTCATGATTAAACGCATGATCGAAGGTCGAAACATTGTCTGATTGGCTTGAAGTTTTAACCGGAGGTAGTCGACATCCTAATATACATTTTGAACAGTGGAGATTGGATTTTGACTGTTAGATATTTAGTGGGAAATTTCGTAAAACTGCTGCTATTTTTGGTGGAGTTTTTCACAGGCTTTGTTATTTGTTTTAGGATTTGGTGCTTTCGTTGTTTGTTAAAGGTCATATCTCAATGATGTACTTGTTGAATATTGCATTATACTTATGATTAATCATAGTGGAGTTTTGGAGCTGGACTTACAAGTCCTGTTGTTTTTCCTCTTCGCATTGAAGGGGTTTTTCAACATAAAAATTGCTGATGTTCTTTTGTTTGCGTTTTGTTGCTTGTTTTATCTTACTTAAACGTTATTAATATATCCTAGCAAATTGAGGAGGATTCCACTTTATGTTGTGTTTCTTAGAAAACCTCGGTTCCTCCTATCAAAAACCTCTATCACATCAAATTCTTTTGCCTGTGTCTTTATCTCCAATTTTTAAAAAGGAGTACACACTAGGATACATCAGTGTCTCAATATACACTAGGATATATTGGTGTCTCAAGTCATGTTCACCCGTAGACTTCCAAGAAAACACCTATGTTCTTCCCGAAATACTTCAAATTTGTAACATGTATATATGATCCATACACAACATGCATATACTTGGCACATGGATGATAGGCCTTCATTTATAAGACATTGAATGTACGAGTGGAGTTTTCAATAAAAACAATTTGATTGATTCTTAAAGGCGTGGCATAAACTGGTTATTTCCTCCATACGTACTTAAATCAATCAACAAAGTGAAGTGATGGAGGATTTCTCATAACTTATTTTAAAAAATATTAAAATGATTGTTCAAAATTTTATCTGATTATTTGTTTGAAGATTTCCCGAATAAACTAATCAAAATTTCTTCTCTCCATCCGAATAATGGGTAGCAATGGTCTAAGTTGACTAGTTTTAAAACCAAACTTGAACTTGAGAAATTGACCCGAAGCGTAACCCAAATTGTTTTCTCAAAATGTTATCATTTTAAAAAGATCATATTTCGTCTTGATCCAACTTGACTTATTGCCAAATCTACTCATAGGATGGTTATACTCGTTGTTGAATTTGTTAAAGAGATTAATTTAAATATAATCAAGGCATATATTTAATTACAGGTTGAGTAAATCGTTAGAAGAATAATTAAGTTAAAAATTAGGATATATTATGAAAAAAAATTCAACTTCCAAAACACTCCATAAAAAACCACGAGGCGTGTTCACGTGTAGTCAAGGGATCGGATCCGATGAGTTGGAGATGTTTATACTTAAGCAACCTGTCGTCAGCATTATATCTTAGCACGACTCACGAGGGATTTTGTGAGTAGGATTGGTTTATTAACTATCATTTTCATTGTTATTATATATTTTCCTTCTAACGTTTAATTGTTAAATCTCCCTTATCCTTTTCATTTAATATATTACTTACTTCGATCAAACTTCATTCTAATATTATATTTCCCTTTAAACAATTTTTTAAAATGGTTAATTCATGTTTCGTGTAGATATAACAACATTAAATTTGTAAATTACAGATTGAATTATGATAAAAAAAGGTCAATGATTAAGGAACTACATTTATTTAAATTCATCAAAAAAGGAAAATAAGTTTATATGTTTAAATTTTCCTAATATTTAAAAAATAATCAGTTGATTATAAATATTTAAAATAGTTGAAGAAAATTAATACTTATTATTAGTTACAAATCTTTTTTTAGAGAATAATATATTTTCATTAAGAGGATCAAATCACTTATTCTACTTTTGCTGTTTCAACACTTTTTCAACTTATCTCATTCACACTTTTACGTGGGATTTACATAAATATGTGGATGAGCCATTTATTTTATACCTATTCTGTGCTATTATATTTTAGCCATCTATTTATGATGAGACTTATATAAATGGATGATTCAGATGCAATGGAACAAAATAGGTATAAAAGAAAGGGAACAGAAGATTTGAGGACGTAAGTGGGACCGGATCCTCTGATCCCTTTATTCTGTACCTAAATCCTCTATTGTATTTCCTTTCTTTTGTACATATTCTGTTTCACAGTATCTGAGCCATTTATTTATGATGAAGCCTACATAAATAAATGACTAAGATGTAATGGGACAGAATAGGCACGGAATAAAGGTAACAAAAGATTTGAGGCCAAGTAAAGAGTGAGCAATTTGCTTCCTTCGATAGCTTGTCGTAGGAAAATTAGTGCCAAACTGGCAAGTCGAGTGACAACTACAAGGAACCCATCTTTGACGTCTCCGAATCTGCTGACAGCATCTTCCTTTCTCTATTGCCAATGCCATTCTTCCCTCCATTTCTTTCTTCATCTTTAAAAGGCAATGTTTTCCATAGTGGGGTTCTTCAAAGTTCCTGTCTTCGTGTCCCTTTTGGTGCGAGTGTGTCCTTCGGTTAATGGTTAGAATTCAAGCTCCTTTTTACATCTAGTATTTAGGATTTTTGTCTCGTACTTGGTTCCCATTTTCTTGGCTTCACCTTTTGAGTTTACCACGGCGTTTGTTATATCCGCCCGCGAATTATAACCCAACATTCAATCTTTCTGCAGAGACCCCATCCGGGTATTTCTTATTTCAGGAACTAGCTCTTTGTTTCGGTTCCTGGGTTTCGTTTGCTTTTTCTGTTCTTTTTGAATGCATTCGTGGATTGCTTCCCTATATAGTTGAGTTAGAGTAGCATGGTTTATGTGGAGTTGTTAAAATTGAGCTTGGTGTATGTTTATGCTTGTTAGTAACTATTTACCTACGTTGGTTCTAAAAGTCGGATTCTTTTTGACCTCTGCAACGTTTATGTTGGTTCTGACTTAGGATGGAAGGTGCAAGACTACCCGCTGAGGATTCTAAGGTGATATCTGAACCATTAGAAATGCATCAAGTAAGCTCATCTAAGAAGGGGAAAGGCAGGAGACTATGGAAGAAAGTAAAGTATCAGTTGGTAGAGTACCATTCTTTGCCAGATTATTTAAGGGACAACGAGTACATTTTGGGCCACTACCGAGCTAATTGGCCCTTGAAGGAGGCTTTGCTTAGTATCTTCTCTATCCACAACGAGACATTAAATGTTTGGACGTAAGTTTCTTCTCTCATGCAACAATATTCTCAGAAAAGAAAGCTGAATTCTTTCATGTATCTGTAGTTATTTGCTTGGGTTTTGACTTGTGTTTGTATTATGAGATGTTAGGATTGCTGGAAGATCAATCGCCTGATTTCTTTTTTTGGCTTCAATGTTCATGATTGTTTTGGCTTTTGGTTTGGTTCTATGCTTATGTGGTTGTCACTTAACCTATGAAATAAGAAATTGTAGAGAACCTAGAGAATGAACGCTTCATAACCTTAAAGGGTCATGATGATTTTGAAATACTAATCATGATATTACGAGTTTCTATGAAGAGGATCAGTGGTTGGACTTACTGCTTTATTATCGCTCACTCGAAGAGGATCACTGACTAGTCGGAAAGGTGCAGATTTCATTATGGTGGAACTTTTTTGTCAACGCGGATGAGAGTCCAAATGGAATGCCAACAGATGTCTTCAGATACGAGCAAATGCTCTTAATCAATCTGTAGGAACATTTCAGATGCATAATACTAATTAGGTTTTTATGAGAGAAAACAGAGTAGCCATGCCATCAGATATGAGGGAGCATAGTGTCCAATAATGGAATTAGATCTTTTTACATCCCATTTTCGAAGAGTATTTCATAAAGACATTAGCTGAACCATATCATAAATTGCAACCTATCTGTTTTCTTTAATCGTGTCTATATCTTAGATATATGAACAATTGAACATTGATTCCCGCCGGGAACAACAATTCTGTGATGCTATTTAGATTTATGGCTGCTATATGTATTTATCTTGTTTAATCCTTTATTAACTGAAGTTCTGAAGTTGTTGAAGAAATACATTCTGTTATTGGCTTGAAGGGTAACTTTCTTGTGGCCCAACTATTATTTCTTGCAGACATCTGATTGGGTTCTTACTATTCCTTTCTCTGACCATGTACACTGCAATGAAAGTACCAACAGTTGTTGATCTCCATTCTCTACAGCTGCCAGAGATGTTGAAGGCTGATTTGCACAAATTACTTGCATGTCTCCCTTCTTTTCCCCACATGCCTGATCTGCACAGACTAAGGGATGAATTGAAGTCAACCTTACCTTCTATGGATCTGATTTCTTCTCCTTCAAGATGGCATGTTTTGGAGCTTCTCTATAATTGTTTGCCTGAGTGTTTCTCACTTGGCAACTCCACAGATTTTTGTGTCCTGGTAATGTTTCTTTCTGTTATATTCCATTTATCGATCGAATATCTGATCTAGAGTATAGGAAAAATCTTGCACCAGAGAATTCCATTTTCTTCCTAGTTAATTATTCAACTTGTGTTCTTCATGACCAAATGCAGCATAATATGACAGATGATGTGGAGAACATAATAACACCCCTGATGGTGAGGCCGATTACCCGATGGCCGTTCTTCGCTTTCTTGGGCGGAGCCATGTTTTGCTTGCTTGCTAGCAGTATTTTTCACCTTCTTTCTTGTCACTCTGAGAGGCTATCATGTATTATGCTCAGGCTTGACTATGCTGGAATTGCTGCGCTGATATCAACTTCCTTTTACCCTACTGTCTACTACTCCTTCATGTGTTATCCATTCTTCTGCAACCTTTACATGGGGTTCATAACTATTTTCGGAATTGCAACAGTCTTGTTTTCTCTGCTCCCCGTGTTTCAAACACCTGAGTTCCGCACAACTCGTGTATGCCTCTTCTCAGGCATGGGTTTGTGCGGATTGGTACCGATTCTGCACAAGCTAATATTGTATTGGACCCTGCCAGAGGCACTCCATACAACCGGCTACGAAGCTTTGATGGGGCTGTTGTATGGAATTGGAGTACTAGTTTATGCCGCAAGGATTCCTGAACGATGGATGCCCGGGAAATTTGACATTGCAGGTCACAGCCACCAACTCTTTCATGTACTTGTGGTTGCTGGAGCATATGCTCATTATCGTGCAGCGGTCGTTTACCTCAGGTGGCGAGACCTGGAAGGATGTTAAGTAAATCCTGTAAGTCCTGTATCATGATCATTTCATTCTACCTTTGATTGTATAAATATTGCTTACAGTATGAATTCAGCTGGAATGTGGGATTTAGGGAAGTGCTTCTTGTAACTAGTAGAGAGACTTTGTATAAATAACAAAGGTTAATTAGGTATGATGCAAAAACTAATGGCAGCTCCATTGCCCATCATCATCAAAATCTAAAATTGGTTTTTGAATTGGTCAGTGAAGGCACATGAGTTTGCAGAAACTGTCTGCAAAGGATATTCCCGACGTTTAAATCCCTCACATGCATGTAGGCCTTACTCCCCTGCTAACCGCTTTTGTCTCTTTTGGTCTCACTTTTAGAGCTCTCTTCAGTCTTCATCGGGAGGCTTGTTGACCTGACGTAGGTTTTTGGACCAGTCGACAAGCTCGTAGGTAAGGGAATAGACCTATCAATGACGTGTGCGAGTAGAAGAAATTGACATAACAAGAACCCTTTTTTTAGGCGAATATGATGAAAATATCATTCTAAGTTCCCATTTTGTAGCTGCAAAACCATCAAACACTTAAAAGGTTGCTTTTCCTTAACTAGTTTCCGATGATTACGGTCAAACAGGCGGTCCGATCTTCCTGTTCGGTTTCTTTGTTAGGAAAGATCATGACATAAGGATTCCTATGGTAGAATGGACTAAGACAGGACCAAAGCTCCTGAACTATTATTATCATGTTTTACTAAATAATTAATAATAAATTATAAATACAATAAAATTGAATATATAAGAATTTAAAAACTCAGTAATTCTACTTTTTAAGAATTATTTATATAATTTTAAATAAATCATGATTAAATAAAAAACAATATCTGAAAGCCGACACTTGGAACACTATTCACGGAGATTATGCACTGATCTATGCAATCTAAGCCACCCGACAAAAACGACTGTCGCTTAGACAATTCCAATCACGTGCACCATTCCACGTGTCAATCCCAGAATCTTCCACACCCAAACACCTTATTTATAGGAAGAAGCAACAGAGTTAAAGAGAAGGAAGCGGACCCCACCGTACCGTAGTTTACGCTTTATCTTTCCCATCCCTGCGCATTTTAGCCTCCTCCGCGCACATATACCTAAGTAAATTAACACACTCTTGACTGTAACACTCAACTCTCTGAACTAAAGGCCTCTTTAAAGTATAAGAAAGTACAAGAAAATTAAAGTTTGATCAGATTGGATTGTATCGTATCTCTACCCGTTGTAATGGCTTTTCTCTGCTAAATTTAGGCTGGGAGTTGCGTGATGGAGACTAAGAAAGCAACGTTTCAAGCTCTTAAGGCACCATCTGTCTGCTAGTCGACGCAAGACAGACGAGAGCAAGCTCCAAAGCCTTTGTTTGTAGTTATCCAAGTTAGTTATTAACATCATTGAAAATGGTCGTGCCAGAAGTTTCCAAGTCTCAGCACTCTCCGATGGCGAAATCGAACGCTCGAAACAAGTCCACTTTTTCGTGTCTCAATGATGGGTTTATCTACCTTGGCGGATCATTGCTCGCGTTCTTACTGGTCTGGTCTTTTTGGTCCTTCGCTGGTCCGAACTTCACTCACAGCTTGGATTCCACAGTCACCGGTTCGACGTCGAAAGTTGGTTCCGACTCAACAAAATGTCTCCACGGCCAACCCGCTGTTAACCTAGGCTACGACCCACCAGAACCCACTTTCTACGACGACCCAGAACTCAGATACTCCATAGAAAAGCCCGTCAAGAACTGGGACGAGAAGAGAAAAGAGTGGCTCAAACACCACCCTACGTTTGCTGCCGGAGCACGTGACCGCGTCGTTATGGTCACTGGTTCTCAACCGACGCCATGCAAGAACCCTATCGGCGATCATTTACTCTTAAGGTTTTTCAAGAACAAAGTAGACTACTGTAGGATCCACGGTATCGATATATTCTACAACAATGTATTGCTTCACCCAAAGATGAAGTCTTTCTGGGCAAAGCTACCGGTGGTTAAAGCGGCGATGTTAGCTCACCCGGAGGCCGAGTGGATCTGGTGGGTCGACTCGGACGCGATGTTTACCGACATGGAGTACAAGCTACCGCTACGACGGTACGACTACAAGAACCACAATATTGTGGTCCACGGTTGGGCTAAGCTGATTTACGAGAAGAAAAGTTGGACGGCGTTAAACGCCGGGGTGTTTCTGATCAGGAACTGCCAGTGGTCCATGGACTTCATGGACACCTGGGCCAACATGGGCCCCATGAGCCGGGATTACCGTAAATGGGGTGAAATCCAACGGTCAATTTTCAAGGACAAGCTCTTCCCAGAATCGGACGATCAGACGGGTCTGATTTATCTCATCCATCAAGACAAGAGTTTAACGGACAAGATTTACTTGGAGGGAGAGTACTATTTTGAAGGATATTGGGTAGATATACTACCGACGCTGGCCAACATAACGGAGAAGTACACCGAGATGGAGAGAGAAGAGGGGAGGCTGAGGAGGCCTCACGCCGAGAAGGTGAGCGAGCAATACGGTGCGTTTAGGGAGCGGAACCTGAGGGGTTGGGGTAACGGAAAGGGGAGTTATAGACGGCCGTTCGTCACACATTTCACGGGGTGCCAACCTTGCAGTGGGGACCACAATCAGATGTACGCGGGAGAGAGTTGCTGGAATGGGATGGTCAAAGCTTTGAATTTCGCGGACAATCAGGTGCTGAGGAAGTATGGGTTTGTGCACCCGGATCTACTGGATTCTCAAACGGTGACGGAGACGCCGTTTGATTACCCTGATGAGGGACCGTGGTGAAAGACCAAAACAATGTTCAATGGTTTGGGTTGTTTATACATGGAAAAGAGGAAGTGTTTAAAATTAGATTGTTTTTTTTTAACTTTATATTAGTTTTTACAATAATAAAGAAACGAGGTTAAGTTCATCCCAACCCATATTTATTTTATTTGCATATTATTAAAAAAAAAGAATGAAAGCATGGAGCTTGAGAAAGGCAATGTTTTGCATGGGTGGGAATCTAACATGTGAGAAGATCTTTTATTTATTGCATTGTGAATGCTTTTTGGACTTTATGACCATAATAATTCAAAAGAGTGTGGTCAAGTGTACTTTTGAGGGTTCAAGGGCATGATTGACGCTTAATGTTAGACATGTCTATAATGGCGGAATGATGTTGTTTAAACAATATAATTGGTCGGAGGGAAGCACTTCCACTTGTGTTTCCACAAACTCAGGATGACCTCTTCGGGGCAATTAGCTTGTTTTAGAGTTCAAATCTTTTGTTTAATATTATGGTGTCTTATTGATCCTATAGGCTTGCTTTAATATCTTACCCATGAAGGTTCTGTTATGATCAAGCTTCACATTAAACAAAGTTTTGAATTATCAAACAATTGGATTCCAAAACCTGTAATTAAGCAAACCTTAAAGTTTTGTTAATCAACATTATTGCCTGTCTGGAAAGATTCAGACTTAGTTTGGAATCATCTTCAACATCACACGAAAAGGGGGAAAAAAAAACAAAGAGGAGAAGACAAGTCACATTGTAAGTTAACAATATGACACTTGGGCTTTCTTCTGTCTCTCCACGACGTTGTAGTGTCTTGTAAGAAATCTTCTCTCGTATGTCTAAACGTTTGACAAACTCAACGATTTTAATTGTTTATTACGACCGTCCACCAGCTTTTCTCCATTATTCATTTTATCTTTCTTTGCTCAAGGTAATTAATCCATATAGCAGTATTCAATTGAAGCCGTGTACTGATGTACAATCTATGCTACAGGCTGTTATGCGACAACAAACCTTGATCTGGTGGAATGTAAAGGGTTGGGAGGAAGATGGTGGAAAATTAATGGAACGATGATTTAAGAAGGAAGATTAGAGAAAATGGGAAGGTGGTCCTGTCACTGATGATGAGCAAATAGGAACTGTGAAAGGTAACTTTTAAGAGGTACCTCTCTTCTAAGATCAGTATAAGAATCATTCCATGTTTGTACCTTTTTCCTTGCCTCTGATATACCTACACATTTCAAACCATCTGGACACCTCATTATTCTGTAATCACACTAGTCCATAAACCAGTAAAATAGTAATGGAAATTAGCAAAAACAGGAACAATAAAACATGATAGGAATCAGCTCAAAGTTGAAATAGGCTTTCCTCTTCATTCTCTGCATCGTTATTAATATATGGGCTGTTCTGGATTTTCTTCTTCTTCCTGGAAGCGGAAATGAGCTGTTGGAAGCTCTGTAGACTTGCAAGTATAGATTCTTAACACAAATGTGGATGAAGAAAAGAAAGAGTTAATTGAAAAAGTTTTTTATTTTTATATTTTCACTTCTCATCTCTGTAGTAAATAATAGAATTTTAAATTACAGACAATATATTTGAACATCGTTTAATAAAATAGTTATAACTTTTTTTAGAAAATTCTAATGAATCTTAAACCTGCGCTATTTAAAACTAGGCTTAATAGGGATCAAATCTCCTTTGATCGATTTCCAGTACCTCCCTGTGCCTTGAAAATCTCATCCATCCATTAACAAAACTAGACTTAATAGGGATTAAATCTTCTGTGCTCGATTTCCAGTACCACCCTATGCCTTGAAAATCTCATCCATCTATTAACATTTAATGGATGGATGAGATTTTCAAAGCACAAGGTGACACTGAAAATTGGGCACAGTTAGGGATGACAATAGGTAGGGTTCGGTTCGGGTTTTACTCTACCCATATCTATATCCATTTTTATGACTCAACCCATATTCATATCTATATCCATCGGTTTTTGCGATTTACTACCCATATCCAAATCCATCGGGTTGTTCGGGTTTTTGGATATTCATCGGGTTGTATAGCACATAAAAATATAACTTCTAAATAGAAAAAATAAATAGTAGATTTTTGCGAACGCTCCAAATCAAAATTACTTTAATAATAATAAGTCAAGATTTTGATTTGTATATATTAAAAAATCATAAAATTGGAATAATAAAAATCATAATATTTAGTACAAAGACAACATACATTTTTCACAA
>JANKOD010000191.1:23035431-23052087 GCA_026284645.1 Erythroxylum acuminatum
CTGGGCTTATTCTCTTGGGCCTAATCTATTAGGCATTGAATAAATATATGTGGATATATTTATTGGGCTAGATTGAAATAAGTTGTCAGGCTTTTATTATATGAGATATAATAGGCCGAAACTTATTAGGCTTCAATGGGATTAGGTTTTCTCTATAAATAGAGAAACTTATGTCTCATTAAAAAGTGACACCATTGTGATACGAAACCCTAGCCACCATCCGAGAGAAAAATCGTGTGGTGTTCGGAAAAAGTTTTCAAGACGTGCTAGCACACGATAGCCGTAGCCTAGATCATTCATCCTCGTGTGGATAATGATAGAGGACATTCACGTGTTGCAGTGTCTACGAATCTGAAAAAGAAACGATCAATCCGTGTCAAAAGGTATTTTTCGCACATCCTATATGTTATTCGTTATACATCGTGTTATGTTATGGTCTTTTCCGCAGCGTATTGTGAATACTCGGGCCATACGTGATCAAGCCCTTTTTACAGAAGTATGTAACGGAACCAGAACAGGAGATACCTATGATTCGTATCACAGAACGGGAGAGACTTATGTCTCAATAATAGGAGACACTTAAGTGTCAATATCACGAGACACCTTAGTGTCACAGGAGTAGCTACATATCCTTCTTGGAATGTCTATTTACCCACGACTAGGACTTGACAGTTTTAAAACAAACCATTTCAGGTTTCAGAATCATATGCAAAAGATGTAGTTCATAACACATGTCTTTATTCCATTTTTCTCAAATTGAACAAATACATGCACATCTAAACAAACTTAACATACCTTATGAGCATAAACATTTGCAATAATGTACCATTAAATGCATTATGTATTTACACATTACATATAATCACACAAATTCCCAATCCATAAACAATGACATTCAATTCACATCACATAAATCCTTTGAAACACACTTGTATTTATAAAGACACATTCACCCTTGAACAAACCGTACATTTCAACATTAGACACATTATTTGTTACCCACACATTCCATTAGTAATTATCTTAATTAACAATTCATAACTAAATTAACTATTACTCAATTAATCTAACATCATTTAGGATTATTTTCAACCTCAATTAAGTCCAATTAGACCATTATTAAATACCTTAACCTTATATAGTCCGAAAATTGTCTAAAACCAACATTTTATCCTTCCTAAGTACTTCCCACAATCGTGGGATTTAACTTAAGGTTCACTCACCCACAACTTCTAATTTGTTTCCAAACTTGACTTCTTCACTTCCATTTGACACACCTTCACCAAAGTCCATCAATTTCACTTTAATTCTACCTTATTCATGCCGCAATACCTCATCAAATTCATGTCCAGAACAATTAAAAAATCATTCATAAGGTAGTTCACAATCCATGATCTTTCATGCAAAAAAATCCAAAGTAAAAGCTATCAACAACTATCATGTCCCAGACCTCAATTCATCATCAATTCAATACATATTCTATCCATTTCAAACATCACATAATTCATGACATAACATGCTATCAAGGTTAGAATTCCCTTACCTATTTAACTTCAAAGAACAAGCTAAACTAGCCTTCCAAGCAACCAACATAAGTCTAAAATCCAAGTAAAACTAGGATGCTCTTAACACCAAAAGACCACAACATAGAAGATAGCATGTGGTAACTTTCTTAATGCAACATCTTGATGTGGTAATTATGCACAACATAAGCCAAAAACTCAAGATTGAAAGAGTATGGTGTTTTGGTGGTGAATGAGCAAAGAGAAGGATGAGTTACAGTAGAAATCAGCTAATGCATTAGGCTATGCCATGCGTAAGATGAGTGTCCTTACTTCAGGGACACTTATCACACAAAGACACCAACCATATGTCCTTTAATGGAATAACCCACATGTCATACATAGAAATGAGCCACTTATCCTCCATTTAAGCTACCAAATGTCACACTTCTATTAAGTTATTTGTCACTTAATCAATGCTGTCAAATGTCATTCAATGAATAGGCTTAGTAATCTAAATTTTTATGTACCAACTTGTCTTGTCACTTGACAATTTTTCTAGTCTAACTGTACATTTTAGTACTTCAATTTTCTAATGGTATCAATTAATTCCGAGTTACTAATTATGGTCCATCAAACTAAGATTCAAGACATATATAATTCACAATCATATCACAATTTCAACACCTATCACTTTTACTTTCATGAATATGTAACATTTCTACTAGGGTGTAATTTGGGGACTTACAAATGCTCTAAGGTGAATGATGGGAAAAATAATACAACCAAATCTGTCCAAGAAGAAACCTTAAGGAAAAATTGGAGGTTTATACCTATATGTCATTTTGTGGAGTTGTCGGACACATAAGACTAAAATGTTACAAGTTGTTACAAATAATGTTTCAAAGGGATCAAAACTAAAAAATCATACACTCTACGTTAAATTTCCAGTAGCAAAAATCCATGGTACCGAAGCATTCTTGGGTTAAAAAGGGTTAAGTACAAGCACAAAGACATAGTTAAAGAAAAATAAGAAATTGTCCAGATTCACAGTTAGTTGCTGCTGTTAAAGAAATTGGTCAGACAGAGGATTTGTTAGTTGCTTATGAAAGAGAAGTCAACCAAACATCTGATGACAGAGATACTATGATGAGAAATAAGCCCAGGATTGAATTTCTTTAGGGGTACAGGGACTGTGTACTTTACATTTTTTAAGTATAGTTTAATGTTGTTTATTAAAAAAAAAGATGGCTCGAAGGAGTTTTTGAGTTTTTAATTATGGATTTTCTAAAGTTAAGTTGATTGGTGTGTGTTTGGATTTTTCCTTAATTGTTAAATAGCATATTTGATATGAGAATAAGGTTCTACTTGATGATTTAAGAATTCTACTTTTGGATTTTGATTTATAGAGTTATGTCGAGAAAAAGTTAATGTCTGGTTGGAGAACTGTCAGAAGATTCAAGTTTTCTATTATTCGAGTTTTTTAAGTTTTATCTTAATTTCTCTATATCATGGGCTGTATGAATTTGGACAATATGCATTCATATTCATATGGTTTATTTGAGAAGAAGATAGATTAATTTTGATTATAATTCGTTGAATGCATTTTTGGGATTTATGAATTTAATCAGTTGTATGAGGATGGCTTTGATGTGAGTACTGATATGTTGGCTACTATTTTAACTGGTGGGAAATTTTCATTTTGGCATGCTTATGATTCTTCCGCTGCACCTATTGCTGATTTTTATGCTTCTTTATTCACTGAGATTGATCGCATTAAAGGCATTCTTGTTTTGACTTTGTTTTGTGCCAAAGGGGAGACATTAGATTGTTTTTAGTGACTGTTTAATTCAGGGAGAGATTTTAAGGTATCTACATAACTATTAGTCTTGCTTTTTGACATCTTTTTATCCCAAGGAGGAGAAATTTGGATGATTGGATAATTTTTCATTACTGTTTCTTTGGATGTTTTTTGAACTTGAAGAACTTGATGGATGTTCTTTGGAACTTGATGTTGGATTAAGAGAGAGTTCTTTTCTCATGTGGATTATATGTCCAATTATTTTATTTAAGAGGAGTTTCATATTTGTGACAAACAATGCCTAAAAGGGAGAGATTGTTAAGATATATCTTATTATTTAGTTTTGACATTTTTCGATAAATAGACATCTAAGATAATGTTGATGAGTTTAAATTTCAAATCAAAGTGGGATAGAATAAAATCTATTATCTTGGAAAATTGGATAAAGGTAGAACTCTATCTAGAGAAGAATTCTTATAAATCACGTCTGTGTGGGCTGAAGGGTATTGTGCATGTGTGAAGACTCCTTGGTGAAGTGGGGAACAAATGTTGGATGGGTCCTCAGTGAATCACGCAACACATGATGATGGGTGTATATGTATAGCTGTGACTTTCCCTATAATGTTATTCGCGTAACTTCAGCTAGGTTTAATTGTGAATTGATTTTAGGTGTATGAAGTTTCAATATGTGCATTGGTTGATTTTGTGGGTGCGACATCTTATAGTGTTCATGGTTGAGTGTTGTCTTTTGTTGTGCGATTCATGGCAGTTCTTTGAGTGTGGTTATTGTCTAATATTTTGTCGTGTCTTCTTCCTTGATCTTTTGGTGTGTGGCTCAAGAATGGATTGGTTTGTGTATTGCGTGTGTCTTCTACCGAAGGCTTGTTTGCATGGTTTATCATGCTTGATGTCTTCCCGTTACAGCTGTGAGTTGGTACTGGAAATAGCTTAAATCATCCCATAGTGTGTGGTGACAACTTTAAGATCTATTTCAGTGGAGCTAAACTTATTAGGAAGTTGTCATTCTTTTCTATCTCAAGTGTATTATGTTTTGTTCTTAGTTATTTAATCACTTGAGTTATTCGTTTATTGTTCTTTAATTAAAAGATTGTTGAGAAAAATTCTCCGTTACGGTTAACACGTTAATACGAGTTGGTCGTGTTATCGGGTGTGAAATACTTTCACAAGTAGTGAAGACGAGGGATAATGTCAAAGGAATGGTGTCGGCTTAATAAAGCCTTGTATAAAACTATTGTCGTTAGTGAAAGTATTAAGCTAGGTGAGAGCCCCACAAACGTAGACAAGGTGTGTCGAACTGCATTATCTAATTTCGGTGTTGATTTATATTTGTGCGTTTAATTTTTCTAGTTGTTGATTGTGTTAGAAACGACTGCTGTAAGTCAAAGATTTTGCGAAACTACTACACTCCTTTTGATTTTCAAGTATACACTATATCCATACTCTATCCAATTGGAACATTTGATGACGAAAGGACGATGTATAGACAGGTTACGCCAAACCACTTTGACATTCCTGATATTTAGGTAGTTATGACATATTACTAGACTTTAGTCTTAATTTATGATTATAAATTGGAGAACTAAAGATAAATTAAAGGGAATTTTAATTTATCTAATTCTAATTGTGAATTAAAATTATAATTTTTAATCATTGCCAATATATTAGACACTTAATGGGTCACACATTAAAGAGCATATCATGAAGGAAAAAATAATTTTAATTAAGTTAGGCTTAATTATAAAGTTTGAGAAACTTTAAGAATCAAATATGAAATATTTGATTTTATTAAATTAAATTAATTATAATTAGAGTTTGACTTTAATTATCATTTAGGTTTAATGTTAATGGAAACTATGAAACCCTAGTGCTTTTTTTATAAATAAGAGTAAGCATCAGGGAGCTAGCACTCTTGCTTATTTCCTCATAAGCGTTGAGAAACTGCTCTGTGAATATCGTTAGAGACATCTCATGGTTGACACTGTGAAAAGTTTTTCAAAAGATTTCAATAGGTATGTGAATAAGGTACATTTCTTACGATTCGTATTCATATTTTATTCAAATTATTCAGTTATCAAGATTTGAATAGAAACCATAAAATTTTATCTTCCGCTGCGCTCGTGATTCGATCACGGTTGATTTCTAACATACAGTTTTAGCAGAGAACATTACTTAAACTTTTTGAATTTCCCCTACCTTTATATATTGATATGTCATGTTTATTTTAGCCCCACTACTTATTCTTTCCCTTTCCTAACGCTCAAAGGATTCCTCGAGGATTCTCCTAATTCTATACTGCAAGGACTCTTAATTACAATTGTAACTTTAGCATCAACTAGTTTTAATCTTCCTTTACTATGGGAAGTACTAATTATAGAAATAAAAGTATCTCAAATGTCAAGTATAGATGACAACAAAATTAGTACTTGAATTTCATCATCAAAATTAATCTCAACAAAACTTCGTTGATTGATAATTATATTAACTTATTTAGTATGATCAATAACATTACTACCA
The DNA here is from genome assembly GCA_026284645.1 of Erythroxylum acuminatum. Taxonomy (NCBI): domain Eukaryota; kingdom Viridiplantae; phylum Streptophyta; class Magnoliopsida; order Malpighiales; family Erythroxylaceae; genus Erythroxylum; species Erythroxylum acuminatum. The sequence continues at coordinate 23,041,270 of JANKOD010000191.1, forward strand.
CCATCCATCTTAAGATTAAACCTATTTAGTCCAATTCATATAGGTATTTAGGTCATATTTGCATTCATTTTGCATATTCATTCATTCATTTTAGTAACATTTTTAGGTTTATTTATTTATTTTTATTGAGTTTGTTATTTATTTTATTTGTCTTGTTTCTTCGTAGAAAGTATGAAGTTTGGCTTTAAATCACACCTAATCTACTATGGAGAAAAATTTGGAATGAAGAAGTTTACCTTGCAATTTAATCGTCAAGAAGTCTAGAAATTTTTGTTCGCCTGGTAGATACATCAAGAAGCAACTTACCAACTGGGAATTAGAAAATACACAACAGCTGGCAAGTTAAAAGTGTCCACAGACAAAACACCATTAGCACATGAGAGAACAAAAACGCAGCAGATGGGAATTAAAAACGACAGCTAGCAGGCATCAACCATTAGTAATAAAAAGTCTAAAACACAGTGGACTGGGGTGACGTTTTGAAGATAGAAAATGTTTTAACGTGTTAGGTTTTAATTTGGAGAGGACTTTTGATGCACACGAAGGACGTAGATGCGAAGGAGACCTGGACGCCGCAGCTCCAAAACCTGGATGCACGACTTGGAAGAGAGGTAGCTGCTGCTTTTGGAGAGAAGACGAGGACACGCGACAAGGAGACCTGAAGCACGAGGGAACCAAGAGACACAGACAAGGACCTGACATACGGAGTGTGAACCAAGAGGAGTCGCAGCTGCGAGACCCATTCCAGACTTGGGTTTTTAACGTTTATGTCCAAGACTCACCTGAGTTCTTCGTTCCTTACTCCTCTAATGTATATATTCCTTGTTTTGATATTTATTTTGTTGAACATGAACATGAGTGACTAAATTTCTTATTGGGTTTTAAAGATGAGATGTAGTTTTCGAATTTCTACATTATTTGATTCTGGATTTTGTTCAATAAAATTGATTCGTGGCTGTTGATTCTTGTTTTGAGTATTATTGTGCATGTTATGTGTTAGGTCTCACATAATTTGGGTCGAAATTATCGGTTGAAGAACCGAAAGGTGGAAATCGATAGCAGAAAACCAAAATTAAAAACTTGTAGGTTTAGACCTAAACATAGGCAAAAATCTGTGAGAGGAATTACCAACTAGATAAAAATCTTAATAGGTTTTCGTTAATTTCATGAGTCACGATAATCGGGATTGATTTTAACTACGATACTTCTTTGACATCTCGATAGAGAATCATAAATAATTTAGATTTAGTTTCCTTCAAAGTCTAAGGATCAAGATTATTGAATAAACCAGAAGAGAATAATTAGAAGTCGACCACGAAACCAGATTTGAAATCTGCCTTTTACATATCTAATTTATTCCTTACAGACTCATACTACATAAGCTGTGCGGTTATTCTGTTTGCTTTAGAATTAGTTTTAGCAACTCGTTTATTAATTAATTTATCAATAATCAACATTTGAGTGATCAGCCCAAATAATTGAATGATTTTAGCCTAATAATTGTTCAGCAACTCCCTGTGGATCGATACTTATACTTCCCTATTTACTTGCGTGACCTATACTTGCAGGGCCTCGGACAAAACCACACCAAAAATACCTTATTGATCGCTAATGGCTTCTCATACATGTTTGTCAAGGACTTTAAAAATCCTATAATGGTCTTCTTGTTCATGGTGTAAGCATAATATTCCTAATCAACATCAATCGAACAACACCTAACATTTGCCTATCTAATAGATCCTACTCAGCCTTCACCATAGAATCTAGCTTCTTCTCGTTGAAAGGGAAGTGTAGACTTTTCTGGTACAAACAATCTTCAATCTGCATCTTCCAAACTCAAAATCCTTTCCATCGAGCTTTTTATTTTCACCTTCCTGTCCTATATTACTGTAAATATTATGATTTCCTAACCTCACTCTGACACCAATTGTTAAGATCAACAACCACAAACACAAAACAATAATAAATTTGTAAGAAAAAATAAAATAACACTATTTTCCATGGTTCAGCAATGTGCCAATGTCCACAATCGAATTAGAAATTTTATTCTCTCTCGTCTTATGGTGTACAATAACACCATGGCTCTATATTTACCGAGAACCTACAATAGAATATGGAAACAAATTTTTATCCAAATTATAATAAAATATGGAAACATAATCCTATCCAAACTAGGATACAAATTGACTTTTCACATCTCATATTATTTCCCACTAGAAATAAAATACAACTCCTAAGCATACAAGGAAACTAAATATTCTCATCAGGCTCTACATCCCAACAGAATTAACCAAGACCTGAGATTTGAAGGAAACCTATTTACTTAGGACCATAAACAATAAGATAACAAGCATCTGAGGAAGAAACTAGACAGAGTTATAGTAATTACTAGGGAATAGATGCTTACCTTTTCTAATGCTTAAGAAAATTCAACAACCAATTGGGCTTTGATCAGAGCTCAATCATAGTTTAAATGGGAACAACATATCCGAAAGGTGATTCATTTTATCCTTATCTTTTTTTCAATTTGCTTGGAGGTAATACTATCACTCATATCGAAAAACATTGCAACCTTTAAAGTATTCAAGTACCATACTAAGTGTGAAACTTTTGAACCTTTTCAATTTATTCTTCGCTAATGATATTGCAAAGCTCTTCACTACCACTTTGCAAAACTTCAAGTGAATGTCATACTTATCTATCATTCCGAGCAAAAGCTATATATGGTAAAAGTGAAATAGAATGAGATTTAGTAAATTCATAAGGAATATGAATAAGATATTGATTGCTTAACATATATAAATTATGTGAGTTAAATGGATAAAGAACAACTGAGGCATGCATGCCTTCTTCTGACATGACCTGTGATACACATTTGATCCTCTGCAAATTTGCATGTCCATTAGAGCTATTCGGTGCTGAAACAAAGGTTGAAACCATCGTCTACGACAATCGATGACAGTCACCGCTTCAAATGTCAAGCAAGCTCCCTTCCTATCAATCGAATGAATCAGCTGAGGATTAAATGAAATGGACTCTACATCCTTCGAACTAGTTCACAAACTTTTCTTGTTTTCAACTCTTCAGAGGCGCCAATCCATTTTCGTTGATAGAAAATCGTATGGCTCTCTTAGCAGTTAGCAACTCTCCAAAGGTAGTAGCTTCATTTATAGCTAACGGTCAAAAGGAAATTGTGGGTCAAATGTCACAACCCTTTGTATTAATATTTTTAAAACTAAACCGATTTAACTAGTTTAATATTAAAAATTTTGAACTAATTAATTTTCTTGTTCGATTTAGTTTAATAATCTTTTTCGTTAAAAATTTAATTTAGATTATTAATTAATCGGCTAGTTTTTATAAATTAAAATAAATTGATTAATTTTTATTTAACAATCTTTTTTAATTAAACTTTAAATTTTTCGATAGTCATAAATAGTCTTCTTTAATCAATTTTTAAATTCTTTAATTTTATTCAATCTTTAACCAATTTTATGACGGTCTAATATCAGTTGAATCTTTTAAATCTTTAACATCTTGTGTTATTGATTTAACTTTCATTTCAATTTTTAAAACATTGTTTTATATTTTATGCTCATGCCCAGTAGAAAATCACAACCCATTCTTTTTTTTAAAAAAAGGTTATGCCTTAGTTACTGACCTTTGCATTGTGTCCTTTTATAGACATATTTTTTTAACTTCGGAAAAGATGAAAAATTTCCTGGATTAGAATGCCAAAATGGGTAGTATTAAAGCATATGGAACTTTAATAATTAGAGTAATTAACATAGGAAAACTCCCTTCTCTGCCAACCCCGTGAGTTCATCATTGTCATATGCATGTGCACACATCTCTTTCGGCAAAAGAAAATGATTGAAGTATAATTTGATTTCTTTCAATTTAATTGAAAACTATGTCTACACATAATGATATGAACATTGGGAAAGACAGAGCCACACTCTTCCGTCTATAAAAGAACGTGAGAAGGCTATTAAATTATGAGTGAATCTGGACCTCCTTAATCACAATCAAGACATATTGATCCAGTCTGGAGTCGAATCAAAACAAATACATCATAGATTAGTTTATGGTGTGTTGGGACTTTATGTTTCACGATCAATTGCATTGCATAATGCATTATTAACCTTTTTTTTTGGAAAGAAAGTAAATGTCAATAACATTAATCAGAGAGTTAGGGAAAAATCGCAATTACAACGACTAGCATATAAATATAAGACCCTTGCCAAGTTATGAGCCTCTATATTAGTTTGCCGACGAACTTAACAAACCTTGATCTGAGGTCTAACACTTAATAATTGTTTACATTTTAAAATGACTACTAAATTCAGACTAGTTACCGTGAAAACTATTTATAGCAGAAACTAATTTTTGGGCATTTGAATAAAAAACCTCTTGACCATGAAAAAGAGGTAAGATCCAAGTTAACGTTTCTCGCAACGCCACAGCTTGTATTAATTAATCGTAATTTTGTTTATTTTAATTATCTCATCATGATTATTGAATAATACAGCCCCATTAAAATAACTTGTTGAGTTAGTGGATCACGTTACTAAAATCCCACGCCTACAACCGTGCTTAGAGACGAAGCCAGCGATTAATTTGGACAGACAACAAACAGAGAGGTCGTACTAAGGAAGGGCAGGAAGTGACGTGGAAGGGTGGCATTGGTGGATGAACGAGACTTAACACTCTTGAAAGCACAGAGCGGGCGTGGCAAGTGAAGTGGGGAAAGCAAGAGGCAGTCAAAGGCTAAAAAGGGAAATTAAGAAAAGTGAGACGTAGACCATACCTTACCTTTGCCCAAATCTAGACAACGTACAGTCAAAGCAAAAAAAAAAAAAAACACTCTGTTCTGGTCAAACTGACACTTTACTCCAAATTTCACTTATTTTACAACGTGGCCCATTTCCCAATACTTTTAAAATTAACCACTAAACAAAAGCTTGAAGGTGAAATTTCGATTTTGAAATTTAAATAAGGCTTGATTATTAAATTAAGGGAATAACAAATTATCAAAAATTTGTAATCTTTAATTTACTGATTATTTTTTAAATTTGTATAAATAAGTTAACAAATTATTTAATTAATTTGATAAATTTATTAAATTTTTTAATTTGATTACGTATTTCTGGACCTCTTCAAATTTTGCATTTCAACAAGACTTCTAATAGGTTGTAATTAATCAGTTAGTTGATGACTCTATTAAATACTATATAAATATTCATTTATTAGTCACATTACTAAAACTAATATTTTTATGTAAATTTTAAAAAATTGATTATTATCATTAAAATTTTTCTAATTATTAAATACTCTTGAATTTTTTATCTCTTCAATTAATTACTTACATTAATAAAAATATTTTAATTTAATTTCTAACAATTTAAAAAAATTAATTAATATCATAAAAGTGTAATTTCAAGTTACAAAAATAATCGCTTCTTAAAAATATCAAAAAAAAAAAAAGAAGGCTGCGTACATGAATGAGTTCCGGCATCCTCGCGGAGGGTTTGGTGGAATTGAGTGAAAATGGACCGGTCTTTGTTTAACAATTATTTATTTATTTATTTTAAGCTTCATGTGGGTTGTCCGTTTTTGTGTTAAAAGACGAGTTTGTCCCTTTGTACTTACCTACTCCGACCGTCACTTGTGAATCTAAGAAAAGATTCTTTCTATGTTCAAAACAGAGTTTTGAGTTTTGACCGTCAAATTTCCTATTTTGGACAAAAAGTTAATTCATCAGAAAATAAAATAAAATAAACTATTCAATCACTTTCTCTCTGTCACGAATAAATAAATCCATAAATATTTTAATCACTTATTTAATATAATTTTCAAAATTACATTTATTTGTAATGAACAGAAATAGTTATTTTCAATTTTTATTATTTTCATGTAGCTTTCAATCACTCTCTCTCGGAAAACTGTAACCATTAAAAAGAAGGAAAGTAGTAGTAGTAGGGAAAGCCTTCAGGTGTGCTCAACTCTCCCCCCCCTCTTCCTTGCTTCTTTTCTTGTTACTCTGCTGGTATGGCCTCTCTTTTTGATACTTGTTCCTGATTCGTTTTCGTGATTTTGGTTCTCCTCCATTTCTCTCAGGAACTGTTCCTCCATTTTTATTTCATAATCTGGTGTTGTTTTAAACACCTGGTGTGTTTGTGTTGTGTAGCCTTATTACTGCTTCGGTTACTTTTGGTGGTTTGATAATTTTTGACCCATTTTTGAGGCTTCAACAAGAAGTGTGAGGAGCTTGATTATATGGTTATGATGTGTGTTATTATGATAGCATTGAGTCTTTTGACCACAGAAAGGGATCAGATAAAGCAAAGGGAAAGTAACAGGGAGGAGATGTGGATGTGTGTGCTGCAATAAAAAGAGGGAGTTGTTTGTTGCTTGCGATTGTCAATGAGTGAGTGAGAAAGATTCAGTTTCTCTTTATCTTTATCTTTTCCTCTTTTAACATCTCTCGTGTGCCACCTAGATGTAATGTGCCTTGAGGAGTGTTTGTCTGTGTAGTGATTGTGGGGAGAAGGGTTTTTGTTATAGTGCTAGTTTGTTACTGGGTTTTGGTTCTACTTTGAAGAGGTTCCAAAGATGCCTATGTTTCAGCCCTCTAAGGGGGATGGGGCTAATGGGCAAGTTCTAGATCTGGAAACAGCTGTGAAAGATGGAATCTTGGGTGGTGTTGGTGGTGGAGTTGTTGGTGCTGGTGTGGGTGAGAAATTGGAACTGAAGAACATGATTGAGGAGCTCGATTTGTCAGAAATTCCTTCTGTGTTTATCTGTCCCATCTCCTTAGAGCCCATGGAAGATCCTGTAACTCTTTGTACTGGTCAAACCTATGAGAGGTCCAATATTGTCAAATGGTTCAGCTTGGGGCATTATACTTGCCCCACCACAATGCAAGAGCTCTGGGATGATTCAGTTACTCCAAATAGGACCCTCTACCATTTGATTTATACATGGTTTTCTCAAAAGTATTTGCTCATGAAGAAGAGAGCTGAAGATGTACAGGGCAGGGCAACTGAACTTATTGAGACACTGAAGAAAGTGAAGGGTCAAGCTAGAGTCCAGGCCCTGAAGGAGCTGCAACGGGTTGTAGCAGCTCATGCCACTGCGAGGAAGGCAGTGATTGATGAAGGCGGGGTTGCAGTAATTTCATCTTTACTAGGTCCATTCACAACCCACGCTGTTGGGTCTGAGGCAATTGGAATTCTTGCAAATTTGACTCTAGATTCGGAATCTAAATCCAATTTGATGCAACCTCCTAAAATTTCGCTAGTGGTGGATATATTGAACGAAGGTTCCATTGAGACAAAGATCAATTGCGCTAAGTTGATGGATAAATTGGTGAAAGCAAAGGATTTTCGAGCTGAACTTTTCTCAAGTCATAGTCTAGTGGTTGGGTTGATGAGGCTGGTGAAGGATAAGAGACACACCAATGGTGTTCTGCTAGGTCTAAGCCTTCTCAGATCAATATGCTTATTCAAAGAAGTTAGGAGCTTGATGGTGACTGTTGGAGCTGTTCCTCAATTGGTGGAACTGATACCTTCACTTGATCCTGATTGCTTGGAATTGACACTATTCATATTGGATAGTTTGTCTTCTACTGCTGAGGGAATATTAGCCTTGAAGAATACTTCAAACACAATACCGAATATGGTGAGGCTATTAATGAGAGTTTCTGAGACTTGCACACAATATGCTTTGTCAATTTTGTGGTCCGTTTGCAATCTTGCTCCTGAGGAATGTTCAGCAGTTGCTGTGAATGCCGGTCTCGCCGCAAAACTGCTACTTGTTATTCAGAGTGGTTGTAATCCTGTCTTGAAACAACAGTCGGCAGAGCTATTGAAGCTTTGTCGTCTAAACTACACAGATACCATCTTCATTTCCAAGTGCAAACTGACAAGAACAATGCAATGACAGGAAAAGATATACACAACCTATATGCTGTTGCAGCTAAGGTCGTTCAGGGGCTGACTGGACACCAGATGTTAGGTTTTTCAAGGTTGAACATCTCACAGAACGAAGTCCGAGTAAAGATTCGCTCACTTGTATATAATCAGGCATTTCAGTACCAGCAATTGATTCAACAAACTGGAAGAATGATGAATAATGAGGATCAATAAATGTCTGTGAACAAGGTGATGAAGTTAGATTAAGGTACCACCACTGTTGGATAAATGATTACTTGAATCAGAGCAAAACTTGTGGAAACAGGTAGAGGTTCAGAATTCAGATTCCTCTAATTTTTCAAGGTACTCGGAATGTTTATTTATATTTGTAGAAAGAAATCAACCATTTTGTATTTATTTACCCTGATTTTGCCTTGCAATGTTCTTTTATTACCAGTATTTGTTACTCTTTTATGTAACTTCAGCAATGGTTAAAATTGAAGATATGGGACTTTGTTATCCAGGAGCACTGTGTACTTGCCTGGGGATAGGACCAATCCTCACCTCTCTAATGAACTGAAAGAAATGAGAGTTGAATTGCTCTCTGGTATCAACAATAACCCTTTCCCAACTGCATCCATTAACATGAGTAAATACTCTACAGATAATTGCTGACTGAGGAAACTGTTTGAAATCAACAGATAAATACATAAACGTATTTGACAAGTTTTAAAATTTAAAGAATAAAGTGGAAAAACCAAGAGGAATCTTGGTATATTTAACCTAAAAAGCATATTAAAATGGCACCTTTGAACGTATGGCTGCGAACCCAGAGACTATGGAAAAAGCTCGAGCCTCGACAGAACATTTCGTCTGCGGCATGTTCTGTGATTGGTATTCCTTAAATTGTGTCAAACATGAACTGGAAAGTATGCTTGACCATCCAATTCACTGGGACCATGTTATTAATTAGGATAAAATGTTAAAAGTTTAACAGGGTTGCAACTTTCAACCCCATTATTACCATGTGAATGTGATACGACAGCTAAAGCATGTCCCCTGTGAATGTGAAAACAGAGTTCCTCTCATTTTTCCTTAATTTTTAATATAACACTAGACATAATGATTCTCATCTGTAAACAATGATACATGAACAATATTTCCAAGGCTGATGATGGGACATGGGCCCTTAGCAGTTTCGCTGACTTAGGTGACTGCCAGAGCTTAAGTTAAACTTCTGTTTATTAGTCGCATGCAATAAACTTCCTAGAACTATTGATAAAAGTAGCCACCAATGAATTAAATTATGATTTAATCGAAATTAGACTTGGATTATATTTAATCAATTAATTAAATTATGATCTAGTTGAAATTAGACTTGGATTGAATTTAAAAAATTAGACTTAAATCGAACCTCAAACGTAAGAATATCTGACTCAAAATTCGAACTTAAAACTTATATTAACAAATAAATTTGAATTTTTAGAGTGTACTTAATAAACAAATGAGTTTCAACTTTCAATCCGTTGATCCAATTTTCAATTGAGTTGAAACTCAAACTTTTGCGCTAGCTATAATTTTTTTTTTTTAATTTTATGTTTGCATCTTAAGGCTTGGGCTCCTAACCAGTCCAATTCTATAATCATCCCTAACTAACATTAGGGGATGCTTGCTTAATGAGTTTGAGAAGATATTAAATAGGTAAGGAAAAAAAAAACAACTGCTTGATAATATGTTATCATTAAATGAACAATGTTTCTATATCTGAATTTGGGACATTATTCTGTACCCCGATTATAAGAGGAATGAAAGTTTTTATTGTTGGGCTCCGATTCCTTTTCTTTGGTAGATAAGTTGTATAATTTTATTTTGGGGTTTAGTTTGATATTTTTAATTTTGGTTGGAATACATCGAGGATTTTATTGCTTAGGTTATGATTTTTAAATGAAGGAATTTAGTTAAATTAGATTTTTGATAAATTGTTATTATTAAAAGTATTAAAAAGAAGTATATGAATGGAGGGCAAATTAGGAAGTTTGTATATGTTTTTAGGGCTTAAGGCAAATAAAGTGGGCTTTTAGCCCTTTTAAATATCATGAAATGAAGGAGAAAAGAAGCAAGTGGGCTAGGGCCCATTTAAGGTGTAATTAAATTAGAAAAAAAAAGAAAAGAATGAAGTAAAAGAAGGGTAGTCGTATAAAGGAATGAGGAGTCAAACAAATGACTAAGGCTTGTAAAGGAAGCTAAAGCTTGTAAAGGAAGCTTAGGATTTTTAAAGGAAAAGAAGAGAGCAAAGCAATACTACAACGTTTAGGCTTAGGGTTTTTAAGTTTAAGAAAAAAAATCATTTTTTAGCTTTAGAAAGAGAAGACTACGAAAACTAGAGAAAGAAGAGAAGAGAAGGGTGAGTTTCGGCAAAGAGGAAGAAGAAGAAGAGAAAGAAAAGCTTAGGTTTTTGTGCTTGAGAAAGGAGGGTTTAAGGGTTTTATTCAAGAAGAAAGTGCAAAGAAAGAGTTTACCCTCCATTAGAAACAAGAAGAGGATTTCGTGGGTTTCATATAAGGTAAGGGATTTCGAAATTTCTTGGTTTTCTTGTTAGGGTTTTTCCTTTCTTGCTTAAAAATGGTGGTTTGAAGAGTAAGATATGAAGGAAAAGGGAAAGAAGAAGGGTTATGGAGGCTTAGCAAAATCAGATTTCGTGGGTGTCTTTAGGGCATGAGATTTTCGAAAATTTTGATTAGTTTTGAGAGGGGTTTTGGTTGTTATAGCTTAGGAAAGGTATAGGGAAGGTTAGGTTAGTTTAAATGCAAGTTTTTCCATTCCTTAAATTTTCCAGCATTGTTATCTTTTGTTAATTAGGATTTTTATGCTTTGATTAAGGTCAATTAAGGCAATTGGAGAT
>JANKOD010000191.1:23052187-23068356 GCA_026284645.1 Erythroxylum acuminatum
TTAAATTCTATCCTTCTCTCAAATCCAAATCAAAACAAATTCTAAACAAAATTTTCAAACCACAATTCAAACATAATGAATCAATTAAACAAATTCAAACACAATAATCAAATAAGCAATTTAAGCAAAATAGGACAAGGCCTAACAGACGTGACAAATCGTTGTCAAGCCTGTGAGTAGAGTGTCATGCTCGTGACATTTTTTTCTTTTTCTTTTCTAGCAATTAAATATAATTAAATGAAACTAATTAAAATATAATTATTTATTTTTTCTCTTTTTAGTAATTAAATATAATTTATTAAAATATATTAAAATTTGATGTAAAACAAAAATTTAACAAATTTTATTTCTTTTTTTAGCAAAACAATATGATGATTAAACTGTATTTTGAAGACATTATTTGGCTGATAATATGTTGATGTAAGTAAATGCTAGAGCATTTTTTTTCTTCCAAAGCTATTGGAAAGGAAATATCGTAATATACTTGATTTTAAACATTATGTCATTATAAATGGGTATATAAATATAGACCACGACACATCTCTTTAAATATTTATAGTGAGCTTATCCATCGCAACTAATGAGGAGTCTTGGTATAACTCACTATCGATAGAAAATTTTCTGTATCTCCTTCTATTATCCTTACTATGGTAAGTTAAAGAAGCTCCCTTAACCTCTAAACACTTCCACCTGATTTCTTTAGGTAACTTGTCATATTCCTTCTATAAATCAACAAAACTAAGTGTAGATTACTTTGTCTTCCCTTGTAATATTTCATTAATCTTCTTAAGAAATATAAAGTTTTTATCGTGGACCTTCCTATCATGAAGCCAAATTGGTTCTTCGAGATAGGAGTATCATTTCTTACTCTCTTCTTAATTACTTTCTGTCTTTTGGCAGTTATAACAGCATGATAGTACTTAGTGTTTCTGTCTCCCCGGGCTAGCCAGTGACATCTTAACTATTGGTGATAATAAAGTTCTTCTTGACAAAGGACTTGTTCAAGTTCATTACGTAAATATTCCTCCAACTCCCAAAGAGAATATGATTGCTCTTCTTCCAGTGTTTTTTGAATGCCCTCAATTCATGCCATGAGTCTCTTTTTGTGATGAAAATTATTTCCAAAAATAATAGAATTCCAATTCTGTTTTTTTTTTCAAAAGAATCCTGACCACACCACAAAAATCAGTTTTAATAGGATTCCAATTTTCTTCGACAATCTAAGCAAAGCATTCATGTGTCAACCAAGCTAACTGAAATATGAATGGCCAAGGAGTAGGAGGTAGTTGAGTGCATTGTTTTAACGTCACAAGTAGCGGACGATGATTTGACTTGAGTAATGGAAGATGAGTAACTTTAGTATCATGGAATGAAGATTTCCAAGAATTAGAGCAGAAAACTCGATCCAGTCTAGCGAGAATCTGTCCCCTCCTCCATGTGAACTTTGACCCGAAAAATCCAAGATCATGAAGTTGACAACATTGTACACAGTCCCGAAATTGTGTATTAACTACTGGTTGGATTCTAGAACCTCCACGTTTTTCATTGATCTCTAACTTTGCATTGAAGTTCTCACTCAAAATCTACGGTTTAGAGATAACATTAGCAATTTTACGAAGATACTTTCATAAAAATTACTGTAAATAATAAGTAGGGCTAGCATAAATAGTGGTGAATTCGAAAGAAGTTTGCTCCCATTCAATATTAACATGAACAAATTGGCAGTGAGCTATCAGTATTTGAATACGCTCCGAGGCTATGAGGGGTGAACTCAACCCTCTTAGTCACGACGGCAACACCGCTAAAAAAGTTCGTATACGTGAGCGCGAGGAAGATCCTCCTCCTTATCCTCCTCCTCCGCCTATTATTCTACCCAGCTATAACGCAATTGTCACAGGTCATCCAGTCCCAGATAAAGACGAGAGGGATTTAGAATGGTCTGAAGAGAATCCTGTTGAGATTGCAGAGGGTGATATTAACATGGTGCAAAGAGAATTTGGCATGGGAATAGAATTGTCCAATTCCTTTAAAGGCAACTAGATAAACAATGAGAGAAGGCCGTTGTTGTCAAGCTGATAGGACGTCGAGTGGGTTTTAATATGCTCAAAAACTGACTGAACACAATGTGGAACTTGACTAGTCCCATGAAGATCGTCGATATTGATAATGACTTTTTCTTGATCAACTTTGTAAAAGAAGATGACTATATGAATGCTCTCACAAAGGGTCCTCGGGTGATATTAGGACATGTTCCTTCAGTCCAACCATGTAACCCAAACTTTCGTCCCTCTTCTAGCAAAATCTCTCATGTTATAGCTTGATTTGTTTTCCAAAATTATCAGTAGCCCGTTATCATCCCTCTATCCTGAAAGCCCTTAGAAATTTGGTTGTACTTACAGTGAAGATAGATGGTAATACTTAACAATCTCAGCGTGGAAAGTTTGCGAGGGTGGCGATTGATATTGATCAGCACCCCTCTTCATTCCATAGTCGAACTTGATGGCCAAATCATCAAAGTAGCATATGAAGGTTTGCCACATATTTGTTTCTCTCGTGGTCTTGTTGGCCATGGTGCTATGGATTGTCTTACAAGGCCTAAAGCTCCTCCAAAAACAGGGGACATCAATGAGGATAATGAGACGGATATCCCAATGGCAACAAAAACTGAAATGTCAGCAGTTGAGAATCGGAAGGAGGTCTATAGACCTTGGATACAAGTTCAAAGACGTACTAGACGTCCATCAATCAAAGAAACGTTACAAGGACGTGATAGGAGGGGCATTACCAATCAGGAGGATTCGCGGGGCTCGAGGTATAAGATTTTGACAGAAAATGAATTACTTGAATCCTTAAATGAACATCATTTTCCTGCTAAGGAGAAGCAAAGTGGAGTGTTTACAACTAAATCAGATTTGAGTCAACTACAAACGAAAACTAGAAAGCAAGGGGCGGGTAGGGGCCCTAGAACGAAAGGGTCGTCATCTAGTGGGATTGTTGGGAATACAATCCAGGCTCCATTCTATAAAGAGCACTCTAATACACCGAAGACCCCAATAAGTCAATAACCCACTGTAGTCATAGTAAGAGCCTTTCTGATCCAAGGAAGGTGCCAGATGCGGCCCAGAGCAATACAACTAACCAGGTGGTTATCTCTATTCACTCATATAAAGATTTAGTGATACAAGACAGCTCTTTTGCTTTACCTATGAATGAGGACATAGTTTGCGGTGTAATGGAGAAGACATGAATGAAAACTTTATGAATACTACAACGACATCGTTGATTAACAAACATATTCTGCCTCTATCTAGGCCACCTGATTTTGGGCAGGTTTCGGTTTCGACAAGTGAAGACTCATTTGTACCGGATTCTCAGATGGATGAGCTGCCACGTGATCCCATGACTAACACATGTGGTGTTCAGGTTGATGACTTGGTAAACACTCATGCCTAAGAGTGTTTACGTCTCCTCTTAATCTCTATTATTTATGTCGATCTTCGTATGAAATTGTCAGAGGGTTGAAGGTAAGACCTTCAAGCCAATTCTAAAGAACTACGTTCAGATTTATAATCTTCTCCTTGTCGTTTTGGTCGAGCTAAGAATTAGTTGGGTAGTCATGCGCTAAAGGTTAATAGTTTTTTTTTTTTTTTTGGGATTGGAAGCTGATGGATTCTTTAGAGGAATATTTTATATAACCTGGTGCCCAAAAAAACCCACCACATTGCTGGTCTACGTAAATCGCGTAACATTTTTGCTCGGTCAGAATTGCTGAAACCAAAGTTTCGGAAGACGTTAGATACGGTTGAACATGACGAGTGCATACGTAAACTCTTGCTCTAAATGCAAATGTCTTCAACCCCACTAGTTGGAACCTTGTTCTAGTCCGTTCAATGGCAGACTACGTTGTAAGACATCACTTCTATTAAATAATGACACATAGCACCAAAACTTGGAAAATAAACTAATCCCAATAATGGATAGATCCGTCCGCAACCAAAACGAGTGGTCAAAAATTTGTAGATGTAAGCGCACACGTCGTCCGACGGCTATTATCAAACAGAACTATTTGAATTTGTTCCTGTTCTCTTCTTCAACAACCTCACCGCTTGGTTGATTTGCATAATTTTTCTTGTCGTATTCAGATCCTCTCTCCATATAAATGAAAAGTAGCAGTCTGGTCGTAAAAGAAAAGCAGCAGTCTTTTTGATCTGCAACTAAACAAGTCAAGGTTTTGAGTCTTTTGACAATGGAGGCTCATTCTTCTAGCTCTATCTATTTCTCATCGTCTTCCTCTTCATTGCACTTAACAGAATACCCACAAGAGACAGCAAAGTCTTTCATGTCCTCGCTGCATTCGATCCGTAAACCACAGGTTAAACCCTGGAAGAAACCGATCGCTCCATTGCCGCCAACACCACCTAGAGTGTACCAGGTGGACCCTGTGAACTTCCGGGACCTTGTCCAGAAACTCACAGGACCACAGGCGTCCCAGCGGCTCCACAACGTAGCTCCACCGCCACTCGATATCGCCGGCACAGTTGCATTGTCCGACAGAGTCACTCGGGCTGAGCCACTTCAGCTCGTCAAGACCTCGATGGCAAAATCATCACCGTTCGTTGCATTGAATCAGGACTTGGTCCTGTCTGAAAATGTTGCTGATTGCAAGGCACTGGATAGTGGAATTGGGTCGAGTTCATTCGAGTTGAAGCCGTCACCGTCCTCTCGTGATTGGTGTTCTTTTACTTTGCTGAGTCCTGGAACTCTTTCCAGTTTGGAGCAAAGCACAACTCTTTAGTTTATGCTTATCCGCACTTTTTTTTTAATTTCTTTTCTCCAAATATGGCCTGGTTTTGTCTCGTAGAACACTACAGTCAAGCATCAACTGATCTCTGGTTAAGCCGTAAACGGTCATAGGATTAAAATCTAATACTAATAAATCCCAAGGTCAACCTGTTCGTTTCGAGTTTGTTAGAATAATATGAATGACTTTGCTCATTGTTTCTATGTTTGATATAAAAAATAAGCTTGTTAGTAACAAGTAATGATTCAAGGGACAAACCAAAATATTAAAAGAAAACAAAGGTCGTTACTTTCAGCTTGACCATGCAATTAGAAGCCTAAGAGTACTGTAAAGCATATAAGCAAAAGCTACCGAAACTGGAAAAGAGTCCAAATTTAAGATGAACATTTACAGGCGAACAAGATCTTATACATTATACACATGGAGAGTGGCATGTCTTATATTTCAACGAAGCGTTCTGCATCACGATTAACACTGTACCGAGGCAGGCATAAAAAGAGCCAGGAATAGAGTAATACAAAATCGTGTTAGCATCACAGTTCAGACGCTAAGGTACCCTTTTACAGCATGAAAATCATCGGCCATTCGCATTGATAAAGAACTCATTGATCCCAGTAGTTCCTTAGTTGAGACATATGTAGGAGAAGCTCATCTCTGCCCAAGCCAGTAATACTGCTAGTCATTATCCACGGGGGATACACTCGATAGTGTTGTCCGACTAACTCCTGAAAGTTCCTGATATTCTCGTCCGGCCTTTTCCCTTTTCCTCCCTTCATTTTGTCACATTTCGTAAACACAAAAGTCACTGGTATCTGAAAAATAAGGTGGAAAATGCGGAATCAAGACTAGCACCAAAGGCGTTTAAATCATCCGAGGAAAAAGTCCAAAAAGAGAGTAATATACATTGTTGCGTCCAAGCCAATTTGCACAATCTAGGTCAATCTTTTGGGGAGGAACACTAGCATCAATAAGAAGTAGGACAGCAACCAAGGTTTCTCTGTTTAAAAAGTAACCTTTTGTAAATGAGGACCAATCCATTCGAGCAGAATCTGAGGCCTTAGCAAAACTGTACACAGAGCCATTTAGAATTATCACATGGAATATAGTCTATCCTTCTAACTAGAAAATATGTGGTTAACAAACTCAAATCAGATACTTCCATGGCATCAATCATTCCATAAATTAATCGGAGTTACTTCTAGTTGTATAAGCATCTAGTGTACTTAATGAGTAATGACCTAATCTAAGGTATGGCCTCAAGTTCCGTATAGGAAGTATGGTATTCCAATATTGGGCAATATCGTCTCAAATTCTCAAAGATTAATAGCTAGCTTTTGGGAATGGTTCTCATAATGTTAGAACAAGAATGATCCTATACAAACATAAGTAGGTGCGCAAACTCCAACCAAAGTGGCTGCTTGATAAAAAACAATCATGTGGAACATAGTGTATTGGCTACCATTCTCTTTCATAGTTTAAACAAAACTGGCAAATTTTTGGAAGGAAATGGTTTTCTACAACCTCGTGTATGGCATGAAGAGGGATCTCTGTAAATACAACTAACATCCAATGTTTCAAATGATATCAAACATAGCCATGCATATTAAACACAGGCATTATTCACTAGGACAATGTTATGTGATCATCAACTTGTTGAAGAAGACAATTCATGCATGTCGGATCATCAACTTGAAAGTGGATGCTGGTTGACAGATAAAAAGCCTGGAGAAATGAACTTAATAGTACCAACTTATTCCAATTCAAACACAAATGCTGGAGAACTCGCGACTGCAAAAACAAATATGAAGTTCTTTACTTCATGTTGTACTTTCTAACTAACTCCAGCCATTCAAACTTATTGTACACGAGTAAACAAAAGCAACATTTAATTAATGCATTTCTTTTAATTTCAGCTATAACCAATAACCTCTTGTCTTTCAAGGAGACAGATACGGATATGGCCCAGGATCACATCTTTGGAGTCCTAAATCATCCCTGACATGCACGCAACATGCCAATTCATATAATTTTTCCTCTTTCTTCTCTTTTAATTCATCTCAATTCAGAGGTCTTTGCCATTTGGTTATACAATTGGGGAGAATCAATGAAATTTTGCTGAAAATTTACATATAGTGACAGGAGACGTTGGCAATAGAAATTTTCACATGCTCATAAACCCTACATCTGGATGCAAACATAAAGATGTCAATCCTTTATCAAGGGATTTCCCTAAAAACAGATCACCACTCTAAAGACAATTAATGTTTCATTAAGTTCTCAACTTCGATATTGATTAATAGAAATGCTTAGATGTTAACTAGAAACACAAACTAACTTCACTGAAGTAAACTATGAAAACAGGATACTTCTTTAGGCTGTACATCCTGAAGAAACCCCCAACAGTTACAAGCAAGCTCCAAAATTTCAAGCATGTTAACGGACCAATTAAGAAACTCCAAATAGGCAGGAGAGAAATCTAAGCCATCGTGTACTAGAATTTATATATAAAAAGGATAAGGCAATGGCATACTTACCCATAACCAGGCAAATCCACAATATACCAGCTTTTATTGATCAAGAAATGATTTATCAACTGAGTCTTACCTGCCATAACATCACAACAGTGTTAGTCATTTGCACCTGAAAAAGGTACTAAATCAAATAAATGAAAAAAAGCAAAGGTTGCAACTTTCTAATAACTCAAGAACTAAATCAGTAAAGACCTGGTTTCTTAGACGTGAGGGCAACTTCTTTCTTTCGAACCAGAGCATTGATAAGTGAAGACTTGCCCACGTTAGAGCGACCCAGAATAGCAAACTCGGGTCTTTCATCTCTGGGACAGTCCTTGGCTCTCGCACTGCTCTTCACAAACTCCACTTCCTTAATCTGAACATGACCCGCATAAGGCCCCATAACAATGTTCGACCCGGGCAGTAACATCTCCTCCGTCACCTCCTCCGCTTCAATCCCCGGAGGCACAAAAGGCGGAGTCCGGAAAACCGGAGTCGTCGTTGGTTTGGCTGTATTCGAGGCCGAGACATGGCGGGTCCGGCTCGAGTTGGGCTTAGAAAACTCGAGAGTAGAAAACTGATGGGAGATAGTAAACGGAAGACGAGTTTTGAAAGGCTGGGACAAAGGAGGCGACGACAACAACGTGAATAGGCGGCTCCGAAGTAGCATAGCTGCCTGATGGTAGCTCAGCCTGAGAGATAAGCTTAGTTGAGGCAGGTTTCCAGAGGAAGCCAAACGACAAGCCATTCGATGTCCATATGAGCGGGAGCAAACGACATCGTATATGCTATGTATAACTTGCTTAAAAGAGACGGAGAAGCCGGATAGGAAAGAAAGGAAGCCATGTCATGGCTAGCAAGGTCAATTGCCAACTCTCTCAAACTCGACGACGATGACGGCGACGCGGTCCCTGTTAATGTTGACACCGTCCAATCACCGTCAAAATCAGAAGGTGATCAGCATTCTGATTCGTCGTCCACGACTCCGCGTGGCTTCAAGGAAGACCTTTCCGAGCTCTCCAAAACCCTAACGCGCCAATTCTGGGGCGTTGCTTCCTTCCTTACTCCTCCGCCCGAGGATCACAAGCTCTCTGAGGAGTCCAATGAGGATGTTGATGATGATCTGATCGCAGGAATGCGCAGCGATTTCGCGGAGATTGGAGGAAAATTCAAATCCGAAATCACGAAGCTTTCGAATAACAAGACTGTGTCGGAGATCACTAAGATCGCGTCGAACTTGCTGCAGTTTGGGTCGGAAGCCGACGAGGATTTGATTGGAAGTGTAGTCGGTGTGACAGTGGAGGTGGTTGCCTTCGCTAAGGATATTTCGACGCATCCAGGGACATGGCTCGATTTTCCTCTCCCCGACGACCTTGATTTTGAGGGTAAATTTTAGAAAAGACCTTGAATGAGTTGAATTTTACTTCAATGTCGTACGTTTGTATTATTATATAGTTTGTTTATATTGGTGAATTAATGTTCCCATTTCAGATCTTGATATGTCCGATGCGCAACAAGAACATGCTTTGGCTGTTGAACGTCTCGCACCTAGACTAGGTGCCCTGAGGATTAAGCTTTGCCCGGGCTACATGAGTGAAAGCTGCTTTTGGAAGATTTACTTTGTACTTTTGCACCCCAGGCTCAGTAAAGAGGATGCCTTACTATTGTCAACTCCCCAAGTATGTTGCATTAGTTAGTCATCTCAGATTTTTCTGTGTAGTTACCAATTTTTGAATCCTCTTCAGATGGGTATTCTCTTGTTGGGACTGTTGATGAAACAATTAGTAACTAGCAATTAGGTTTAGCATTCCTCAAGACTCACATGGGCACAGGAGAAACAGATATAATTATCGGCCAAAGACATCCTTTTTAAGTAAAGACAGAGATTTACATTACATAGTCTGAATGTGCACAAATTAAGTCTCTTTTCGCTATGGTGACATTACTTTGCTTGCTTCTTGGTATTTGAGGTTTATAAAATGAGTGGAAGGCTTTAAATGGAATGAGATTATAACTCTGATCGTTAGAATTTGTTAGAATAGTTTAGCATGGGAATTCTTGTAGGTTTTAAACTGCTGATAACATCTAATCTGTGTCTGCTCTATGGTTTGAGTCATTTTCTGATCTTGATTAAGCAGCAGTCTGATCTTGATCTTGTGATGCAGATAATGGAAGCAAGAGCAATGTTGTCACATGAACTGCAGAAACGAAAACCTGACTTGTCAGTTACTGATACTTCCACGTCGAAAGAAGTTTCTGATTTATACCATGAAGAGTCTCTATCTGTGCCCAGTTGTGTTGATTCTGAATCTCTGCCGCTCAGGGCAGTTTGCAGTGAAGTAATACCTTCTGTCATTGCGACTAAGGCATCTGGCAGTGAAGCAGTCTCTTCCAATGCTGCTAAGGAAATAGAAACTGATAAGCATCCTGTCCAAAGTATGGAAATACAAATTATTGACAAGGCTGTGGTTGAGGAACAGCGATGTAATCAGGCTTCGCAGCAACAATTTCCATCATCTTCCTCTTCTAGGATTTTGGATGAGAAATTTGAGGATGACGGTGATGATTGGTTGAAAGATGAAATTTCAGAAACTGTGGTGCCAATGATACTATGGTATCACTCAACAATGATGAGGATGTCTCATTCAGTGATCTTGAAGATGATGATGGTGATGTTCCTGTTACTTACAAGAAAGTAAGTTCTAGTTCTGATACCTCCATAAAAGATTCCCGTGATTGGGTTCAACTGGGCAGAAGTTCTGATGACTTAGTTAAGGACATTAAACCTGTTAGCGTCAAACATGTTGGGTCTGAGCAGGTAAGTGCTCACTACTCTGATTCCAAGGAATCTAATGATTGGCTTGATGTTCATGAGGTGAGTGTGATTTGATGATGCCATAAAAGTGTAAGAGCTTAATCCCATCTTGCTTCTACCTTATTGTAAATAGGTTGCATATGGTTTCTTTAGTTTGATTTAGGCTTGGGAACGTTATGTTTGTACATAAATCTGTTTGTAAATTGGATGATAATGTGGGCATGAAATATGCCTACAACAGGTTAACGACTTCGTCACCATACCATTAATGTGCTGTTTTCATGTAATCTGTGAATTATTATATCAACTTATGCAAGTTATACATTTAATTACTATCAGTTTTTAACATTCAAAAGTTTGACACATCCAATTATAGAAAAACTGAATCATATTTACAACTCAAAATTGGAATCTAACCATGTATTGGAGGATTGTGATTATTGCCTGTAATTTAGCACTCAGTTTAGTGATAAGTTTTTGCACCTCTCTAGCATGATACATATACAACTGAAACTTAAGAGCTTACATGCTTACTTTAATGTTATTTCAATTCCCATTATACAACTAGGAACATATTTCACTTCTTAAGGCAGAATGCTGTAGATACTGTATATTGAAAAGTTGCTAATGCCAAGAAAATTGCAGTGAGGAGAATTTTATGTAGTTTGGCATTTTAAGTTTTCCCGACAGTTAAGTACTCTTAACCCTGTTGGCTTAAGTTTGATATGCAATTTAAGCAGGCGTGAAGTCAAACGTCACTGGGGGTCATTGGTAATACACGATTCACAGGAGGTGTTTGCTCATCGGATGGTGTCTCTTTAGTGCCGTTACTCGGTTCTAATTTTTGTCACCAATTTTGACTTAATCTAGTGAACATAGTTTCTCAGCAATGTTACTTCTGTTGATTGGAGATTTTAACGCTAAACAACAGGCTGAGTAGATTGATGATCTTGCAAGTGTACAGCCTAACCAACCAATAAAACGTAAACTACTGATTTTACTTCCCTGAAGCACCTATTTACAGCAAGGGTCAAGTTCAGTGAACAGTTCGTGAGTTGGGAATTTTATGATCTAATGGAGCCGAAATTACTAGAAAGCCTCTCCAATTTAGACCACAGAAGTGTTCCAATCCAGAATCTAGGCTTATCTTCATCTACACTGCTAATGCTAGTACTCTTTTTGGGAGTTTTAGGTGTCCAACCAGCAGGGGATCTGTTCACTACAAGAACCGATCCCCCGATCTCCTTCCTTACCAATTCCACCGTTTGTTGACTAACTTCATACCCTGAAGCATCTGTAACATAGAATGAACCAACTGCCTTATCACCGTGACTACCAATCTCAGCTCTGGATATTGATAACCCATTTTCCCGAAACACACGAGTGACGTCGGAGAGAAGTCCTATTCGATTCTTTGTGCAAACATCCAACCTCAATCCCTGCAAAAACATATGCATCAGCTAACACACTTAATGGTGACAAACACTGAAGGATTGAATGTACCCACATGAGATACTCTTCTTTGAATAGCTGCAATCAAACACTGTGTTAACTGCCTTCTCTCGCACTCTGTGTCCAAGGTACATCCGTCTTTCTGCCGAATGAAATATTCCTGCAGCACCAGTCGTTTAGAGAAGAATGAAACTCCACCAGGATCTTAATATTTAAGAGCTTACCTGATCAGCCATGGCGCCTTTGGAACTAACAGCTGCGTGGAAAACAACGTACTGCATGTCGGTCAGAACACACAAAGTATCGAACAAGAGCTTTGGTCGGTCTCTGCTCCTCATGTTAACCACCGAGTAACCTTTTTCCTTGCAAGACTCTATGGACACATGAATTTTGGTGCAACTGTTCCGGTGTGCAACACCGCGACCTGTGCATCCCTGACACGGCTCGTAGTCGACGGCGGAATACATCAGCTGGTGAAGCCGGCGTTCGGTGTGAGTCCTGCCAGCGGCTGGTGCAGTGAGCCTCACGCTCTTCCGTTCTCCAATGGCATGATGGGCCCGAACCACATGCTCCAACTGTTCTTGCACTTGGGCAAGTCTTTTAGGGTCAGAAATTGGGCCACCACGGAAACCATCCTCCACGTAGATAATGCCTGCCGTTCGGGTGTTGTGGGTCCACGCTGCCGCTGCCGTGACGTGGCACTCCAACTCAGCGAGCACCGCCGATATCTCCGACAGAAGGCCTGGTCTGTCTGTCCCTGTTATCTCCAAGGCCGTGTGCTCGGTCGACACATGCCTTGGCTTCACTTGTCTCTTGATACCACATGTTTCTATGTCCTTTGACGCCCCTCCTCTTCTATTTGCACACAGTGCCTGTAAATAAAAATTTTAAAAATCATAAATTGTTTTTTAGTAATAATTTAAAACAATAATGACATATTTGGTTGAGCGGAATAGCTATTTTATTACTTATGTATTCTTAATGAATAGTTATTCCTTTGTTTAGTAGCATACAAAATAACTAATTTCAAGTTTTATTTATTCCTACACTTTCAAGAATAACTAAAGATATCTCCTCGTATCTTTACCTATTCTATGAAACGCATAATAGGTAAAGACATTCTTTCTCTCTATTATTATTATTGTTATTGTTGTTATTGTTGTTCTTGTTATGGTTATTATCAATAATAATAATAATAAAAGAAAATTAATGATAATAAAACAAATAAAATATTAATATTAATAATAAAGAAAAATAATAATAATAATAATGGTGATGATTATGATGATGATGATGATGTTAGTAGAAACTATAATGAATATTTTAGTCTTTTTTTAGTTATTTCTTTGTCATCTTAAATTTATATTTTCAAACCAAACGTTGACATATATCATCATTAGAAATTCTTAGGAATAAACCAAACTAAGTAATACTCATTCCAGTCTGCTCCTTATCTATTCTATTCCTAAGAATAACCATTACATACTTTATCTATTCTAGCCGGTTAACCTAAAACTCTATAGGGTATAATTTAGAATTAGTTAAAAGTAACTCAATTATTAAATCAAACTCTTTGAAACAATTAATTGCCAACCATTGAACTGAATTATGATCAATCTCCTTCCTCTTTGCCTACTCTCAGAAGTCTAATTCAGTTATATGTCCAGTAAATGGATACGCATGGAGAGAGAGAGACCTGTTGAATGTAAAGTATGAGGCTTTCGTCAGTAAGCTTGTTGCCAAGTTGATCTGTCACGTGGAACACTGCCATAAGAACAAACCCACATGAATAAGGCACAGCAGCAATTCTAATGGATGACTCATAAAAGTTACTTAAATTGTTATACAGAACAGAACACAACCCAGATGAAAGCAAGTCCCGTTCATATTGAAAAAGAAGAAGAGTTCGATATGGAGGATGATGCAAGCATGACGTGGAGACTTACCATCCATGAACCATCCTCCATCAGAGGAAATATATGATTTTGATATGACAAGGTCGAGATCTGTCAAAACTTGAACCATCGCTAGTAAAATCCCGTGCTTGTTTGCACTATCAACCTGCCATCACCACGAGAACCAAATTTGCATTAGATGTAGACCATTCGAAAGATTTCATCGTTCTGGATTCTGGTCATGGAAAAGCACTGATAATAAGACCAACTTTGCACGGGTATTTCCCTGAATATTAGGTATACTTTAGCTCGACCCTTCTAGTTTCTAGGGGTTTTACCGGTACAACTAGATTACATCATTCATCGTTTTGGGTGGCAGCAAAGGAGTTGATCCCAAAAAGCGAACTAACTTAGTTATGCAGAAACATACATGGATGGGGAACTCAGTCTTCTAACTTACACATGTTTGATTGTCTTTTGTCATGCACAAAACTGCTTTAAAGCAAAAGGAAACTTGGATGATGACATTAAAAGTCTTCTTCTTCTTCTTCCTTTTGCTTCATCATTCCCTTTCCTTTCCCTATATTCACTTCTAGTGGCCCTCCACTCGGTGGGTCAGAGAAACCGCCTACCTCAACCTCTGACACTTTTCATCTTTTTCTCTAGATTGAAAGGAACCATCCTAATTACTAAATTATGTGCTAATAATAGATAGTTAACACATCATTATGGAATTAACGTCATATATTATGGAACGTCACTGCACATTAGTATTGCAGAATCCTTAATCTCTTCCAGTATAGATAACCTTGGATTGGATACTAGTTTAATAATCATAGCTATGGTGGGTGGAATCTCCAACATGTGGAGACTTACTGTCTTCTGAGATTATTTAAACCCAAAAGTAGAAAAGCAAAAAGCTTTTTAAACCATGTTTATCATCTGCAAACAGGGTGGTTTCATTAGAATATGGTTCCAATATAATTAATAATTATGTCCACTATATCATATAATATTAGATCTCACCTTCACAAGTGTGCAGTCTTGGCATACGTCGTTATCAATACAAACTCTGCAAAACCAAAACCAGCAAAAAGCTAAACCATCGACATCTAGTTCATAAATTCCATCAACACAGACCATTATCAGAAGCACCGTTAAGCTATGAATCGCTAGCTATAGCTTAAGACTTGAAGTATACGAATTATCACCTGGGAGGATAAATTCTTTCAATGAGTGATTCGTATTCAGGATCAATATAAGGCTGGTACGCCATCTCCATCATCTTTATCAGTTGTTCTTTAAGTTCTGATTCATCAGGAGAATAGAGCTAGCCTTGAAGAGTCATCCCCGAATATATGATCTTTCCTTTAGAATTTACTCAAACATAGAATGGAAAGAAGCTAAGCGTTATTTTGCTGAACATAGGAAGAGGGTAAGCGAGCAGAATCATTCTTGTGGATTCAATGAAGAATATAAACGATCTTGAATTGAGTTAATTATATGAAGATAAACGAAAAAACACGTTCTTGAATCAGTCTTTTGGTTGAGATGAGACAAAGAAACGTGTTGCTGGCCTATAAAACTGCTACATAAACAGAATGGTTTAAGAGAGTACTCTAACCAGGAGAATGATCGTAAAGAAAGCTAACAATATTTGAGAAGAAATCAAACAAGAACACTCAATGCTCTCGATAGAAAAACAAATGATCATTCAAAATACACAAAAGTAGAGAAATTGAAACAAAAAATGCAGGGATACCCACGTAGGCTACTAGTGGGTTAGAAGCAAGTAGATGATCACCAATGAAAGATGAAAATACCTGGTGTGGTGTGAGAGAGTATATGAATATCACTATATTGTTCCCAGAACGAAGCTGAGATGGCGCACAAGAAGATTGATGGTGTATGTGAGAAATTGTGGCGAAGGCATGAGGGACCTCACAGTCAGAGCCTCAGAGGGGAGGCTCAAAGTGTGTTTTGGCTAATTATAGATCATTTTCTTGGTACAGAGAATTATATAGAGCCGAAACGGAAGGAGAGTCAATATAACAGAAACTCTGCCCAAACTTGGAAGCCCCAGACCTCACTTCTGGTTTTGTTGTTTTGTTTTTTTTTAATATTTTTTTATTTACTTGGCTAATAATATAATGTTTTTTTATTTTTTTTAAAAAGAGGGTTTTTGCATATATTACACTGAGCTCGAGTTCTTTTATTACAACCAAGATCCTCAGTCCTTTAGGATGTCTTATTATGTTCAGTAAATCTCAACCCAAGGACAAAGTCAGACTCAACTCTAAGGGGGGGCCAGGGGATTTTTTTTTTAAGGGGAGGCTTTTAAAGGGAGTCACTTATATTTGTAATTTTAAAAATTTTAATTATATAAGTAATTTAAAAAAAAAAATATTTGAAAGGGGGCCATGACCCCCCTCCCCTATAACATGGCTCCGTCTCTGTCTCAGCCATTTATTTATGCGGGTCTTACATAAATAAACGTGAGACTCGCATAAATAAATGACTAAGATTTATTGGACACAATAAGACATCATAAAATTGGACAGAAGAATTAGACTCTTTTATTATGTATGTTTTCTTTGCGAAATTCGCTCGTTTTCTGTGCATTTACAACGTGTTTGTACGGTGTCAGGTGGTTACCTCGTAAGAGGATTGTGACTTTCACTGGGTGTTTGCCACGT
>JANKOD010000191.1:23117435-23129133 GCA_026284645.1 Erythroxylum acuminatum
TTTTGCAGGTATCAAGACAGTCATCCCATGGATCCAAACGGCAACGCACCGTTCAGCCAAAATCCGGCAGAACCACAGTAGATATTATATTTTGACTATATCGTGATCCGGTTCTTAAGTAATATTATTCATGTTTTTTAAGTAGGGTTTGCTTGTACACTCCCATTCGTCATGCCTTTATTGATGAGGAAAGAAACAAAAAGAAAGTAGGAAAAAATAATTAGTAGAAAGATATGATCCCAGATATGCCTTGTTAATGTACATACGATATCAAATATCATATACGTCCACCTTCTATAAAGTCAAATGAAGATCATAATTAAGTGTATGAACAATCTACCAAATAAAAATTTTAATTAAGTGAATGAAGAAATATATAATACTAAACCGATTCTAATTTTTTTAAACAAACATTAAAAGATCATAGATTTTCCAACAAGTTGACTTCACTAAAAGTTCAAAGATTGTACACCTTCTAGATGTACTGAAAATGGAACACGGAATTTGAATAGATATTGGCCCTGTTTGGCAATCAACTGATTGCATTAGCCATTAGCTGATTTTATCAGCTGATTTGACCAGTGGATTGCATTAATTATTTATTAGAGATATTTGATAAAATTAGTTGTTTAATATTAATTGTTTATGTGAAAAATTATTTATGACAACATGATTTTTAAAAAAATTATAAAGGTATGAATATTATATATTTTAGTATTTCGTTGAATATTCTTATAAGAATTTGAATTTTAGAGAAGTCATGTTCATTTGTATTGTTCCATCATCTATGAAAATTTTATGCAACTCTTTCTGTTTTCATTTTTGTTAAGGTTAACATTTTATTTCTAACCTATAACTGCTTAAAACAATTATAAGAACAAACACTGCTCTTAAAACATAGGTATCTAAGAACCTCAATTAAAGGGTACAATTAACTTTTGATTGTTAAAATTTTGGTTGATTGATAGGAGCATTTTTATTTTTGACTGTTTATCTTAAATTAGCCATCGGATTTACTATTCTTCAAACAGCTTTAAGGGCTTGGTACAAAGTTATGATATTACGTAACAATCCATTTTTTGCTATATTAATGAAATTTAACTTTACCTTCGATAAGACTACAATTCAAACTAACTATCATGATTCATGATTTTGATTGGTCTCCAAAAACATTACGGCATTGATAAACATGTGGAGTACAGTAAACTTTCCATCACATTCATTAAGAAATTATGAAACACTTGAGGTCAAGATAATGAGAATCATGTTAAATAGTCACATAAGTAGGCGATGAGCCCCGAATCTAGAGGCACAAAGATCGTGCATTGATTAATAAGTTGACCAAAAGACAATCTGAGCAGCAAACAAAAATAAATTTGATAAAGGTTGAATAAATAAGCCAATTACTTGAACGAGACAATAAAGAACACCTTGGAGGTTGGTAGAGAAGAGGTTCTTCTACTCATATAAGTCTTTATGTAATATGGATAGTCAAAAAAGCAAGGAATGTTTTAGAAATAATTATATTTAAAACAATGAAATCCCTTATTTTTAGGGATTCAAAATCCCACAAGAGAAAAAGGAAATGGACCAAATGGTTGAGCTTTAAAGAGTCAAAAGCATTTCCAGGTACAATCCTTTCGGTAGGTAAAGTAAAGCGACTGTTAAGAACGTTGAGTAAAGCAAAATTACATATCGCTTTACACCGAAATATAAAATGCATATCCCTTTTATTATTACAACAGCAGCGGCATCCAGTTGAGCTATATTGAATTACGAGTCTAAACAAGTCCGTTAGTACATAATTTTATGTCTACTTAATTGAGATGTTGTTTCCATGAATAAATATTACGAAATTCTCAGCCTCTTTTGAGGGTCAAATATTACTGATTAAGATCAAATTGATTATAAAATATGTTTTTCCTTATTTATTTATATTTGTTCTTTGAAGCTAACGGCATGTCTTAGTTTCTCACTTTCACCGTCCTTTTATCTTGGAAATGATTTCACACGAAACTACTTCACACTGCTGCCGAGGTTTTTTCTTTTTTGTTGGGTCTGAAGAGCCAACTTATGTGAGAAATTCAATACGGATCTAACGAGGGAACATATTCAAGGCTGTGATATCACATTTCAACTTAAAATCTTAAGGCATTAAATTCATGGGTCTTTTTCACTTATATATCCTTCACTAGTTTCATCTCTTTTTAATGTGAGATTTCTACTCACATTTGACATTCCAATAATTTCCCCCTCAAGTGTAAACTTTTACATTGAACTTAGGCTCCCCCTTGAGCGAAACCCCTTTTGCTTAGCAGCTCGAATATATAGCGTCACCAAGAGCCCTTCTACTCTACTGGTCTGGGCCTACCGGGAGTCTTCTTGCTCTTCTTCATCGTGGGGAAGCAATCATGGAACCCGATTACTATCTTCATAATCGTCCCTTGTCGAACCATCGGCTCTGATACCACTTATTAGGTCTGGAAAGTCCACTTACATGAGAGACCTTCAATATAGGCCTAATGATGGAACATATTCAGGAGCTCTGATACCATACTTCAATTTAAAACCTTAAGGCATTAGGTTTATAAGTCTTTTATACTTATATGTCATTTACTAGTTCCATCTGTTTCTAATGTGTGATTTCTACTCACACTTGACATTCTAACAATCTCCTCCTCAAGTATGAACTTCCACATTGGACTTGGGCTCCCCCTTGAGCGAAACCCTTTTTACTTAGCAACTCGAGTATATAGCGTCACTAAGAGCCCTTCTACTCTACTAGTTTAGGCCTATCAGGAGCCTTCTTGCTCTTCTTCATGGGGAAACAACTATGGGATCCGACTACTATCTCCATACTAGTCTCTTGTCGAACCATCGGTTCTAATACCACTTGTTGGGTCTGGAGAGTAAACTTACATGGGGGATTTTCAATATGGGCCTAGTGAGGGAACATATTCAGAGGCTTTGATACCACACTTCAACTTAAAACCTTAATGCATTAGGTTTATATGGGTCTTTTCTACTTATATGTCATTTACTAGTTTCATCTATTTATAACGTTGGATTTTTACTCACACTTACATTCCAACAATCTTCCCCTCAAGTGTAAATTTTCACATTGGACTTGGGCTCCCCCTTGAGCGAAACCCTTTTTGCCTAACAGCTCGAATATATAGCGTCACTAAGAGCCCTTCTACTCTACTGGTCTGGGCCTATCAGAAGCCTTCTTGCTCTTCTTCATGGGGAAGCAACCATGGAATTCGGCTACTATCTCCATACTCGTCCCTTGTCGAATCATCGACTCTGATACCACTTGTTGGGTCTAAAGATCCCACTTACATAGGAGATCTTCAATATGGGTCTAGTGAAGGAACATATTCATAAGCTTTAACATCACACTTCAACTTAAAAACTTAAGACATTAGGCTTGTGGGTCTTTTCCACTTATATGTCCTTTACTAGTTCCATCTATTTGCAATGTGGAATTTCTACTCATACTTGACATTCCAACATTTTTTAAATAAAGTAATGCTTTATATTTAGAGATTACGATCATCATTATCACCACCTAATTGAAATTCTGCTGAGATGCGAAGTATGAAGGTTTTATGTATTTAGAGATGTTGAGCTTTAATCACTTCATGAATAAACAAGCGCTGCATATTTCTCTTCCAAAAAAAAAAGAACCAAAGAACACAAGACTTTTATATGTTTATAATGTACATATCTCATATTTTAAGTGAAATATTATCCTTTTTTTAAAAAGGAAAAAGATATATAGCTCATATATAATTTTAAAAACTTTAGAAAAATCTCTCATATTAAAAATTTTCGAATTTCTTTTTAATTTTCAAATTTGTAGAAAGATGCCTTATTTTATACTTTAGTTAAATAATAATAATAGAACAAATGCAGTATAAGTATCAGACATTTAAGTTGAATTATAATAAATTATTAATTTAAGTCAAATTTAATTAGTTCAGTTTGAATTTAAGAGGTGAATTAAATTATCATGTAAATATCATTTGGTTAATCTACATTTAATGTTCATATTACATATGTTTTATCTTTAGTTTGTAGTTCAAGTTTGAGAGAAATATTTTCTTAATAATAAAAAAAGAACTGGTTTGGTCGATTCAACCTAAATATCTTGAATTAACCAATTTTTTGTTCAATTTTTAACATTTCAGTCTTATCATTAAAAACTGCTTAATTTATTAATTAATACATTTTTGTAAAATAATTGATTTTTATAAATTGAAATAAATAAATTAATTTTTATTTAATAATTTTTCAATTCCACTTTAAATTCTCCGGTAGGGAAGGATGACCTTCTTTAATCATATTCTAAATTCTTTATTTTTTTTCAATTTTTAACTGTTTTATAACGTTCTAATACCGGTTAAACCTTTTTAACTTTAAATTTTGGCTCAGTTTTTTAAATATTAGTTTTCTTAAAAAATAAAATTAAAAAATAATTTTAAAGATCAAATCTTTTTTAAAGATTTCTTAAATTACACGAGACAGTTAAATAGTAATCGGATAACAAGTCACAATTAGAAGTTGTCAGTGAACTATACGATTAGGAATATCAACAAAGCCAAAAGATATACTATTAATTGGTGAGGCAATACATGACTTAGAAGGGTGGCAACTGGCAAGAGGAGATGTTGGATGAATTATTGCTACAAGTTCAGCATTTTGAGGCAAGTCTGGAACAAATTATGTTATGGAAAATCGTGAGATTCTGTTCACGACCTAAAGCGTTTGGATTGACATTCTAGCAATAATGCAACATGAGGGGTCCAACACCCTAGACTGGAGTTACAGAATTATTATATAGTTTTAGAGGAATCAAATCTATGTTTAGAAACATTCATGTCTTTTTTTAGATTATATTACGTCCAACATCAAATGTTTTTCTTGAGGACGAACCGTATTCACTTGTGTTAGTTGATCTCTCTATTTCTCAAACTATGGGTTCTAAATGTCACAAAATGATTGATCCTTACCTCTTCTAGGCTCTAGCATATCCTTACCTCTTCTAGCTCTAGGCTCTAGCATCAGCAATAACGAAGAAGATCCGAACAATCTATTTATTTTTTTAACAAAATTAATTAAATTGAAAATTAAATAATAAAAACTTTGGTCATATGATTTTTTTATTTAGTTTTCATATTTTTAAAAATTATCATTCACTTTTTATTGTATTAATTATCACATAATTTCTTTGTCATAATTCGTTACTTTTTATTTTCTATTCAAAACGACATAATATTGAAATTCTTAAATTTTAGTTAGACATTATTTTATAATTATAAATAGACAAAAAAAAAATATAACTGAAGAAGATATAAAATAATTAAAATTTTTAAATAACAAACAAAAATAAAAATTAATTTTTAGAAAGTTTAATGTAATTATTTCTTAAAATTAAACACCAACCTTTATGTCTAATTGCTTTCTTTGTGGTGGGCTCGGTGGTAGACATTGTGTGTACAACATGTTATATCAATGGTTGAACTTTTCAATGTCCTTCAGAATTCGAGCTATATGAAACCAAAACACGATTTGACCAGATCATGTAAACACAAACGAGAAGGGCTAGAAGTCCATAATAGATACATCTTGAGTGCTTGTACTTATCAGGAACATGAAGAGTAAGGCTTCTAATGATGTCCTCATCCATATGTCATCACTATACGAGCCAAACCCATACCCATGTTGTACAGTTGCAGTTACATGTGTTGTCATGTTTCTTTAGTTTGCTTTCACTTCCATGGACATGCTCTTCAAGCCTGCAACAGTCGGTGAGTACACATCAATCATATTGTTGTTGTGGATTGGAACAGGGTTTCAACAAACAAGAGCCATATATCTTGGAAACGAAGAGAAACTTGTCAAAGATGGGATATACATTCAGGAAGTTGCGGGTCAGGGCAAATCAACACCCAATAATTTTTTGTTTTGTGTCATGAATGATTCTCTAGAAATGAGATGGATTCCTAACTTTAGAAAAAGGCTGGTCAAAAAGTTGCAAAAAATAAATGCATGAGTTTGATTGCTCTCTGTAATTTACACAAAGGCTCGAAGCACAAACAATAACCCTACCTTTAGCCACTTAAACATGTTTTAAGTGGCTGATGATGAAATGGTCTTTCGATAAACAAAAGAAAAGCTCTGATGATCGAAGTCTACTCTTGCATTAAGGACTTTCCCTACAAGAAGACGAGATCTATGGACATGGGATTCAAATTCATATCCATTTATAGGTCAAAGTACCTGCAATATGAATGAATGGCCCAACTAATTTACCACTTCACTATGTAAACAGGTCTTTTGGCTTGATAAGCTTGACCAAATAAAGACGGGTTGCATTAGAAAAAGGATCAATAACAAAGTTAATTGCCAAGTTAGTTGATTTTTAGCAGGACTTGGACCTGGAAGCAACTACCAACTCCAATTTTCTTAGCCCCTGAACCCTAATCTTTTCTCGGTCTTCTACAACTTTGTTGACAACCCTTTTGGGCTCCAGTCCTATCTCGTAACTGGATACAAACCAACCAGAATCAATTCTCCATTTCTCTTGAAGAGGGTTCCTCTTTCAACGACAGGTTTTACGCTCAAATTCTTTGGACCAAAAGAAGTCTTAATAACTATTCCAGTAATGAGGACACACAACCCCCCTTTATCATTGTATTCGAATCCTATATATGAGTTGAACAAGCGTTGGAAAAGAGAGATTATCCCGTTATTTTTATTGGAAGTTGCTCAAAAAGAACCAAATGAGAAAAGTTTAAGGAGCAAAGGGAAAAAAACTAGACATACCAAACAATAACTCTTAAGAATAAAGAGAGGTTATTCCCGTTGAGGTATTAAATTAGTGATTATAGTTTAGGAAAAAGGGGTATAAAGATGGTCATAGTCTATGCTAATTCAACTTTACATTGTGTAGTTGCCTGGTGCTTAAAGTGAACTCGGGGTAAAGAATAGCTTCTAACCTTCCACCTTTCCTCAAATTTATAGTATTCGATTCTAGTTTAGTTCTGCAACAGGCTCTCTCACATTCAAAATGTTCTTATTCCTCGGTATGATTTGCTTTTTCTCTTTAAACAGTTCTTTTCTCAAGTGTTGCTGTCGATTGCGTCCTGAAATTAGAAATAATGTTTCCCATCTTATGTAATCAAACATCAGAGATTAGCAAATTGTGACTATTCGATACTCATACGTTACTATGACATCAATATGAACTAGATATACAATTCAATAAGACCAAAGACTGCTAATATAAAGTTGAGTATTCGTCTCATTAAACCTAATAATTTTGTACTACTTGTGTAACTTTTAGGAAAATCAATTGACACAACACAAAAAGACAGCAATATAAACAGTAAAAATGCTTTTCTTTTGATTACGACATTCAAGGTCTATCTGGTAGCATCCTATGATTGAAAAAACCAAACTTCAAGAAATGTATCTCAACCACCACACTAAAATTACATGGATTAACAATTATTATAAGTGATTATGTCCTTTTCCATCAGCATATCCTCCGCCTTCCAGCGAAGAATCATGCTGATTTCTAGATTACTAGGATTTCTTAACGTCAAAGTGAGTATTTACATCACATCCTCATTCTAGAGTAGAGCACGAACTCGGTTTTGAATAGATTTGATAAAACCCTAAAAGAATTTCTATTGTACTATATTATTGATTGCTAATTACTAATTAACCCTTAATTAACAACCCTCTTAACAACCCTCCAAATTAACCTATCTCTAAGGATGTTGCCTTGACTACTTTTACCGTGGAAAGCAACTAGCCAAGGTTTACTTCTTGAATCTCCCACACAAATTGTTGAATTGTTAGCAACTGTAGCTCTTCCTACAATTGCAAATCTCATATCAGGAAAATATGAATTTGGGGAGGTTGCTTTCCTTATAAAATAAACCTTCGTCCTTTAGTTGTAATTATCTTAAAATTAATTGCCTATCTTTTCTTAAGCTAAAAATTCTCCCTCTCTTTGTAATATTTCATTTGAATTATTTCCTTGAAATAATGAAATATTAATTTAGTAGTATCCGAGGATGTAGGCATAATTTACTAAACCTTGTTAAATTATGATGTTCTTTATTTGTCTATTTAATAGTTATTGTCAGATATAGTTGTAGTGAATTATTGTGCAATTAAATTACATGTCTAAGAAAATTATATTTAAGAAGATTGGGTGTTAAGCATAATTGTTTGACCCCTCCAGTTTTTCTTAGAAATTTACCTGATGTAATTTTTAAGTATAATCGTTTACACTTTATGCACCTACGCAATAGTGTTCGAGATGAATTTATTATTATTGGTAGAAATTAACTCGAGTTTTTGCAACAATTGGTATCAGAGCCAAGGTTTCTTCTTAGTATACTCTGTGGCTATAACATGGTCTGATCTTTCACATCAGAAAAGATTTCTCTGGGTTTTTGACATTCCGCATCGACAACTATTAAATAGAAATTATAACAAAGATGACAGAAGACAAAAATTTCCATGCCATCCACATCGACTGCTTCTTCCTCGTCCATTATGGTAAGAACTGCAGTGACAAATGCAAGATTTGCGGAGGAGATTTTTTATGGTACGAGTCATTTTGGCATGTAGCAAAGTAAGGTTTAAGACACTCTTTTTCAGCAAGGCAAGACATTGACATTGAAGAAAAGAAACTAGATGATGTTGAGGAGAAAGATTGGAAGACTATAAATCGTTTCACATGTGATACAATTCGATTATGTCTTTCCAGAGAACAAAGGTATGATTTCTTGAAAAA
This sequence comes from Erythroxylum acuminatum, assembly GCA_026284645.1. Lineage (NCBI taxonomy): Eukaryota > Viridiplantae > Streptophyta > Magnoliopsida > Malpighiales > Erythroxylaceae > Erythroxylum > Erythroxylum acuminatum. The sequence continues at coordinate 23,126,254 of JANKOD010000191.1, forward strand.
AAAACTTATGTATATAAATTGTAAAACGTGTTGAAGGAAAAATTCTTGAAGAAAAGCAGTCAGAAAAAGCTCTATATGAAGAAGAGAATGTTTCATTTCTCTTATATTTTGGGTACCACTATAAATGATCATATCACCATTTTTAATCAATTAGTTATTGATTTGATGAACTTGGATGTAACATTTGAAGATGAAGATCTGGCTTCGATGTTGATGGAATCCCTTCATGAGGAGTTTGAGTTTCTTAAAACTACTCTACTTCATGGGAAGGCTGTTGTGTGTCTTAGTGAAGTTACAACTGCTTTATATAGTTATGAATTGAGAAGGAAAACAAAGGAAGAATGTAGAAATGGAGTAGTAGAAGCTTTGGTGGTCAGAAGCTCTTCACAGGGTCATACTAAAGGAAAGAAATGGAGATTGAAGTCGATGCTCAAATTGAGCAAAGATGAATGTGTCTTTTGTCGAGACCAAGGGCACTAAAAAAAGGATTTTAATAGGCTCAATCATAAAGGCAAACCCAATAAAGGAAAGGTTGTTGTAGATTTAAATATCGCTGAGTGTAATGATGAAGCCCAGATTTTTCACTTATTATTACGTCATCAACTAGCTCTTCTAATGCATGACTGCTTAATTCAAGATGTAGTCATCATATATGTCTCAATTAAGATTGAAAATTCAGTTAAAGCAGGAGTTTGAAATAAAGGATCTAGGTGAAAGTCAAAAGGATTATTGAAGAGACTTTGTTCTTGAATGAAAAGTCAAAGCTTATCAGTACTTTGCTCGCTCCTCATTTCAAGCTCAGTGCATCTTTGTCTCCAAAGAATGATGCAGAATGGGAATTCTTGTCAAAAGAACTGTATGCAAATGTTGTTGGTAGCTTAATGTATGCTATGGTGTGAGCAGGTATATGTATGATCCTAGAAAGGAATATTGGCAAGCTGTAAAATAGATTCTATGGTACATTCTGAATATCGTAGATGTTTGCTATTTCAGCGGAGTAATCAAGATGGTCAACGTATAGTTAGATATTGTGATTTCGACTATGATGGTTATTTGGATAGACATCGATCAACTGCTAGCTATATGTTTATTTTTGCGAAGGCACCAATTAGTTGGAGGTCCACCTTACAGCCAATAGTTGCTTTGTCGACTACGGAAGTAGAGTATATGACCACTACAGAGGCTATGAAGGAGGCAATTTGGCTTCAAGAATTGCTTGGTAAATTAAGGGTTCGATAGAAGCACATCAAAATAGATTGTTATAGTCAGAATGTTATACTTTTAGCAAAGAACCAGGTTTACCATGCAAGAACGAAGCACACCGATGTCTATTATCACTTTGTATGAGAGGATCTGGAAGAAGATGGAGTAGCAATCCAGAAGATTAAGATTGCTGAGAATTCTATTGATATGTTGACAAAGATAATGACTGTAGTCAAGTTCCAACATTGTTTAGAATTGATCAATATTAGTAAAAGTTGAAGATGGGCACATTGAAATGCATTTGAAGACACTACTAAAAATGAGTTTTGTGATAGATTTGAAGATATGGAATTGGCTAAGGTAGAGATTTGTTAAATTGTTAACAATTGTGGCTCATCCCATAATCACAAATCTCACATCAAGAAAATACAGATTTGTGCGAGGTTGCTTCCCTTATAAAATAAACCCTCCTCCTTTAGTTTTAATTATCTCAAAATTGCCTATCTTTCTTTAAGGCAAAAATTTTCTCTCTCTCTCTTTTTGTAATATTTCACTTGTATTATTTCCTTAAAATAGTGAAATATTAATTTAGTAGTATCCGAGGATATAGGCAAATTTATTCGAACCTCGTTAAATTCTGGTGTTCTTTATTTGTTTATTTAATAGCTATTGTCAGATATAGTTGTAGTGGATTATTGTGCTACATGTCTAAAAAAATTTTGTCTAAAAAGATTGGGTTTGAAGTGGAACCGTTTGTGACTCCTCTAAACAAAGAATGGTAAGAAGATGATTCATGATGTATTATTGTATGTTCCAGATTTAGATCAAAATTTGTTGTCTTGGATGACTTTTGGAGCATAAATATAAAGTTAATTTTGAGAACAATCAGTGATTTATTTATGATAACAAGGATATATGGTCGACAACTGATTGCTAAGACTCCAATAAAGAGAAGAACGAAAGCTTTCCAATAAATTACAAAAACAAGGGATTATGTCAGATTTGTGGTCACAAAAATCATACAACAGATCGATATCGATATCGGCATTGATGAATCCGTTAATATGACCTAGTAAGATGATCTATGAATGGCTATGGAATTTATTTAGATAATTTCTTAATATCTTGGATGTCAAAGAAACAACCTACAATAACATATTCTTTAACTGAGAGTGAGAGTGAATATAAAGCCATTGCTAATTCTACAGTAGAACTACCCTAGATCGACTCTTTGCTCATGAAACTTATTTGTTCATGTCCAATAAAGGCTGTTCTTTGGTGTTATAATATTGACACCATCTATCTCACATCCAATCCTGTGTTTCATGCATGTACAAATCGATCAATCAAATAGGTGATATTTTCACTAAGTCGCTGTTCTTATGTGATAAGTTTCATATCATGAAGTGTCAAATGACTTGTGGGAAGTGTTAGCGAAGTAATTTTCTCAACAAATTATAATTATGTTAACTGGTTATATTATATTTATCCATTTGTTTGTTAGAAACCAATTCATATCTGTACAGCTTCTCCATAGTTATCCATTTAATACTTTATAAACTCATTCATATTTATAGTTATCTTTTGGCAAATCATATAAAACAGCTCATGTGATATACTTGATTATTCATCTTAGCCCCTGTGTTTTTAATTCGTTCACCTTAGCTCCTGTGTTTT
>JANKOD010000191.1:23129233-23145587 GCA_026284645.1 Erythroxylum acuminatum
TTATTCTCATTCAAGATACCCCAATTAGCTATTTTCGGACAAATTTGCCCTTAGATTATTGAAATACATTTTTTTAAATCTCTTGATTCTAAGGGCAAATTTGTCCGAAAATAGCTAATTGGGGTATCTTGAATATGAATAACAAACACAGGGGCTAAGGTGAACAAATTAAAAACACAGAGGCTAATATGAATAATCAAGTATATCACATGGGCTCTTTTATAAGATTTGCCTTATCTTTTGTTGTATCAAAAGCCTGTAAATATACTCTACCGAAACATTAATTGAATATAGACGGAACCTTAGAGTCTCGTATCTCACTTTCAAATTATCTAATCATTGCAATTAACATGAATTAAGTTTTAATTGGTGAAATTTATTTTAAATTAATAAAAGTAATGGACAATCAATAGTTAAATATGAATGCATCCAAAGTCTATGGCCACTTATTTATATATGCTCGTATGCCTACTTGTCAAGTTCGTGCAATGCAGCTTTCCTTGTCCAAAAATCCAACTCTATACGTAATAGACACCATTGAAGCTACCATTGGTAAGTTATCTCTTCTATCTATCTCTCAAAATTCCAACTTTATACGTAATAGACACCATTGAAGCTACTAATTGGTAAGTTATATCTTCTTTCTATCTCTCAAAAATAGTACTTCTCTTTCCAATGAAATGGTTGGTTTCCTTTTAAATTTCTTCAATGAAGTTGTTTTACACAGTGTTAGTTCTTCCATCGCTTGACAATTTACATGCATTCCGTGTCATCTTTGGGAAGTCGAACACGATGATGCCAAGATCACAGTCAAGTTCCTGAAAGTTCAAATGATTAAGAAAAAAAGAGAATTAGATAAGTTTAAGCTCATAATCTGTTTGCAGAAGCATCCAATTAATTAGTAGCCTTGATGATAACTGGGCTGTGTCACTTTCCTAATAAATTGACAGATTTGGAGCCTTGAAGCACCTGTAAAATTCCACTTAACCATACGTTTTTTTTTCTTACACGCATTTTAACTTTTGGAAGCATTACTTAATTTTCAACCCTAGAAGAAGCCACGCTTGCGAGTTCTTTCAACATCAAGATAAGGAAGTGACGAGACAGATAGAAACCAGGGAATTAATAAAGATCCAAATTTAACTGCAATTGAAATCCTCACAAATATTCATCGCTCCATTAATATAAAAGTTTGGAAAAATTTAGTAGTACGGCATGATCTAGTATATCATTATAATTATAATTACAGTATTATTGGTCATAGGTGGAGTAGCCCACTAGACTTATATGTTAGTTTACTTTTCTCTCTTTCTCCAATATGGGACAACTCTCACTCTTTATATTTCAACACACCCCCCTCACGTGTGGGTCTAACACGTGACATAATATATCATTTCGAGGTGTTAACGACTAACATAAGAGCAACCCGCTCTGATACCATGTTAGAATTTACAATGGGCCTATGGGCCCACACGAGAAGAAAAGCTATACCACATATAAGCCCAAGTGAGGTTCCATCCTAAAACCAATTGGTGATAGGTAGAGTAGCCCACTAGACTTATATGTTAGTTTACTTTTCTTTCTTTCTTCAATATGGGACAACTCCCTCTCTTTATATTTCAACAACCTTCGTAAAGGAGATATCTAATTAATTAAAAAGAGACGGTTAAGAATATCTACTTTAAACAAAAAGTTACATGTGATGGCCCCAATTAAAAATGTCTGAAAAATATAAATGGAAGAAAAATTATTGTAGGAAATAGAAGGGCACGAAAGATGTTAAAGTAGCTAGCTAGAGAACTCCAAAATGCGCTCTGTACAACTACTCTGATACGTGCACAGTAGAACCACTTGAAGGCCGGCCAATGAACAAGAAGCACACAGGTATGGTCAATTTGAAAAGGTTGTGCAATTATGTAATATGGATTATCCTAATTTCTTTTAGCCAGTGTTATAAAGAATGTAGAGACAGATAAAAAGTAGGGTCTCCAGGCTACTGCTGCAGGTGGAGGTGGCATGCATATATACGAGGCTCAATCTTTCACTTGCATCACTACTGTGTATTGAAGAGCAACGTATTATTATTATCAACTATTATCAATGTCAAAGATCACACACGGATGGTTGCTTTTTTCTTATACTAATAGGTCTAGATGGTTGATGTTTCCAGGCGGCTTTTTTCAGAAATGAAAATGACCCAGATCGAGCTTAGCTTGTTAATGGTTCCAGTTCTGCAAGTTTGAGCTGAAGATTCTTTTTGGTTAAGTCTTTACACGTGCTGTAGTTATGGGTCAAGCATTGGAAGCGGGTGTCCCGCCATTAAAAGGACCTCGAACCAAAAGTAAAAGTTAGCCCTTTAAGATTCTTTACAAATGTATAAAAATTCTGGTCCAGTGTTGAAAACTCTGAGAGATAAAAGAAGACATTGTGCTGGTCCTTTACGTTTTGTCCTATTAGCCTCCATGAACTGCATGCACGTTCTTTATACCCATTCTTTTGCAATTATACAAACCCCCTGTCCAAAGAAATGACTAGTTATGGAAAATTGAGCAGTACAGGATTGTCGGTTTTACTTCTTTTGTGTTCAGTCCCCCACCAAAATGGTGGTGAGAGTACTCTTTTATCATGTTGGTGTCTTTCACATGAGGCCTGATTAGCTTCAATCTCCCAAGTTTCGGCACTTAACTATACAAAGCAAAGATGGGAATCCTGCTCCCAACCAATTCCAGCTTTTAACAAAGGAAGTTGTATGGTCGTTGCAGTTTCGAGCACAGAATAAATATGGCTCCATGTTCTTCCTCAAATATAAATATATGCGGCTCCATGTTATAAAATGTCTATGAGCATATCATGAGCTCTTTTGGCCATGATTTATGATTACAATTAGAGCATATTATACATTGTAATGTCGGCCTCATGCTCGCCATTTGTTGTGAACAACCAAATCAAAAGATTTAATAGCGTTCTTCCTTTTTCTTTTCTGAGCTGCTTTTTCTTACTTCAATGATGATTCTAATGAGCTATTAGATTCCGTTTTCCCCAAAAACTTTGGCCTTAATTTGTACTCGTGATAATTCATCTGACACATGAACCAAGAAAAATGAAATTAAACAACCTTAAAGCTTTTGGATTTTATACCCCTAATTCAAGAGTCCGGGTCCTCTGTCTAATATTATGGCGTCTTATTTTGTTCCACGAATTTCAGTCATTTATTTATGCAGATTCCACATTCATTTATGTGAGACCCATACAGAACTCACATAAATGAATGACTGAGATTTATGAGACAGAATAAGAAACTATAATATTAGACAAAGAATTTAGAATCCTCTCAAAGTGATTCAGCGGCAGCTCTTGAGGACTTGTAAGTACCTTCCTTTTTCAAGGCCTTTCGGCCAGGACATCCACTTTGACAAGTTTAATATGGAGTGCAGCCATGTAGTTCAAAGCATAATCAAGACGGGTAATAATCATGTCTTTTAGGGGATGTCCAATAATGCTCCAAATGCTTAAAATCTTAATTTTGAATTTAATCTCTTCAATTCAATTTATCACTTAATTTTAAATTATCGTTATATTAAATAATAATTTAAAATATATAATTTATATATTATTACATGAATATAAAATTTCATTTAATGTCACAAGTTGGCATAATGTCACTGTCTCTTTCAAGTAACCAAGCTCCCAGCACACCCATATAGTCAAATAAGTCCAGCAATCTGTATGGGAAGGTTCCTGCAGACAATCCACTATGTGTTACTTATTCAAGAGTTCAGATCCTTTGTCCAGTTTTTATGGTATTTTATTGTGTCCAGTGAATCTCAGTCATTCATTTATGCGAGCTCCACATTTATTTATGTGGAGCCCACGCGAGACCCACATAAATAAATAGCTGAGATTCACTGGACACAATAAAACACCATAAAATTGGACAAAAAATCTTGTTCCCTTGTCCAAACATGTGGTGAAATTGGTTCACCTTTAAAGACTTTCTTACTTTTCATTCACGAGTTACTGGAAAGCTAAACCTGCTTTCTGTCTTACCTTGGAGTTCGCTAGAGTGAATGATTCTTTAGTCAATTTACTGTCATTCTCCCACACAAACTATTAAAATCCATAGAAAAGGTAAATCAGACGTCACTTAAAAGCAATAGCCCATAGATCAACTTTAATTAAGAGTGTCTGCTTTATCCTTTTTAATCAAAGAAACAATCAAACATCACTTTTTTATATAATAAAAAAATGCTTTGTATATTATTCTTGAATATTGGTAATAATTTAATATCACATCTCTTGTTAAAGACATAAAGCTGCGTTAAAAAAAAATCTATCCAATGTGGTACAAATCATTTTGGATTAAAATTCATCAATGTCCTAAAAAATGGATTGAAAATTAAATTGGAAAAATTAGAGGTCTAAAATAAAATTGATATACAGTAAAAATTAAATAAATTTTAAAATTTTAAAATAAAATTAAAGAAGGAAACCAATTTTACATCAAATAATTTAAAATTTAATGTTAAAAATAATAAGTAAAAATCAAATAGTTTATAAAAATTGATTAATTTACGAAAACCATTTGATTAATTAATGAATAATAATAGTTATTAAATTAAACTAAACCAAAAAATTGATGGATTAAATTTTTATAATTGAAATTACTCAACCAATTTCAAGTTTTTAATCATTGTAATTTTATCACATACTACGGTTTTCTCTTCTTATCATTTGCTGTAGTGAGACCACTAAGATGTGATTATCTGATTAGCCTAGCCATGAGCCATGTCCCTCAAGCTTAGTCTAGCCTAGCCTAGTCTTAGCCGAGCCATGCACGTGGATCCTCGTCAGCACTTTCCAAAACTATTGACTCCTCGCACGCTCATTAAACTGGGAGAGGCCACGTGTCTTGCGTGGAACCCATGTCATTTGTTTGCTTCGTGACTAAAGCTAATTCGCGTGGCCCACCTGCTTATGTCACCTCATGCCCCTTTTAAAAGCTGAGTTAACACTTAAGCCCACCACTGAAAAAGCCAATCCCTGTACAAATACGGTCTAATCAAAAAAGAAATACGAGTATTGACAAAAATACCCTCATGTGGGTCCCACCAATGTCTCTAGAATTTGCCCATAAATACGGAACTCCAACGCTACGTTTCTTCCCTTTCTTCCTCCTCCTTCCCTTAGTTTCTAATTAAGCATTTCTATGGTCATGCTGTCCAACACTCCGGCCGTCTTCTCCGCCGTTCCGGTGCCGGAAAACCCTTTTTCCTCATTTGAAAATGGGTTCACACCGTGGGACTCCTGTGAACTCTTTTCAAGTGTTACTGATCATTCACCAACTAAACCGGTTGGTTCCAACTTGGGCTCCGATGAACCGAACCTGTCCGATCAATACCCTGCCAACTCGAACTCTTGCTCTGATGATCCGAGCCGGGCGGTTTCCGATATAGACGAGCGGAAGCGGAGGCGTATGATCTCGAACCGGGAATCGGCTAGGCGTTCACGGATGAGAAAACAGAGGCACTTAGAAAACCTAAGGAACCAGGTGCACCGGCTAAGGATGGAGAACCGAGAACTTACGAACAAGTTGCGTTACTTTCTGTTCCACTGCCACAGTGTACAGACAGAAAACGATCGGCTCCAGTCTGAACACAGTGTGCTCCGACGAAAGCTGTTGAACATACGCCAAGTTTTGATGTTCCGGCAACTGCAGCAACAATTCACGTCTGCATGGCCATGCAATATTATTACGACCGAACCAACTCCATCTTTAATCACTTCATAAACTTCGATCTACATAAATAAAAAGATCAATCTCATTAAAGTTAAAAAAAAAAAAAAACAGGAACTAAGAGCAACATATCTCCCTCTTCCTGTCTCTAGAGTCTGTGTAAATTAATGTCAAAAGGCTGCAAAAGTAAGGAGTGTCATAGATTTATGATGGGGTTCTGAAGATTTTGGAAAAGGGCTCTTTAGAAACTCGGAAGGTTGTGAAACCGGCAGCATATGTTATTGTAAAAAGCTTAGTCGTTTAACTAGTGTTAAAGCAACTTGTGTTGTGCTGATCTTGTCTTCGTGTCCAAATCCATGTCTTACATTTAGATGTTTGAAAGTAGGACAGACGAATAGTACTCAAATGTGGTCCCTGTATAGTGGTACCCGCTATTGAATCGCTAAACCCTACTTCAAAAAATGTTGCCGCCCAACTAACTTCCAATTTTTCTCTTTTAATTATACGGTGCTTTAATATTTTACGCACTCGATGGGCATGTTTATATATTTTAAGCATTCCAAGTTCTTTTCTTTTTTGTTGGACCAAAACAAAACCCTCAGCTGAAGGTTGAACGATTGGCGGAACGAGGAAATTCTATATTAACATATTTGTTAAATTGAAAGATGTGTTAAACTAGCGTCAATTGAGTTGAACCAAATTTACTATAATAAAAATAATAAATAATAAAAATAAACTAATCATGTCCTTTCTGAAATTGGCCAAATGGAAGGTTGAGATCAATCCTCGTTTGATTGATCGGTTCGATCCAAATATATATATATGATGTTAACAAAACATGATAAGGAAATATTGTCATTACATTACAATTGTTTTCCACATGACTTTCAACCCATTTCAGGCGTTGGGATATTGATATTTCCATTCATTCATTAACCTTTTGTTCTGTGTCTATTCCCCAATGATTTCCCTCTTTCTCGAACTTATAATATGCCAATGGATATAGCACTAAGAACCACTTTAATATCAATGGATAACCATCTTTAGAAATTCCAACTTATGTATATGTGTGTTATGGACATTGATTACTGCTTTGGGGTGTTGCGATTTCACCTTCCTCGTATGAATAAGATCAAGTAAAATGTGCATAAAACATGAAAATGTTGTGATATATCAATTCACTATTACTGTTATTGAGAAATTGTATAGTTAGGATCAAAGCACTGCATCAACACAATAACACAATTTTAGTCTTCATCCTACCAAAGTCAGGACAAGGTAAAGTCTATCAAATCCTATTATATAGGATTAAAAAGTAGCAAGCCACAAGATGTGAAATCAAATTACTTAATCAACTTTAAGATAAAATATGAAATATTAATTAAATGCACATTTTAATTTATTGTAAATATAATTTTATCATAAATGTTTTACAATTAATTTTGTTGGCATAAATTGTCATATAGAATAGACTCACATATGTCAAATAATTCATAAAATTGTAACGAGTGAATATTTTAGTTTTATTTTTTATAATTAAAAAGATAGTAATTTATATTGACAAGGGTTAGTGGGATAAATCCTTATTTTATATTGGTAATACAATTTATACTTTATTTAATTAATTGCCAAATGCCAACTTTCCATTCAAAGAATATAGAACCTAAAGCCTACTAAATTCTAAAATTGAAATGTTGGACAAGAATCTATCACAAGTAGCATTATAATATCTTCGGTTTATATATATTCCTAAGGCATGCTCCACACTTTTTCTTTACCAAACTTTATAAATTTTAATTTTGATCATGAAGAGCGCTATTGCTTTAATATTATATAGTTGTTCATTAACTAGTGCTCTAGATTTCGTGTTTATTCAACAAGAAGTTGTTATCAAGGACATAATCCAATCACCACATAACAAAAAGGCAAAAAAAAAAAAAAGCCTTCATCACTCCCAATTTTGATCTTCAAACATGTAAACAAGCATAGAAAAATTTTTAGTTCTCAATTGCTTTTGTCTTGCGTCGTGACGGTAGTATTCAATTTGTAGTTTGCAACTGAGCTGAGAGCATAAAACAAAATTAAGGTGCCTATGGATATTCCTCTCCTTTGAAGTAGTTTAATCAAATGTAACCATCAATATCTCTTACACCTCCAATTAAAACCCTTAAATGTCAACATCCCATTTGCTACTTGTAAACTTGCAAAGCTATTATCAAAAAGCTTAGTCTTTCTCACTTAGCTTTTTAATTATGACAGTAATTAATGATGTTAATAGTGACCGTATTAGGTTGTGAATGTGTCCTCACCTCCTCCCTTCTTTTCTTAACTAGTAAGTTAATTAACCCAAAACCTGGTTATGGGAACAAACTATATATAAACCCAATAGCAAAGATAGAAAGGTCCAAGTAAATATAAAACTAAAAGTGATAGCCTCTCATATCGATAGCAATGTAATTAGTACAGTGATTAAACTCCAATTCGGCCTTATAAACCTTGGTACTAGTGTTAAATTAACTTCTTTATTCGAAAGAAGAGTGTTTCTAATTTAAAAAGATATTAAATTATATATTTATTTTTTGGCATAAACCAGTTCCTAATTTTCGTTATAATGAGACACATTTAATCCATATATTAGGACAATGTCCAAATGAGAATCTTGTCAGATTTGCCAATGTATCATCTGATTAACCTGAATATCAGCCTGTTTAAAACTTCGATCATTCTCCTCTGTTTATCAGTCACATGTCAGGTTTATTTTTCTTGCCATCATGAACCCCTTTCATCAAAATTGTCCTAGAACTTCATTGATCGAAATTTATCATTGATACTTCCTTTCCTTTCTCTACTTATCATTATTCATAATTTTCTGATTTATCCCATATTGATAAGAATATTTTTGTGTTTGCGATAACTAAAAGAGACTTGATGAAATCTGGAAATTTGAAAATGGTGAAAACGTTATAAAAAGAACATCATTTTAGGACTCTCCTTAAAGCTAGGAAGAAGTTGGTGTTAGAAAATCGACACTTAATATTATCAATGTACATAGAAAAAAATTAAAAAAATTTATGATTTCTCCTAACCTAAAACTATTTTAATTCAATGACATAATTGTTCTATAAACATAATGAATTATGAATAATAAATTATAAATTTTGACTTTTTTAGTTGAACAATTATCTAACTTTTAACAATATTCACATAAACAAATTGAGAGAATCTTGTAAGTAATATAGAGAGGGAACATGCCAAGATTGCTAACTTTTGTAGAGTTCATACATATTTATAATAGAGTTAGAATTTTCAATAATTTAATTAAAAATATAATTTTAACTCTAATTTAACTGAATTTAAAATACAATTTACTCTAATTAAATAAAAAAGGATTGAACAATACATAATATCTAATATCGATGCATATCTTTTAAATATTTAATATTAGACTTTAAAGTGTCTTAAATTTTGCAATCAAATTTAACTTGATTAAACTGTTTTTCTTTCTCCAATCGTTGACCTATAAACTTTTGAACGTGTTGAAAATAAATATGAATTGTAATTCTAAATTATACTTAAGTTTTTATCTTATTACTTTCATATGCATCAAACATTGTACTTTATAAAATCAAATATTAGGAATATGAAGGCAATTTTGACCTACCTTTAGTACATGATTTTTATAATTAAATCATTTCATCATATAATATTACAATTAAACATGACATATGGAATTAAGTTTATCCTGTTTAAATCTAATTATATTAGTTTTCTGTCATTAGTAGTTGATCCATTTAAAAATATTTGAGAACTATTTTTTAACTATCTTTTCACTTATAAGATAAAGATGTTTCAAATCGATACTAATTGAGAATAGTAGAATATTCTCATTAATTATTTAAGAGTAATAGATTATATATTGATCACTTAATTATCTCCACATATTTCATGTTATATCTAAATACCACTCGAGTTACTCTGGATTAAAAAAAGTTCTAAATAATATGAAAATATAACAATATCTATATAATGTATTTTAGAAGTTTTAAGTCAAATGATTATTTATACAATTATTATAATGAGTATTTTTATAAACATACGAGTGATATTATTTATGTAATTCTCACATTAAATTAACTTAGTAAACATATTCTCTTAACTAATTAACATTCACATGTTTATTTAGATGTTTATATACTATAATTTACGATATTTAATGTTTCCTTCATAAAAATTAATATAATGTATGTTAATTCTTTCCTTATCTTAATATTGTAGTGATTGAAACAATTTAGAAATAATATGTAATTCTAATATAAATCTCATCATAACCCTATTTATAAAATATATATATATATATATTATATTTTAATTAAACAAACACGTATACATTTATAAAATAAAAAATTTCTTTAATAAATTGCATGAATGTACAATCATCCGAGTAATTATAAGGAATAAACCAACAAGTGGTCCAGCACAAGAATTCGCTTTCAAAGTTTCTAGTTCTAAACCTCACCTAACCTTGGCGTTTCATCTACGACTATACATATGTCTACGAGTATACTTCGCACCTCTGTGTGTCGGCACTACCCCAAGTCGATCCGTCCCTCACCTTTCTAGGAAGACTATTAACAATGCAAAAGTCTTTGATTGTTCAAATGGTCCTTCTTTAAATGAGATAGATTAGAACAAAATTAGAACAACCAAAATGGTATAAATGATTACGTCTCTTGTTTATTTGTTGAGCAAAAGTAGGGAATAAACTAATAAGGACATTATATTCATTTAATGCAAGTGTGTACGTTGTAGTTTCTGATTAGCCTGAGTTTAATGACTATAAATATCATCCTTGATCAGTCTTTGAATGAGATGGATTGGAACAAAGTTGGAACAGCAAAACTGATACAAATGATCACGTCTCTTGTTTGTTTGTTGAGCAGAAGTAGGGAACAAACAGTCAACAATAAAGACATTATATTCATGTAATGCAAGTGTGTACGTTGCACTTTATGATCAGCCTGAGTTTAATAATTATAAATATCATCCTTGATCAGTCTTTGAATGAGATGGATTAGAACAAAGTTGGAACAACAAAACTGGTACAAATGATCATGTCTCTTGCTTGTTGGTTGAGCAGAAATAGAGAACAAACAGTCAACAATGTCAATAAGGACATTATATTCATTTAATGCAAGTGTGTAAGTTGCAGTTTCTGATCAGCCTGAGTTTAATGACTATAAATACCATCCTTGATCAGTTGAACTAATTTTAATTTAAGTGGTCTGAATTTAATTGAAGCACTAAAACATTGGAGACAATAATTTATAATCTTACTAAAGTTGTAAACCCTTAAAGCTTAATTAAAGTAAAGATTTTGATTATCAAACCAAAAAAAAGAAAAGATTATGACTTGTAGTACCCTAATTTCAAGCCATCATAGACTAGAGGCCATAAAAGTGACAAAAGGTAAAAGTCAACATTGATTGTTAGTGAAAACTTTCCATGCACTACTGAGATTAAACAATACTATAGTACAATGGAGCATAATATTGCAAGCACCTAATTGATTAAAAAAAAACGCAGTTTCACTTACAATCGACATGGATATGGTTCCACAGAAGATACAGGGAATTGGGGCTATACACTAGCATCTGTTTGACAAAAGGGTTACTCGAAACAGGTATTGAAATCCTTTGGATGTTCTTCTTTGACATTGAATATATTACACAGGTGATTGGTACCGCAATCTCAGTTTCTCTACCGATCTTTCTCATAGAGTTTATGAACAAAAATTTGCAGAAACTTTCATTTATATATTTCTGTTTTATTACAATGAACTTCCAGACCGTAGGAAATCATGTGAAAATCAATACATATAATATCAAGGCAAGGTTCAGTGTACTGGAAGAAGTGGATGCACTGCTCTTTCAAATTCTCTTACTCTGTGGCCGGCAAAGACTTCAACAGTTAAGGAAAAGATATTCACTGTGAGCCCCCAAAGGTAGAGCCTGATAAAGATTTATCGAACGCCAGAAAAAGAAAACTTTGTTACTTGTTATGATTAATAGGTGTATAGAATAAGACATCTCGATGTCACTATGAAAGTGCTGAAGTTTTAAAAGGAAGTAGGACCACTACTTAAATGTCTTGAAAGAAACTGAAACCTAATTCTCTCATGGCGTCGGAAGAGGGTGGCTGCTACAAAGTCCAACGCGAGGCATACTGGTGTTTAGTTCCATTTGTCTCTGATGTGAAAGGCAATTAAGCAGTATATTGTACGGGAACCAAAACAAAAGGCTCAATGAGATTGAAATTTTGAAAAGAAGAGGTGATGATCCTCTTTTCCAATTCCCAGATTTAGGCTGTGATCTTTTTTCGATTGTGTTAATGCATAGAAATTTGATTATATCTCGAATATATATTCATAAAACTTAAGTAGCTTAATGTGAATTGGATCTCTGATTATATCAACCTGTTCGATATGCTTGAGACATTTACAAGACCCTTTCACTTCTCCTCCCATATAGAGATTATGGCAATCATCCAAACATGAAAGTCGTAAATTTGTTTATTTTGATCATTTGCTTTTTCTAAGCATTTTATTGAAAGCCTAACTCACTCATAAAAGTTAGCTTAAGAGAGGAGATTTGTACACTATTATAAATGACTAAATGCACTCACACTTAGTTAATGTAGGATTCTTGACACATCCCCCTCAGCCCAAAACAGGGTTGGATATCTGTTGGGTATATTAGACAAAGGGACAGACAAACGAACTCTGATACTATATTGAAAGGCCTAACTCATCCCCAAAAGCTAACTTAAGAGGGGAGGTTTGCACACTATTATAAATGACTAAATGCACTCACACTTATTGGAAGTAAGATTCTTGAGACATCCCTTCTCCCTTTTACAATAGACATTTAGCAAAGTTGGCAAATTTCTACATGATGATATGAAATGCATATATCTTGTTATGGCTATGCTAATCACATAACGTATTCCAGTTGTTTATTTGGAGCCAAAGAAGCAGTTGGAGAAGAAGTTGAGCGATATATACAAAAATGTAAGGAAAGTGTTAAGATTCATAAGATTAGATATAATTCAGATTAGATAGAATTCTTATATATTCCATGTGTTTAAATTAAGATTAGTAAATATGTTGAGAGATATATACAAAAATGTAAGGAAAGTGTTAAGATTCATAAGATTAGATAGAATTCTTATATAATCCGTGTGTTTAAATTAAGATTAGTCAATATAGATCTAATTGCTACATAAATTGATGTTGAAGAAGAAATAAGTTTTGCAATGATAAGAGTTTGATATTAGTAATCAATATTTTAAAAAAGTTAAACCGGTAAGATAGGAAGTTTAAAGTTTAAAAAGGTTAAACGGTATTAGACCCTTACAAAACCGGCTAAAGATTAAATAAAATTAAAGAATTTGAAATATCATCGAAAGAAATTGTCCTTAGCTATAGAGGAATTTAAAGTTTAATTAAAAAAGAGATTGTTAAATGAAAACTAAATTAGATTGTTAAATGAAAACTAGTTTATTTATTTTAGTTTATAAAAACATATTAATTTATTAAATTAACCGATCAATTAATCAATTAATCAATTTCTAACAACAAGAGCTATTAAAGTAAATAGAACTGAAAAGTTAGACAGTTTAAGATTTTTATAATTGAACTGATTTAAACAATTGAATTTTTTAATTATTGTTAGTAATCACATGATTAACAGGAGATAAATAATAATATTTCTCTTTATAAAATGAATGATACGAAGAAAAGTTTTTCAATATTCTGATATAAACTTGTTTTACTCTAATTTTAGTAGTTATATCAGGTTTTAATTTTTGGTCATTTGGAAGTACAGTTGATTTTTCCAGTGATTACTAAATTTGATAAGATTAACTAATTATTACTTTTTTATTTTTCCTGTGATTACTAATTTGATAAGGTAAATTAATTATTACTTTGTTTAATTTGATAAATTTAATTAATAGTCATAAAAATTGTAATTTCTAATCACTTAATATATAGATAATTTTGGTCATTTAGAAGCACCTCTTTTATTAATTAAAGATAAGACTACGTAAAACTGGACTTCTTCAGATCTCGCGACATCAATCACTAGATTATAGTAACGGACTCATAGTTCTTGCACCAATTACTTGATTATAGTTTGATAAGATTAAGTAATATTTATAAAAGAAAATTATAACACAGGATAAGAGAAATAAGCTAAGTTTGAGATAACAGACAGCAAACTGTTTTTTTTTTTTGTAGATAAAGCGGGCGAAGCTCGAAAAGATGTCTCTAACTAACGAACATAAGTAACACCAATAACATCATGAAAAAGCCACGAGTTCACCGCATCTGGTGGGCTAGCTAAGGGATGAAAACCCCCATATCACTAAATATTGGATTTCTCACTTTAATCTTATTAATTTGATTATGTAAAAAAAAACTATAAATTTTAATTACACAGAGCTGTTAAAAAGAACCCCCATATTACATTATAACTCGTTACATCAAACCTGATTTTAAACACCTAGACTAAATTTAAATCTGAAGAATTCAGCAGGAAAGAAAATGACAAATTGATGGAGTAGGGTTTGGTTTGGTGACCTACACAGGTCCAGTGCTTTGAAACCCCTGGCCCCGGTGATCAAAGTGGTTGGAAAGAGGTTTTTAAGAATCTTTTCGAGTTGGATATAATTTATTAATACTGTCAATTATTCAAAATTAATAGACTATTACATATATTTAAAACTTTATTATGCAATTTAAAATAAAATATTAAAAGTAGGATGGAGTATGTAATCAATCAAGTATGCGAAGTTTGATCCTCCAAACAAAACTTATAAACCTTTCTCAAAGAGGAGGTTGATATGCTCAAAGAGTAACAACCCACACAACTTTCATTTAGTACTATACTCTACTTTGCGTGTAGAAGTGGCTTGAATAAGTAGGTTTAGATATGAGTTACACTTTGAAGATTCTTCAAGATCTTAAGGGGAATCCCAAACTAAGTGAAAAACTGGAAGGGGTAGTTTCGTGAACTTTTCGATTCGTTTCTGGCAAACAAAAAATCAGAAAAATTAAAAGAACTAAAAATAAATCAACACCAGAAATTTGGTAACGTTGTTCGGCACACCTTGCCTACGTCTACGAGGCCCTTACTCTGCTTAATAACTTTCACCGAAGTATAATAGATTTACCCAAGGCTTTACTGAGCCGACACCACTCAACTCTTGACATTATCTCTCAACCTCGTTTCCTGTGAAAGAATTTCACACCCAATAGTACGACCGCCTCGTACTAAATACTAACCTCAATAGAGGATTTTTATCAACATTCTTTTGAAACAAGAACAGTAACTAAATCGCTCAAGTGATTAAAGGAACAACTCAACATTCAAGAAAATAATAAATAAATATAGCTCAAGTATTTAATCAACTGATAATCGAACAATAAAATACTTGAGACATAAGAAAGACCTCCCTTTGGCTTTTATCTTCTTGAAATAACTCAACCGAAACTCTCCATCATAGCTCACCCTTTCTTCACAAAAAAACAGCTCACAGTGTGTCTTCAATTAAAAGCCAAAAACCACTTCACCGGCGATGAACTTCAGCACACCCAATACATCGTAAGACTTATTCCAGATGCGTTATACAGCTCTCAACAACATGTGCACAGCCAACAGCCATCGAGCATCAACACGCAACACACACGTGACCTCCACACCACTGCAGTCACGCACACACCACGGAGTTTGTTCCAAGTAACCTCTTTTTTTGATAGACTTCAATTAAGACCCAATCTCTAGATGCATGTTTTGGATAGACTTCAATTAACATACAATCTCCACATCTGCTGCATATCCACGTGTATGATTTGAACTTCTATTAAAACACAATCTCCACCCTTCTTCATCAATCTATATAATAATTTTAATTTTCTTATATGTCCAATTTAAAATGCCAAAACTAAATAAGGTATATATAAAATATATCCTAACAATCTCCCCCTTTTTGGCATTGTTTATCACAAATGTGAAACTCCTCCTAAATATTATAATTGGACATATAACCATCAAATACACAAATCACATGAGATGAAAAAAGAACTCCCCCTTAATCAAATATCAAGTTCCAAAGAACACCAATCATCCAAATTTCTCTCCCTTGGGACAAAAAGATGCCAAAAAGCATGACGAATAGTCACACATATACCTTAAAATCTCCCCCTGAATGGAACATTCACCATAAACAATCTGATGTCTCCTCTTTGGGACAAAACAATATCAAAACGTATAATCATAATAATCAACAATAGATGCAGCGGAAGAATCATAAGCACGTCAATATGACAATTTACCGCCATTCAAAAGACTGGGAGATATGCCCGAAAGAGAGAGAGATACCTGAGAGAGATCCATATCGATGAGAGAGCTGAGGAGTCTTCGGTGGAGCCAAATAGAAGTCACAATGCAGACTACCAAAAAGATGGGACGACAATAGCAACTTGAAACTAAAGAACTAAAAAAACAAATCTTTCTTTCTTTTTTTATTTTGTCTCTTTTTTTTAACAACACAAAAAAATAC
>JANKOD010000191.1:23145687-23160877 GCA_026284645.1 Erythroxylum acuminatum
GTTAAGGTGTGACAAATAAACAAGTTCCATAAGTCTCAAAGCTTCTTTTCCTCATCCCACCTTAGGTTGAAACCCCTGATAGGAATGGAAGAGAAGCTATTTTAAAAGTCCATGTTTCCAAGAAGGAACTTCCTTTAGGTGAAGGTGTTGACCTCAGGGACATTGCCTCTATGACCACTGGCTTTACAGGGTACTAGTGACTAGTGGTTCTCTTATTTGTCTTTTTCTCATTTCTGTGGTAAACATGATAGGAATGAGCTTTCTATTTTAACAGGGCAGATCTTGCAAATCTAGTAAATGAAGCTGCTTTATTGGCTGGAAGGAAAAACAAAGTTGTAGTTGAGAAAATTGATTTCATTCAGGCGGTTGAGCGGTCAATAGCTGTAAGTCTCTCCCTTTCTTGGTATTCGTCTGAATAATATCTTCAGGTGAAATATTTAACTGTGATGGCTGTTGAAGATTTTGAATCTCTTTTTGTTAACCCTAAGCCTAGAAAGTCAACTAAAAGATCTCTCAAGTCAACTTGAAAACTATTTATGGATGAATTTTAAAATCTAAAAGAATGTCAGAACAAATACTAAAATTAGCCTATAATTAGAAAGAATCAAAATCTACAAAATATGTTACATAGGAATTAAAAGGTATCCAATCTCAGAACACATATTAACAATTAGCCCATAATTAGAAACAATAAACATCTTGAAAATATGTTCCATAGGTATATTCGATAGCAAAAAGAAACTATAAAAAGTTGGCAATAGATAGCTGATGAGAACTATGACCTCAAGTTGATAGAATTAAATGAGTTAACTAGCTTATTCTTCTGATTGGCATAAAATGAGTCTTCAAATTCTAAGAGTTCAAAAAAGGGACAAAAATGAAAAAAGGGTTGTAGAAACAATATACAGATATTTTGAGCGAACTAAGTGCAGAACTGAATCAAATTCCTTCTATTGTAGGGTATAGAGAAAAAAAATGCCAAGTTGCAAGGAAGTGAGAAAGCTGTTGTTGCACGCCATGAAGCTGGTCATGCAGTGGTTGGTACTGCTGTTGCTAATCTACTTCCTGGACAGCCACGAGTCGAGGTAAAAGCATGACAATGCCTTTACAAAGTGTTTTAAGTTTATTTTGGATGCTTTAATAGAATTTGAATATAAAAGCCACACGGATGGAAGCTACAATGCTCCAAGTGGCTAGCTTATTCTTCTTTCAAGTAGCCAACATAAATGAACTACTTAGTGATTTTGGTTTTGGTTTTAGTTAAAAACTTGTAATGTGCTTATCTTAGTGTCTACTTGGGTTGGAAACAGCCCAATGCATGGAATTTCGAAGGGCCAAGTCCTCCAACTTTTAATTGTACTTCCACAAGATGCATCAACAGTGTATGTAACTGCAAAATATTGAACTATTTTTGACATGGAATTTTGTATCTTTTCTTCTTTGAAGAGGAAAAACACCGATTTTAAATGTTTTCCTGACAGGGCAGTTGAAAACTGTCTCGGTAAACCATTTTGGAATTGTTAATTATTTATTGCTTTATAGTTCACAAGGAACAAGTTATGGAAGTTTATGTGTGCTTCTCTGACTTTTGGTTGTTATGCTTGATGCAATAACCATCACTTCCGTTATTAGACATTAAGGTGCTATAATTATTTGTTATTTTGCCAATGACGTTAAGTTCTACTTGTCATTAGAAATTAAGCATATTACCACGGTCAGGAGGAGCATTGGGGTTTACTTATAGTCCCCCTACAAATGAGGATAGATATTTGCTCTTCATTGATGAATTACGTGGCCGCTTGGTTACACTATTTGGAGGACGAGCAGCGGAAGAAGTTGTTTATTCAGGACGTGTCTCAACAGGTGCATTGGATGATATACGGCGAGCTACTGACATGGCGTACAAGGCTGTAGCTGAATATGGTCTTAATCAGACAATAGGCCCTGTGTCTTTAGCAACCCTATCTGGAGGTGGACTGGACGAGTCTGGAGCTTCTTCATGGGGAAGGGATCAGGTACTGATTCTTCAAACTCAATTCCTTCTTGCTATCAGTGTTATGTAAAGATGATCTGTCATTGGAAAAAATAAAGCTGACCTAAAGTTTCAACATAACAGGGACATCTTGTTGATCTTGTTCAAACAGAAGTGAAAGCATTGCTGCATTCTGCTCTAGATGCGGCACTTTCTGTTGTGCGCGCTAATCCTACTGTTTTGGAGGGGCTTGGTGCCCATCTCGAAGGTAATATTGGATGCTTCATTATTGTTGCTTGGAGCATTACTGGTGCATCTAGAAGTCATCTTCAATCCAGCTTTGCCTTCTTTGGGCTAGTTTTCTTCTAGCAATCCATATGATGTCACTGAAAGGTTCTCTGGATATTATGGTCTCTAGTGTGATAATTAGATCCCAGATCCCTCTCCTAATGTACTTCTTCCTGTCATAGTATTATTGGGTCGGCCTGTGATTCAATCTACTCTACTTCAAGTGCATATTGTTGTGTATAAAATACCATTCCTATAACTACCATGGCATTCAAGTATTTATTTGATTAATTTGGTGGTGCAGAGAAAGAGAAAGTAGAAGGTGAAGAGCTGCAAAAGTGGTTGAAATTGGTGGTTGCTCCAAAAGAGCTTTCAATCTTTGTCGGAGGAAAGCAAGAGTCTCTCTTATCACTGCAAGCGGGCTCGTGATAAATACAGCTTAGTCGGCCCGTGTGTCAGGAAAAGTTTGGAGTGAAGCTTATAGCTCTATTTGTGAGTTATAATAGAAGTTTACCAAGGATTTAACTCACTGTTACAGCATTGTATGTTTGGGTGAGGTTAATTTTTGGCTCAGTCTTAACATTAATGGTCCAGAACCTGAAGTAACGAGAAAAGCGGAAATTCACTTCTGTCAGATCCTTCTCAAGCCTTATCGCCATCTTGATGTCAGCTCTGATTACACAGGTTCGTTGTTTGAGATCTGTTGTACATTGACTATTATTTCAGTCCAGTTTATACGAGAGATTGATGGAAATTGTAACAAAATTTTCGGTTTACATATATTATGTGCCATATAGTATTTCAGATAGGTCGGTTCATGATGGTATGGGTTTGACGCACTTGGGTATAGAAATGACAACTCTTTTTCCAATTTTACTTTTACCACTAACTTGATTAGGCCATTGGAAAGGAAGACGGAAATGTAATTCAGAATCCTGGAAATCATTATGTTCTTTTTCCTGGAATTATTTGAACTGGGTCAACCGACGAAAGAATGTTCTCACAAAGGTGACCAATGGGCAGTTTGGGACCTCTCAATTTGAACTTCGTCTTTGGAGAAGCTTATGGAAGCCAGAAACTTGATGTTGCAGGTGTATTTACTTATCTTGGAGAACGAGTGGGTTCTACGCCAGTGCTAGAGCCTAATAGGATTTCCCGATGATATTTAATCCTAGGACACAACAAAAGAAATATCAGTGTTATTTTCAAGGAAAACAAGCTTGGTGTCCGTCCGTCCCACCACCTGTGTATTATGTTCTTTCATTTTTTTGCTTTAGACATTAATCTTCACTTCAAACCTGGAAGTGACATTAGTTTAAAAAACTGGACCGACCTTTAAACTGATCAAAAGAAATGTTTAAGATTTAAAGGTTCAATTAGTATTAAACTATTATAAAATTAATATGTAATAAATAATAAGTAAAAATTATGAGTTAGCAAAAATGAAATATTTTATTGAAATAAAAAATACACCAATGTTTATTACTCTATAATAAACTAATACTAAATAAACAAGACTCTAATATAAAACTTAAAAAAACAATTATATTAAAATTTTATTTCTGAAGGAGATTGTTACTTCTTATCGTCAAAAGCTCCAATCTTTCTAACGCAAGCATTCAAATAAATTATAAATTAGTAATGTATGAAATTATTCTCAATTGTAAATTTGTAATACATTATACTTTTAACTTAAATATGATCAAAATAAAATATAAAACTAACCATCAGTAGACATTTTTCATTTATTTGTTGTAATAAATATTTTTTTTCATAAATTGCCTTTTTAAGTTTATTATAATCAGGATCAGTGATGATTTTTCTTCTTCGATCAAACATTAGTATGTTTAGGTTTCCAATCGAACTTAAGCTCTAATTAGAGGAAAGTGACTCTATAAATAAAGTATTTGGGTCTTTGCCTTAGTTACACATTTAAAGAATTGAGTTTTTTTTTACTTGACTTGTCCCAATTGGGTTTTGAAACATTAAATATTTTTAAAAAGATTGAGTTTTTTAGCTTGATCTTACCTAAATAAGCTTTAAATTATTTAATATTTTTAAACGGATTGGACTTTTATGTCTAACTTGACCTAATTGAGTTTTATCCTAATTAAGTATAATTGGCTTTAAGTTTAGTTCAAGTTGCCTAAGCTTGATCGGACTTTGGCTGCCCGAAATCCAACTAGAGTTAGGCTTAGGCCAAACTTCTCAAGCTTGATTGGGCCTAAGATTATGTTCGAACTTTAAAAAATATTTTCGTATGGACTAGCTTCACCTAGCATGTTGTCATTTCTAAATTTGTATTAGAGAATTGATTTTTTTAGTAGCTCAGTAGCCATCACCAACACGTAGATTACCTGATAATAACAACTTCGTCAATGCTCAAACCTCAACACAAAACTATCTTCCCACAATTACTTAACTTAGAAAATCCAATCCTTACACTCTTGAGCTACCAAAAGTTATCCGGTCTTATTGATGACACATTATCTATCCTCTCTAAAACCATTATCTTACTCAATATTGAAATCAACTCATAGTGAATCTTTTCATAATGATCAATTACTTTTATCATGGATTTTTTCTTCAGTAAGCGAAGAAGTTTTTTCAAATGTGATCGTACCAAACTTAGAAAGCTTTAAGTTTTGTATCTTAGAATTGTCAACTACAACTCAATATTAAATCGCATGGGTTGTAAAGACCTATAAGTGATCCATATGATGGGTATAAGATGCAAACAACAGTATGTACAGCCAGACACACAAGTAGCACAGACATCATGTGACATTAAACAACTCGACGGTTTGACTAGCCCACTACATTGTTGTAAAGAATCATATGTTTAAGTAGCCTATAAATTTAGTATATTTACTATAAATTATTAGTTCCTAATACAAGTGATTGCTACAAAACTGTTAAGTGGGTAATGATTCGTCATAGAGATCTTTTCTTTTTCATCCCATTTCAATCAACTTCTTTTGCTTCCCTCTTCATTCCACCTTTCTTGGCATGTTTGAATCCTGCCAACATACTAGTGCATGCAAGATGGAAATTTTTGTGATCAACTAACGTTGTAACTTTTTATCAACTGAAAATTTTGAAGATGTCAGTTTCAAGGAATGCCAATTGATACCTTAACAGAGAAAGTCTTAAGGGGGTCTTAGTGAGCTCTTGTTAGCTTAACCATCTCCTTAGTTTTTGGATCAATCAGGTAATCAGGCACGTTATGAAGTTAGGGGTGAAGTTGCTCAGAACTTTGTCATGCGTCAATAGATATGGTCTATATATAATTAAATTCATAGTGTTCAACTTACGGATGAGGTGAATTTAGTCGAAGCGATGCATCTAACAAATAAATGTCAACACCTACATCTCATGGATTCGATTGGAAATGAGCTTTCAACCTAAAATATGAAGTGCGACAATTTGAACAAAAAGATGTGAAAGAACCAAACCTCTCAAAGATTTTGGCTTTGCAATTCCTGTGATTTACCAAAAAACGAAGTGAGGAGAAGTGAAGAACTGAGATTCCCGAAAAACGAAGCGAACGAAGTGAGGAGAAGTGGACAAATCAAAGATGAGATTCTGATAAGAGAAAGCGTAAAAGAGTAAAGTGAGAGTGGTTTTTTGACTTCTGAAATTATATAAAACAAACCGATTCTGACTAGTTCCTAGATAAACTAACCGGTTCAGGGATAAACCAGTTAGTTCATAGATCAACCAGCCAGTTTTTATATAAATAGGTATAAAATAAAACCTAATTAGATAACTAACCAGTTCATATTATTCCCGATCGAACTGGCCGGTCCAATTTGGTTTTTAAAACATTAATAGAGAGTCTCACGATAAATAATAATGAAATTGTTAATTAAAGTGCTTCCAGCTATTTTTTAATTATTTCTTTTTTTAGAAATGCAATCTTTAGTATTTTGATTTCCAACAATTTTGGTATTAAAGCTCCAGCAGTCCTATGAACTTATGAGGATATAGTAAAAAATTTTGTGAGTGTTCAACATTTGGTGCAATGGCATCAAATAATTTTTCTCTTCCTATCCATATATTTAATGGAGAAAATTATCACTTATGGGTCATCAAAAAGAAATCTTATTTAAAAGCCTTGAGCTTGTGGGATGTTGTAGTGAGTGATTTTAATCCTACTCCTCTTCTAAAAAATTTTACACTAAATCAAATCGCAAAGCATAATGAAGAAGTGGCAAGGAAACTAAAAGTGCTCTTCTATCTATATTCGGATGGAGTCAGAGGGAGTTTTTACAAGAATACTAGTTTGTAAATCACCTAAAAAAGAATGGGAGAAGCTTAAAGAAGATTTTGAAGGCAAAAATCAATCAAGGTTGATGCAAATTTTAAATCGCAAAATAGAATTTAAGATGCTAAAGATGAAGAAATCTGAAGGTGTCAAGGAATACAAAAGCAAGCTCATGTCCATTGTCATTCAAATCAAATTGCTTGGTAAAGAATTTCCTAGTCAATGAGTAGTAGACAAGTTTCTCGTGACCCTTCCCGAAGGGTCCTAGCTAGAATTTCTTTTCAAACCATAGCTATCACTACAATGGTAGAGTCATAGTTGGTTTTAATCATGCTCAAATATAAATCTCTATTTTATTTACCCTAGATAAGCTCATTTACTACATTGTCAATTATTCAACTACCTTACCCTATTCATTGTATCATTAATTTATGTTACCAACTTGAAGTTTCAAAAGAGTTCTCTCTTGAATGACTTGAAGAAGTTTCAATTAGGAACTCAAATTCCTTCGTTACTTTTTGGAAATCTGAACTATATCATAAACTTTGAAGAAGTTGAAGGGAGGAAATTGTCTTGTAAACAAAGCTACCATGAACTTACCTCAAACATAAACCAATTCGTGATTACTGACCTTAATTACATAGCTTAACACTTCACCTAGTTCAACAAGCAAAGTAAGGACAAGTTCTTGAGGAAGAAATTGGATAGGGAAATGGTGAACAATGAGTGGTTAATTAGGTTTCCCATCAACTTTTCTCAATTTGGGCCTCCACTATGTTCTAACCATTCCAGGATTGAATTTAATGGTATAACCCTCACCAAACTCATTAAACCACCTTTCAAATTTTACAACTTTTGGTACTGTAGAAGGCTTCTAGGAGACTATGGACAAAGCTATAAGAAAAAAGATTATGATGTAAAACTTACCGGTATTTTTACAAACTTAAAGTTATGAAGGAAGGAATTGAAGCCCTTAAGAAGAGAACTTTCCTAAACACTCAAGCTCAAATCAATGCCAATAAAGAGATTCTTAAGTATTAGTAGGATGAACTTATTAATCCAAATAATGATAGGTTAAAGTTGTAAGAAAGATAGGCTCTAAATTCTTACTCTCAAGCTCTCCTATTCTAAAACTCTTATCTCAAGAAAAAAGCTAAGATGAATTGGTTTCTCTTAGTTTTCATGGACTATATTTCCAAAAACTAGGGAATACAGGTTTCTTCTAGTTTTCATGGACTATATCACCAGGTATCTAGAAGTCAAATCCCAAGTTATTTTCAGAAGACTGTGATGACTCCTTGAAAGTGTATACATTACCATTTGTAGTTGATCATAAATAATTGGAACTAATTCAATGGCAAAAGCCTTCATGAAATTATATTAATAACTTCATATATATATAAAAGGTTTCTCTTCCCTTACTCATCCAGTCAAATCGGCTGGTCAATGTTAAGAATTGAGAAGTCCTCAATAGGTTCAAGGTCAACGTCAAGAAAGCCAAAGGTCATGGGTTTGATAAACTCCATTCGATCCTATTGGTGTACAAAATAACCCTAGGAGATCAACTCAGATTCCCTTTTCAACCTAACATTTGAAGTCAAAGTGATAGTACCAGTAGAGCTAGTGATCTTGATGATACGAATATAAGAGCTTAAAGCCAAGCAAAATAAGGAGAATATGGAAGTTGTGTTAGTTTATGCCCTATAACCAATTGGTTTGGTTTTAGTTTAGTGAAAATTACAATTAAAGACAATTTTTTTTTATCTTGTACATGTTTATAAAATCCGTGGGATAATTATACATTGTATATGAAATTATAATGAGATTATAATTATGAGATTTATATCGCATTTATGTATCATCCCTAAATTGTTCCTATTTATTGTTTTGTTAAGACTGAAAATTAATAGAATGTAAAAAGACTAACACACAATATGTTTTTCTGTATAAAGGAAGTAGTCGATCTTATAGACTAAAGTATGGAGATATTTAAACAAATGTGTGGGTGCTTATTAGAGAACAAGTTCACTGAACTAACCGGATATGAGAAATCCATTTGAAACATTACTTATATGTTTAGGGAATTCTCATTGTGGCGATTATGTAAGTGATCATTTGACTTGAGGTCTCCAAATTTATCTCCTATAGGGATTGCTATATTTTGATACTACTTATGACCTATTTAATCATAGGTTGTTTAATCGGTAGTAATTAGAAGTAACATGAAATATATGGAGGTAGTTGTGTAATAAAAATAGGATTTATTACCCTAAAGTAATTAGGGAGAATGTTCCATTGTTTTCGATTAGTATTGATTCAGAAAATCCTTGGCCAAGTTGAATTGATTCTTTGTAAATAGTTTACAAATTTTATTAATTGAATAAAAAAATTAATAGCGGAGAACTAATATGATTTGACTCAAAATAGAATAGACGTTAATTCTATGATTTATGTCTAATCAGAACATTATATGATGAAATAATTAAATTATATGAAAAATTATGCACAGAAAGGTTAGTCAAAACTACTTTGACATTCCTAAATATTTGGGCGGTCATGACACGTTGTTAGACACCAATCTTGATCTATGATTATAAATTGTTTAATTGGAGAATTAGAGATAAATTAAAAGGGGTTTTAATTTATTTAATTCTAATTATGAATTAGAATTATAATTTATAATCATTGCCAACATATTTAGGAACCTAATGAGTATCACATATAAAATGAGTTGAAGAGAGCAAAGATATTTTAATCAAGTTGGACTTGATTGTAAAGTTTGAGAAAGTTTATGATTAAATATGAGATATTTAATAAATAAGGATCAATATGAGATATTGGATCTTATTTAGGCATAATTTGTATTTCATTAGAATTATTTGTAATTTTAATAAACATTTAATTAAAATTAGAATTTAATTTCGATTAAATTACTAAAACGTTCAAAGCTTATTATAAATAGGTTTAAGCTCTAATGAGGCTAACACTTCTTTCTTAACCCTCTTTGTAAGAGTTACAAAGTTCTCTCAACCTATTACGTAGATGTCGTTAGAGGTCAGATACTTGTGCAGTTACAGTGATTAAGATGGATCAGTTTCGAAAACAGTTCATGGGATACGACAAGAAAAGGATCAAGCTTCAGAATAAAGTACGAATTAAGATTCATACATTGATTTATATGTTAATCATTTCATGTTCTCTCATGTCTTAAGTTCTAATGATACCAAGATCATACAATTTGATTTAGTATTCCAAAAGTTATACTCAATATACTACAGATTGAGTACATTTGACATTTTGGCTAGTGCATAATCATGCACTCAAAGTTGTACAGTTCATATCTCTCAATTACAATATCCAAAAATTACAACCTGTATACCAATTGAAAGCTAAGAAAATAAGCTACAACTTTTATGAAGAAAACTTTGTCTGATTCATCCTACATCAATATAGTTTATTCGATAACAACAGGATATGATTTCTATCACGGTTAGTGCTACAGCCAAAGTCAAAACTCAATTTCAAACTAAATTTCAAAACCTTTAAGGAGAGAATTCAAATTCAATTTATCTTAAAACTTGTAGCCAAATTTCTCTAGTTCAATTTAAATCAAGTATCATCTCATTTGGAAATTGAAAGATAAAAATATAGCCAAAATATCGAAGCATGATCAGTGAAATCATTCCAGTTTAACAATATTCCAGCACACTCACCATTTTCATCCTAAATTTATCACTCAATCTTTTCCAAATGGCTTCATATGTTCATAAATTTTGGTGGAGATGAAGAACAATGTGTTATGAGGCTATTGGTTTAAGTCCCATGTCATTTGGATGTCAGGAGAAGAAGTTATAATAAAAGAACAAAGGATGTTTAGAACTGTCTCTCTTCAGTAGCCATAAAAGTCACATTCGTACATCTCTTCTTCTTTACTGAAGCTATAGTTTTTCCATCTCTTCCATTTTTTTTTCCAGAATTATACTCCTCCCTTTTTGAACTAATACATCTATGCATAAATCATCTTTTTTTACTTCCATTTCAATTCAACTTACTCTTAAACAACTCAAAATTCAAGATTAAATAGTAACATCTAAAACAACAATTATATTAACGTATTTCATTAGAGTTTCTGCACTTTCACTCTTTTTTTGCATCTTTTCTAACCCACTAATTATCATTGAAATTACTTCTTCCTACCTCACTCATGCATATATCCATTTCCACACACTAAAACATCATCAACACAAATCCTTTACAAAACCCATAACATTTTCGGTGGATGGGAAATAACGAAAATAAAGAGAAAGAACATAAGATTTAGATTGAAGTTCTTACTTTGATATCAGAATCCAAAGCCAAATACACAACTAGAAGTAGTTAGCTGATCAGTGATGGATGAATAAAACGAATTTTGGTGTTGATGTATACGGTGAAGAACAACGGTGAAGAAATTAACAATAGCTACAATAATTTCTTTTTATCATAAACATAACCACGTTTCTTAGTCAAAACTCTCCAAATATCACCATTGCATGTAAGCCATTTGTCATATGTATATGTTGCTACATGTCACACTATAATTGGCCTATTTATCTCTTATTTCCATATTTTCCTAGGCTAAAATACCCAAAATTTTTGAAAATTTCCTAAAATTTACTAAAATTTCCAAAATAATAATAATACTCTCCAAATAAAATTTCAATACAAATAATCCACGATTCGCATTTTAATCACATTTATAAATCAATTATACTCGAAAAATATCAATGAATGCATGTACAATTATTTTAATGTGTCAACAATAATTATTCACGTGTATGTGTATATTTAATTATGCATGAGCATGAAATTCTCTTTCTAATTTCTCATTTACCTTACTTGTACACTATTTTAGCCTTATCATGAATAACAGACTGTTACATATGATGATCTAGGGTATCGATGTATATGTTGAGGTTAATAAGGGATAGAGGTTTTTAAGTTTTATTATTTGAATTATGATTTCCTTAAGGTCAAACAAAAGTTTAAGTGTGGGGATGTTTGATAAACGATTAATAAACTATGTTTTTTTCTGCCCATATTAAGAGTGTTTTGCATCTTATTTAAGAGTTTTATGTTATTTTTGGTACTTATTTTATTTCTATTTTTTTAGGTCTCAATTGCCTTCATAGATCAAAAGGAGAAGAATTCAGGTAAAGTTGGGGCAGAAAATAAAAGAATTAAATCTTTTTTGGATATGCACACCCATGTGAAGATGTACATGCCCATGTAAGTAAGGGACCGTGGAAGTGATTGTGAACATGTAAAGCTTTGAAGATGTTTTTCCTACCCTTATGAAGATATATGGCTATGTAAATCGCATATATGACTATGTGTCATGTCCTAAAAATGTGTAAATTTATGATTTGACAGTGTTTTTCGAATACTCTGACTCTAATTACTTCTCCTCTTTATAAATGACTTTTATATTGAAAAATTAGGGAATGGTCACTCACACAACCGTGTATATATCAAAAACCCTAATTTGTAATATAAAAGTCAATTACAAAGAGGAGATACAATTAAAGTTAGAGTTAGAGACAAAAGTTAAAGTTGGAGACTCAATTTTGAACCTAGGACCACAAAAAAATAGAGATTACTTCAAAGATTCGATAGAGAATAGCCTTCCATCGAAGTTTAAAGGGGATTACATTTGAGAAAAAGGATACATATCTTATGGATTCTTTTTCTTTTTAATTATTCTTCTAAACTTTTGGTGTTTCTTTTGTTTTATACGTTTATAAACTAAGTTTGATTAGTGCCTAGGTAGGCGGAGCCCTAAGTTAGGATGGATGTTGTGATTTGATCTTTATTTAAGCAATTTGATTCATTGATTTATTATGATTCAACTATATGTTTTTATTCTTTAACTAATATGTCCGAGATAATAGTCCAATGCTTGACTTTATATGATTAAGATTGATAAATCCTTTTGTATGAATAAATCTACCATAATTTAAAAGAGTTGTATACGTACCTAGAGATAGGTTGAAAAAATCATCTGGATTAGGGTTAAATTTAATAATGAAATTCACAAGTAAAGTAAAGTGATCTTAGGAGTTTTAACTAGAAAATGGTTTCAGATAATCAACTAAGGGTTAGTAGTTAGAAGTTTTAAGAAAGATATTAACATAAGATAGGAATTTTTATGGTCCAATGATTAATATTTGAATACTTAATAAATCTTAGGGGATTCGTTACCTAGGTACTAGTTAATTGATATTTATTAGTCGTTATGTTATCAACATTTTGGTTTATAATTTTGTTGAATTTTAGTTTAGTTTAATTTTAAATTGGATCATCTTATTTGTCAATTAGATAATAGAAATGAGGTTATTACTAGTACTCGTACTCCTCTTAAAATCGATCTACACTTGTCAGTGCTAATTACAGCTACATCATACAGTTATTGTTTAAAATATAAAATTATATATCAATAATAGAATGAGAGTTATCAATTATGTTTGCTTCCACCTTTTGAAACTACGATTGATCATTGCTAATAAATAATTATTTCATCAATCATATATTTTATGTGATATTAAATATATGTCTTTCTTTTAACTAATAAAAATATGTAATTCAATTAGCCCTTATTATTTAATAAACTTAGATACAATAAAAAATTTAATTAAACAATAACTTTAAGAAAAGAAAGACCATCAAAGCAATATAACATAACATCTGTGGTTGCATTCAATCTATTTGAATACTTTTCCTATAAGTAATAATTTCTAATACAACAAATTAAGACTTTTAGTTGCTAAAAATGATTAAAAATTTTACATATTCAAACTTTAATCTTGAAAATGATCATTTCAATCAATAGACTAATTTTGGGCATTAGAAATCAATAAAAATAATCATAAAATAGAAGCAGAGAAAATCAATCCATACATGAATAAAAAAACACTCCATATTAAGAGTCAATTGTCTCCCAATCTTTAAGGTTCCAAAATGCTTCCACTTCCTGCAACTAAGACAAAGAAAATTAGCAAACTAATTTTAAGGGTGCAAAAGGTCCACTATGCAAGCTAACTAGTCATCAGAGAGAATACCTAGAGTTGGACTTTCTTTAACACTTGAGGTTTCTCATCCATAACGAGAAACCTACCAAGCGCGACAACCCAAATTTAGAGGCTGAGGTCAAAATAGTGCAACTCATATTGGATTTTGGGGCCTTTACTAATATAACCTACATAATACTGCTTAGGAACAATCCACCTTAAGTTAAATGGCATAAACTAGTATAGCCTCGTAACAATTATCCCAATGGATCTTTCATTATGAGGTTGTCTTATAAAACACTTAGTTGTAGACACAACCATTTATTCTTTAAATGTAACAACGCATCTCAAGTATGACTTAAGCTCTAGGCGGTTTACAACTTACAATGCAAGGAGAATCAGCGGGCAAACATAGCAAAATGGGTATAGAAGAATCAACCACACTAAAGAGGAAAACACCCTCTTCATGATAGCCTTCATTCAGTTGCTCCATTTACATCATATGGAATGAAAGGAACACCAACATCTTCACAAATGAAAAAGCTGTAATGCTATGCGCCAATATTTGTTTCAATTGATTAGATAAATAATGCTGGCTAAAGAAGTTGCCAACTCACTAAACAGTAGATTAACAAAAAGGTGGAACCTCGTATAACTTGCTCTTATTGTAAAGACATCTCAAAACTTCTTGTGATGTATAACATCATGATATTTCTCATACTTTTGTTATCTTTTATTAGTTGATTCAAGCAAACCACCCATGAGAAGCATATTTTGACTCTTACCTACTACTTAAATGATCTTGATCTTAGCTTATAAGCACTTTATAAGACCTAGTTTCATTTATTTAATTTTCACCTTAAAAATCAATTAATGAACAACATTAAATATATAGATTTTACTAATATTGTTTTGAAGTATACTGCTTCAGTATTATATTATTATAATATAAGAATTTAGTTATAAAATATTAGAGTTTAGTGATTCATATATTAAAGTTTTGCTTGAAATTATTCAATAGTTTGATTAGGAGAAAAATCTCCATAATAGAATTACTTAAATAAAAGTTTATCATATTCTACAATTACATTGTATATATGTGTCATCTATGTTTTTTTTTCAGATTTATCAAATTTTATGTTAGAATTTTGGTTGAAACTTAATGGTATATTAATAGTATATTGTTTCACTATTTTATTTATTGAGATTTTTTATAGAAAAATATTTATATTTCAAGTTAGAATCATATAAGGTACTTTCAGGGCCGTTCCTAATGTTTTATAGGCTGGGCGAAGTAAAAAAAAGGCCTCAATAAATCGGTAACAAGCAAACATGTAAACTTTTAAAGGATATTTTTATTATTAAAATTTAATATTCATATATAAGTGACCCAATTTATAAGCCTACATACTCAACAAAATATTAAATGATCACAGCATCAGCTAATAATATTTTACAAATATTATGATAAAGATCTAAATTATTAAATCAAAAAATTTTAGTAACTTTTGAATTTAATTAACATTAGTGATTTTTAATAAAAAAATTTCTTTTATAGGAATTAACATAATGGTAAATGTAGTAATCTAATGCTACCAACCTATTTATAAAAAACCA
>JANKOD010000191.1:23171920-23185022 GCA_026284645.1 Erythroxylum acuminatum
ATTAAAAATAAATATCAATTTATAAATTAAATTTTATTTTTGAATGATTTTAATAAAATAAAATAATTTTTATTGATAATCTCTTAATAAATATTACATAAGAGATTAAAATAAATTTAATTAATTAAAAATAATTTATATTTAAGTTTTACATAATATATAATTATCGTCAGTATTAAAATTATAACTACATTGACATTAACACTTTAACACATTTTTTTATTTAATAAACAAAAACCACAAATAGAAAATAAAGAACTAAAATAAAAAATAAAAGTAAAATCAAACGAACTCTTAATCTTTGGCCTCTAATTTATCCATGGGAGGGAATAATGTGAATAATGTGGTTCCTCTAATTCTTATTATTAATGGATTAAATAAAAATTTGAAGTAAGGGACATAATTTTTTACAATTTAATAAAATTTAAAAATTCTTTATTTTTATTTCTATTTTTAAAAACTATTTTTAATATCGATTAAAAATAATGATGATATGTACGCAATATGATCATTAAATATAAATTAGTCAAATGTCACTATTATATTAATGCAAATTAGTTTCGAACTAGTTAAATTTGATTTAAATTAATAATTAAATGTATTTATAATTAATTAATAATTTAAGCAAAATTTTAAAGCAAGTAATTCTTTGTAACTTTTATTTTCTTAAACTTTTTTTCTTTTTCAACATCGTGTTCCAATATATATAAAACAGCCTTTATGGGCATGCCTGATTTCATAGTCTAATAGTATATCATATAATCGAAACGTTGAAAACGAGTTGGAATTGGGAAGTTGAAGACAGCAAATGTCGTTTATGTTCTTAGTGGCGTTTGTCCTAAACGAATAATCGATTGAGTGTCCCTTATCCATTAATCTTATCTGCTATAGTCAAAGTTTTAGTTTTAGTTATAGTTTTTCTGTTAGCAGAATGCTATAGTCAAAGTTTTCTTCTTTTTTTTTTTCTGGAAAATATGGTATGGCATCATCTTGAGTCGGCACAAAAACAAAGCGTGGAAGGCAAACAAAAAAACAAAAAGAAAGAACTTCAATGGCGTCACTCAAATTTCGAATCACATCTTGGAAAGACTTCTTTGATCCTTTTCTTTTCAGGTAAAAGCTCCCTTTTATCTTTGCAATTACACATGTAACGTTGACCTCACTGCCTTATCTTACTACATGACAAAAGCCAGATAGATAGTGGCTAACAAATGTTTAATGGCTTCGATTAATGCTTAATTGAGATGCTTGGGTTGTCAAAACCATTTTTTAATTTCATAGGAGTTATCCTGACTGAGTAAAACTGCACTCAACTTACGTGGTAAAACATAAGATATTTGATCATAAGCAATTTCACTCTACAATATACTATATTCTTTAAGAAACAAATTAACTGTGATTAATATTAATAAAAAATTGAGAGATACAAAGCTTAAGCAGCTCGTCCGTATTAAAAGTAACACTCTTGACGCTTAATGAGAAAATCATATTTACAAACTATAAGATAAAAAAAAACCTAAAAATATTAGGAGGAAGTGATAAAAAATGATGACTTTGTTGGAACTTACCAAAAACATGACTCTTAATAAAAAACTTTAACTTACTACGATAAGATTAATAAATCTCACATAGAAAGATCCTTCTCTTTCTCATAAGTTTTTTAAATATTTTTCTTCAAGTCTTATGTCTTGTAGCTAGCCTGGACATTTAATTTGTAGTACTTCTTTTTTAGTTATTTAGCCTAAACATTTTCTTGTTTAATCTAAATATTTTCTTATAATGACTTATTTGATTTATTTATTTTCTTATCTCTTTCTTTGTTTGTGAATTTATTTACTTATTTTATCTTTTTTATTCTTTACCTTGTTCTATATTTATTGTATTACTTATTTTTATATTTATTTTAGTATCTTTATGTCTATTTTTATTTTTGTTATTTCAATATATATATTTATATTTATATGGATTTATTGAAAATAGTCTTTTTATTAGTTAGAAATAAGACTGATTATGGACTTCTTGAGACTGCGCATACCAACAAATTTTTTTTATTATTGTTGTTATTTTTTAAGATTTTGTGACTGAATTTTTCGAAAATTTGAAAACTTCATATTAAAGTGTAAAACTTATTTTATCCTAAATATTACTATCAATTATTTGATTTGAATTTCTTGTTTAATTTAAACTAACAAGCTTATTAAATTTCAAATTAATATTTTAGTTTGAGTTCGATATAATATCTAAAAATTTTACAAATTCAAAAAAGCTCAAAATTCGAAAAATTTTGATCGGAATCAAACTTTTTATAAAAATTTCAAATAGAATATGAGCTATGCATAATCTGCCAAAAAAATTAGAAGCTAACTAGTGGTTTATTTCCATTAATCAAATTTTAACAATGAGTTAAGATGGGCAATATGACAATTATTTTGTTAATCGAGGACTAGACTAAGAAATGGAAATGTTGCACCTAAGTTCCAGAACAGGTAACAAATGTTTTAAGGCAAACTGCAAGTTAACATGAAGCTATCTTGGGAAGTAGCTCCACCTTCAAAATTAATATTGCACAAATTGCTGAAAGGGACTTCTTAAAAGTTTTTAAGGATTTAAATTCAATAAATCTTTAAGATAATCAGGTGTTAGTTTTTATTATTATTTAATTTATATCTTATATAGATTACAAATTAATCTTAATTTAATTCAATTTAAATTGAAATTATCAAACTCATGCTTAAGTTTGAATACATGGTCAGTTTTAAATTTAATTAAAAAATTTGCTAATCATAAAAATGAGATGGAGCTAAATCAAAATCATCAAATTGAATTATGTTTGATTAAATTTGAATTTGGATTTGAATTTGAACCCCTTTTTAGTTATGTTTAAGTTTAAGGGTGACAATGAGATAGTCCATTAGTCTAAATTCAGGTGTCTTTATTGAACCAATTCATAGATCAAATCATGCCCAGATTAGTCCGAAGCCTAATTTTTCTAAACAAAAGAATTATGTATTACGCAAATCTGGACTTAATTTAAAAAATTATTTAAAAAAGTAAACAAAACCGACCTATTGACCGACCTATTATCATCCATATTTAAGGTTTTAAAAGCTTACATTCAACTTAATTAATTTTCAACCTTATTTTCAAAAATTGTACATACTAATTTAAATAGATGAGCTCAATTTATATTAATAATTTCTGATAATATAAATCATATTTAAAATTTATGATCGATTTATCTTATAAGAAAATTTTATTATACTTGCATACTTTGAAAAGTTTTAAAGGGTGGCCTGAGTTGGCTTCACTTTCACCCAGATGGTCCAAATCGTACAACCCTAGGGCTTTTCTCGGCTGAAAATTAAATAACAACGGCCAGAACATGAATGCCGACAAACCAACACAGTGTTGGGGCTCTATTCGTTCACCGGAAAGGATATACATTATTATTACATTGCTAACCGAAAGTGAGATGTCCACAAAATGGAACCCATTGCGTTTTGTGGTACAAAATGTTTTGTTGGAAGCCTTAAAATTAAAATGTTCTGAGGTCCTTTTCTTTCATGCTCTTCCAACCTCAAGAAGCTTACTCTAACCCCTTTGGTCCCGCGGACACCATCAAATCCCTCTCGTTGTTTGACAGCTTCTTGGTCTCTCATTCCTGCCACCTCCAGCTAATCCATAGTTGGTGTTAGATGGACATGTATAATTTTGAGGTATCTGGTGTAATATGGAGCGTGTTGACTTATATACATATATATAGTTGTGTGCCTCCAGCTTTGATTTCATGCTAGCCCTTCTTGTAGGAGTTTGGGGTAGTCGGAGTTTTACCTGTAAGTGGAGAACTAGTTGAACCTTCAATGATGAGGTGTGCTTTCTTGATCTGCTTACAAAATTTTCTCGGAAAAAAAAAGTCGTGTGCCTCATCTTTGGTCCGTGTATCCCTAAATGAATAATGTATTTAAAACCGTACTTCCAACATAAAGAATCAGTTAATATGACTGTTTTTTAGGAAGATGCCGAAGATCAGACAAAACTTACAGTTGGGCCATGAGTTCACTATCATTATCTTTGCGACCCAAAGCTTAAAATTGGGTTCTGATATTATACTCGATAATGACACCTTCGGTGTCCACCGATCCCAATATGCAATGATATAGATGATGGGACTTAAATCTCTGGCCAGAAAGAAGTACACGTGTTCATATATCAATCTATGAAGTTTGTTGGCACCATGTTGTAGGTCTGAAGGTGATGACTTAACATGCTTAGATTTGACAAAATGGATCCAGCCTCAGTCGATTTAATTTAAAGCAAATAGCTTAAATTCAAATTGATCACTGTTAAATTAGGAGGAATAATTTATATGCTTTTGTCAAAACGAGATCATTTATATATTAACAATAATGTTTAAATAATTATATCAAAATAACGTTATTTTGAATTGTTCGAATTAGTTAAAATTTTGTTGAACTTAAAATTAGAGTCGAATTAACTATCTTTTTAAACTTAGATTTAGCTCGATTCAACTCAATCGCGTATTAGGATTTACATAACCACGCTCATGTTTACTTGATTTTAACTAAAACTATAGGTTTGATTTAACTAGGAATGAAATTATACGACTAACTCCTTTAGGAAATTCATTGAGGGAATGTAAACATATAAAATTGATTTATCTTCATATGTACATGTAAGAAATTTACCTAGCTAGTTATAAAAGTGTATTTTCTTTATCGTTCTATTAATTTGATTTTAAACCATCTTACTTTTTGTAGAGAAAATTAGAGACAAAAGATTATTTTATCAATTTTAATTCAATTAAATTCAAATTTAGAATAAATAAATATTTTTTAAGTTCAACTAGTTTAAAAAAATTAAATTGATACAATTCAAAATATTTAAATTCAATTGAATTTAGAGTTAGACTTAGACTTTAGAAGACTTAACCTTAAAAGTTAAAATTATATTATTTAAATATGCATAACTATGTTAACAAAAAGCATAATCAAATTTTTTATTCAATTCACTCCTTTCATTCATGAAAAATGATCACCCTTTATATCAATAATAATAGTTAGAATCAGGGACGTAGCTACGTTTGGCCCAGTGGGGCACTGGGCCCGCCGAAATTTTAAAAAAAGTTTTTTTTTTAACTTTTAATTTTTTTCTATATAAAAATATAATTTTTGGAGTTTGGGCCTCCCAAGATTTTAAAAAAATTTGTTTTGGGCCCCCCTATATGCATTGGCTGGCTACGTCCCTGGTTAGAATCAAGAGAATTGATTCTTTTGATTTCTTACATATTCATTCTTATATTTTCTTCTGAATAATAATGATTGAAATCTGAAATAGTTTATTTTTAAAATTCAACGTATTCAGTACATAAGACTTCCTATTTTACAAAAGTCTAAGGAGGGTTATGCTGTACAAAGCCTTCCTTTTGTAATTTTTATAAAAAATTATCTTTGTGATTCGAACCTACGAACTTTTAACCACAAAGGAGTAACTCCCTTTATTCATCAAAAAAATACTTATTTCCAACAGCTATATACTGTACATAAGAGCTGAAATCTTCAAATGCTTGTCACCATGCAATGATTTCCAATGAAGGTCTCCACATGACAAAGTTGCTGTCGTTCCAAATTTTCATATCCATTTGCACTTAATTTTGTGGTCTGAATTTCTCCATCATCTTGTAAAACAAAAGGGAATCATAGGAAGGAAGAGATATTAGAGAAAAACGTGAAATGTGATTGGCTAAATCGTTAGAACCTGAACAAGGTGGAGGCGGGCAGGACGTTTCATAAGATAAAAGGGCCAAGCTTTGATTATCTCATGGGTCATCCTGATTCCAGACAACAATAATCCCACCTTTTAGAGATGCATGCGAAGGACATGGACAAGCACACGTTCGCTTTGATTCGGTGGACAAAACCAACGATCTCACCTTTTTTCTTGTTATTTGCCCTTCGATGGTGATCTTTGAGTAGGCCTTAGCATTCATAAAAATCAAACCCCTTTGGATTACAAGAGGAATCTAATCGCAAGGACGAAATTTAAAGGAGTTGACAGAAGGGTACAAGTGAAAGTGGAGCCTCCAATTTAATTTGACCACCAAGTAAGGATGACCGTGCACTAATATTAAATTTGGACTAATTTTGTATTTTTAAAAAATATTTTTGTATTTCAAAACTATTAGAGATAAATATTAAGAATAATTTTACATATTTTTTAGTCTATTATAACATAAATTATTATATGATTAATAGTATCGTGATTTTAACCGGAACAAAAGTTAAACTCATAAAACTAAAAGTTTAAGATTTAATCGATATTAAATCGTCGTAAAATTAACTAAAGATGGAATAAAATTAAAGAATTTAAAATATGATTAAAAGATTAAATTAAAAAAGAGAATTGTTAAATTAAAATTAATTAATTAATTTTAGTTTAAAAAAATTTATTAATTAATAAAAATGAATTAAATAATTAATAAATTGATATTTTTTAATAATAAGAGTTATCGAAATCACTGGCATCTGAGTATAAATCATTATCTTCTTCGCATATATGTTCTTTGTTTCGTTCAAGTAATCAGGAAGAGGGAAGTACACTTGTAGCGAGTGGTCAAGTTGGGCCTGTCCTGACTCGACCTTCTTAACAGGTAGCTGAATTAGGTAAACTGTTTTAAAAAAGAGATTATTTTGATTTTTTAAAATTTTTTTTGAGGGGGGAAAAAACGAAACTTGATTAAACTAAAGCACGAATACAATCTGGAATAAAATCTCAAAACATAAATCTGGGAAAAAAAAGAAGAACGAGCTAATCTATGAGCTAAGATGTTGTTAACGCGACGAACCCACTCCACCTTAATATCAGGTCGTTGTAACAGAAGAGCCTTCATCATTTTTATTATTATTAGTTCTAGATTGTAATTAGAATGATACAGAGCTATAAGATTGATAGGTACAACTCTAGAAATAGTGAGCAGACGTTTGCAGCATACCAGGTATAAGCAGAATTTTACAACTTATCAAGTTTATTTGTCGAATTATTTTTTAATAACTTTTTTCTCTCTAAAATGGAATCAACTAATCTGTACTTTTTAAATTATTATTATTACTATTATTATTATCTTTTGGTTATTTTTTATTTTTTATTTATTCACGTATTTATTGTTATTTTATTTACATAATATTTTTGCGTGCCAGTTTTACTTATTTAATTTTTAATCTACATCATTCTTATATTTTCACATTTGCATGTGGGTTTATCGGAAATAACATCTCTACTATGTAAGGGTAAAGCTATGTACTATCAGATCTCTCCAAACCCTGCTTTATTGCGGGACTTCGGATTGAGTGTGATGATGATGATAATTCATTAATTAATTAAAATATTTTAATTAACAATATTTTAATTAATGAATGAATTATCATCATCACCACCATCATCACACTCATTAATATACAATATAATTAACTAAAATATAATTAATTAATTAATTAAAATATAATAATTTTATTTTTTAATATTTTTTACAAACAACCATTATTAATGGTAATAACAATAATTACTTCCTCTTAACTAACAATCATAATAATAATAATAATAATATTCATTCCCATTTTCTACTATATTCGTTATTATTTCTATTATCATTCTCACGTCAGAACTCACCGCATGGGAATAGGATTTAGCACTGCCCCTCAAACGTTTCTTTCATGGATAAGTTTATTCAAAAGGGTAGTCAGTAAGGCATCCCTTCTCTCAGCTCTGCTCTCTTCTCTAATTCTCCTTTGTTCTTCTCTCTCCCTCCAAGCCTGCTCTATCATTAACCTCTCCCTCTCAAGCTTCTCCATTGACTGTCTCCATTCCTGCTCAAAAACTTGCCGCTCATGAGCACGCCTTTCCATCATCTCCCTCCACTGCATTTCCATTTTCTGCTGTTGCTGCAGAAAGTCCTTGAGCATTTCTTGTACTCCAACAATGGCATTAGTGTTGGCATTCGATGCAGTTGCTCCTCTTGCAGACTTCTCTAGCACTATCCTTTCACCTTTCCTTTTTATAGAACTGCTTCTGGTCAGCTTCTCCTCCTCACTGTCATCACTATCATCACCATCATCTGAGAGTTCACCAGAGGATCTATCTTCACTCATTCTCTTCACCCTTTTCCTGGAATTTGTAGAACCCGCCTCTGATTGATCAAGAAGTAATCGCTGCATGCTCTTTGTTCTTTCAGTAAATACTGCTTGCAGTTCCTCAAAGAATGGGCATTCCCTGCCATTCTCAGGATCAGATGTTTCCTTCCCCTATTGAACCAGAAAATCACAGGATAAGGATAACAATGTAGACGTAGCTAGGTTAAATAATAGTCATCCATCTTATTCAACGAAGAGCAACATGCTTTTATTGCAAGGGACAAGCTGCCGGCACGAGACTTCCAGATGTAGAGTAAATAAAAGCTGACGTTTTTTCACCAACAAGATTGAAATTATGAAGATTGTTACTTGCAGGTATACCAATAAAATGGTTGCATCAAGAAGTTTAGTTGGATAGCTTGCACAGCAGGGGACAATATTGCCTGGATATTTTTTACAAGAAAGGGAATATCTCCACTAAGCCAAGATGGAAAGTCCACATGAGTACATAAAGCCAGCGTTTATTTTCATATATTGAAACAACATCCGAGGGATTAAGGTGAAAAAGATTTTATCGTATTCCAAACGGTAAAAGGAACTGACTGGAATTATAACTTCAAAAGACAACATTTAAAATGGATGTGTGTGTGTGTCAAGAACAAAGCCTCTTTATAAGCTGCACATTCAAACCTCTGTATCAACAAACATAAGATCTTGAACATATATTGCTGAAGTTGACAGAGCTTCTT
Source organism: Erythroxylum acuminatum (assembly GCA_026284645.1). Taxonomy (NCBI): domain Eukaryota; kingdom Viridiplantae; phylum Streptophyta; class Magnoliopsida; order Malpighiales; family Erythroxylaceae; genus Erythroxylum; species Erythroxylum acuminatum. The sequence goes on from JANKOD010000191.1 coordinate 23,180,814, forward strand.
ATAAAACTATTATTGCTATTTCGGCTTTGGGAAGGGACCTTTATTTTCTTAAAGGCTAACGTATAATAAGCTCTGCATCTTGTCCTCACTCGTCAATTCCTCTAATTTCAGCTCTTTTGTTCCTCTAATCTGACGTCCTACTTTTTGGCACCTTACATGCAGTTGATGAAGAATAAGGACCAGTTTTATACATAATGTTGACAAAAGAGATATACGGCAGTAGCAAAGAAACTTGGCCAGTTTAGTAGGATGTTAATTAATATAATGGAATAGAATAGAGTGGAACGGAGTTGAATGGTTTATAATGGAATAAAATGTAATATAGTCAAAAGTTATTTGAGAGGGATGAAAGGGTTCATAATGTAATGTAATGAAATATTATTTAGAGGAGGGATAGAATAGAATGTAATGCATAATAAATGACTATTATACCCTTATATAACATTCTCATACAATCTATAACCGAAAATGCAAAAACATTCGAATGCTATGGTTTTAAAACAACAAAACCTGTGACTTGCAAAAAAACATTAACAATAAATTTTTAATATATTTTCTATGTTTTATTAATAAAATTTTATTATTTTATTAATTATATACAATTTATTATTAATTATATAAAAATATTATTGTGTTGTGTTGGTTGATATTAGGGTAGGGTAAGAAATAATTGATATTATAAAAAATTATTGAGGGTACATTAGGTAGTATATATTTATTAGTTTACGTTCTATCCTAAACCTTCTGAATCGGAGGTTTCTTATTTTTACTGTTTAGGATGGAATGAAACGTAACATAAAACCTTCCACTTTCATCTCGTTCCATTCCATTATAAAACTTCGTTCTAAACAATGAAATTGTGTTACGTTCTATCTCATTCAGTTATAAAACCCTCGACCAAACAGATCCTTAGTATTGCCTTTTTGTGTGCGAGAGAGTGACAGTAGAAGAAGAAATTAGAAGTGTAGAGCCACGTCTCGTTTTATAGAAGTTGTCGTTAGTTAACGTCAATGCGCCAACAGTGCATTTTTTAATTCCTTTTTTTATCTTTTTAATTTAATAATTTTTTATATTTTCAAAATTAAATAAAAAATTAAAACAAAAAATTTAAGGTTTAAAAGTTTCGACCTTAGAGTGTAATAAAATCGATTAAATATTAAATAACTTTTTTAAATATGAGTGAAATAAATTAAAAATTTTAAAATTTAATTAAAAAGACTATTAAATAAAAATTAATTCATTTATTTTGATATATAAAAATTAATTAATTTACGACCGATTAATTAATAAAGTAGTTAGTTTTTAATAATAAAGGTTATTAAATGAACCAAAAATTTTAAAGTCAAATCGAAAAGTTAGTCAATCCAAAATTTTCACGATAAAATCAATTAAAATTTTTAACGATCAATAATTATTAGTTATTACTTTTTATGTTTTTTGTAGAGTTGGGAGGGTAATTAAGTAATTGAGTACAATATTTGAGCTTTTATTATCTAAAAAGCCCCTTATATATGTATATCATAAATTAAAGGAAGAAAATGTCATTTCATCAATTTTATTAAAATTTTTATTATGTTAAAAATCTCATAAAAAGGTTTTATATGTTATGAAAGGTCCAGAATTGATTTAAGTTTTTTTCCATCGCTCACTTGATAACTTTAGTACATGTATATATTTATAAATAACTAAAAAATAGTAAGTCATATAAGTAATATGTATAAAAAATATTAATATATTCTAAATAAAATAAAAACTTCATTAATATAATATTCAATTGAGAAATATATTATTAGTAATTATAACTATAACATTTTTAATTTTTAATAAAAATAAATTAATATTATTTGTCAAATATTATTATATTTTAATATAAATAATAATACAATAAATCAATATGTTTGGCACATATCATCTTTAAGGTTTACTAATTCTCAATCATTTTTTTATCAAAAAAAAAATTCTCAATCATTTTTCTGTAGTATGGTAAAAAAAAGTTAGGTTAATAAAATTTAACGATAAAATTTAATAAATAAACTAATCTTGAAATTTTCACTAAATATAATAAATTTTTACCATAAAATAAAATACATTTTTTCTTTCTATTAAAAAATTAAAATTAGAATGATTGAAATCTCATGATTCTTTATTTCATAACTTTTATCTTTTCTATAAGGCTTAGTTAAGACTACCTTATGTATTAACATAATGTTGCCTTTTCACCTTCTTAAGACAACACACATACATTTATTTATTGAATCATTAAGATTATTTACCTATCTAAACTTTAATAAGTGTGTGAGATTTGATAAATCAGAAAGTTAAAATTTTATTACTCTTCGCTCCATTATCATTAAGTCATATGGTTATACTTTTGATATTCAACATTCTCTAGCAAATGCAAATAACAAGAGCTTATGCAATTAAAGTATGTAAGAAAATATTTTCACTTGGCTTTTCAAATATTATCTTTTAACCAATTAAACAACAACAACAACAAATTTGCTAAAACGTAATGTTTGGAAAAGTCTAGTGGCATTCAGCTTTACTTTTACTAAGTAGAAAAACTGTTTAAGATAAATCTACATATAATGCAAAATAATAATAATTTAAAATATAAATAAATACCTAAAAATAAAAATATGCAATGCAATACATAATACGGAACATCTTTCAACCAACTCATTATTAACAATAATCATAGTTTGTGCTGTTAAGATGGCTACAACCTAAAGGAATTATATCGATAAAGAAAGCAGAAAGAAAACAACACCAAATAACACCCAACGGAAGCGAGAATTTTAAATGCAAGCACAAAGTAAAAGGCACACAGAAACTTACGAGGAAAACCCCAACATAGGAAAAACCTCAGGCAGTAAGCCAGAAAAATTCTTCACTTTAAAGAAGGAATACAAAAGCTCTTTTACAAATAAGGTGGCTAAGCACTTGTATTACTAGTCTCCACTAAGTAGTAACTTATATTCTAAAAGCCACCACTAGACTCCTTATATAAGAGTTAAAGACAAAAAGCTAATGTTATCTAACCAATGTGGGACAAGGATCATATATAGAAGAGACTGACAGCGCGTGTCGAGTACGCTACAAAATTTACCTGATTCTGCACACTAAGATTTGTAGTTAGGGTGAGTCGAGATCGAATCCACAGAGAATATTCGGTTAATTTCCGTAACCAAAATTAATTGAAGCAAGGAAAATATAAAAGGGGGGAGGGGGGTTTGAATTTTTAGCAATTTAGAAATTGAAATAAAAGTAAACTATCAAAAACATATTAAAACAAGCAATCGAAAATGAGAAAAGTGTCGAATATAAGTAAGGTCCAGTTCTAGGGTCAATCTTGGCCTAAACACAATCAAGCATATTCTATCATCCTAACGTCTTTACAACTCTCTTAGGACTATTGATCTGAGACTAATAGAACGCTATACTAATCCCGATTTTCCTTTAGGTTGTGTTTAATCAAGAAACAATCTTTAATTAAACCTAACTATCGAATAACCTAGGATACGATCTCTAGATTCAATTTGACAGCCACATTACGAATTGGAAAACGATCAATATAGACAATAACCTCACGCGTTTGGCTTAAGATTGATGAACCACGCTACTGTTCATGTTTTAAAAACCCTCTATTCTACTGTGCGTTTTAAGCTAGAAAATGCACCCTATGTTTGCGTTTAGTCTCTTGGCTCTGTTGCTGCGCGTCGTCGTTTTCTCCTGGCGTGAAATGTTTGCGTTTCAGATTGCGTTTAACGCATATTGTTAACCTTCTCTGGCAAACATTGTCACTTTAGTCTCCTTAGCTGTATGCGTGAAACATACATATGCTGTGCGTTTCATGCATGAACCATGGATTGTGATTTGTAAACGTTGTTCACGTGCAAGGAGCTGTCTGAAACACACCTTTGTTACTGCCATTTTATGCTTCAAGGAAGGCTGCATTTTGCTTCATCTTTTGCCAGCCATCATTCCATTAACTTCACACCATTAAACTTACATAAATTTGATGCAAAAACATACACGTGCTCCTGTTATTTCTTCTTTTTTTTTAAGCAAGCACTTTTAATTCTTCTTTGTATTTTGATTTTTCTTGTCTTCTTCTTGTTGTCCAATTTTTTTCTTCTTGCTCCTTGAAGATAAGTGAAAATTCTTCTTCTTGCTCTTTGATGATAAGTGAAAATTAATTTAATTTCT
>JANKOD010000191.1:23185122-23200476 GCA_026284645.1 Erythroxylum acuminatum
TGAAAGCGTGCACAAAAGAACCACTGCTAGAGAACGAAACAGAACCAGTACCCAGACAACGGTTGTCTTCGAAAATGGCTGCGTCTGTATAGCAACACCAGCCTGTGTCGTCAGGTGCAGACGTGCCAGAGACAGGAACAACAGCTGGCGTAAACGACATTCGACGGTGAAGCTGTGCAGATTGCCATTCGCGTAGATGATCCAAAGCCTGCTGCAAAATAACATCAGATGGGATACTATGATTATTCCAAAGAACCTCATTACGTGCCCACCAAATGCGCCAGCAAAGCATAGCAAACTCTTCAAGCAACACTCGAGATTTACGCTGCCACACGATATTGAAACAATCCACAAATGAGAGTAAGTCCGAAGCTCCAACTACACCCCAAAGATGCCAAACCGACTGAGGCACACCACAACCAAGCAAAGCATGAGTCACATCCTCCTCACAAGAACCACAACCGCAAACCGGGTTAACAGCAACGCCCCGTTGATGCAATCTCTTCCTAGTCGGCAAAAGGTTACGAAGGGCACGCCATAAAAATTCGCGGACTTTTGGGGGTATATGTAAACGCCACAAATCTTTCCAAGGAACCGAAGTCACAATTTCTGGTGGACGATTCAGATGGGAAGCGACAAAATAACCAGACTTTACCGTGTACATACCACGCTTATCGAAGTGCCAGATAAGCCGATCACGAAGAGACGGAGACAAAGGGATTGACAAAATGACCTGAGCATCTGCCATAGTAAACAATTGAGAAACCTTGTCCAAATCCCAATGAGCACCAGTAGAAGATAGCAAGTCTGAAACTCGCAATTCTGAATTTATAGAAGCCGAGGCGGAGCTAACTTGGAAGCTATAATCCCGAGGCAACCAAGGATCTTGCCACACCCTAATGTCGGAACCATCACCTACGCGCCATCGGAGGCCAGCTTTGAGTATAGAAGAAGCTTGATGGATACTACGCCATGTGAAGCTAGGATTCGACCCCAGAGGAGCCATAAGAAAATCAGAACGTGGGAAATACCGAGCACAAAACAACCGATAAACCAAAGAATTAGAAGGATACACAAGCCTCCAACCTTGTTTTGCTAACATTGCCAAATTAAAACAGCGCAGATTCCGAAACCCAAGGCCACCATTAATCTTTTTCTCGCACATACGATCCCAACGAAGCCAATGAATTTTATGAGACCCATCCTCCTTCGTGCCCCACCAAAACGAGTTCATCATCCGTTGAAGCTCGTCGCATACCGAAATTGGAAGCAAGAAGACACTCATACAATAAGCGGGAATGGCTTGAGCAACAGCCTTAAGCAAAATTTCCTTACCTGCGCGAGTGAGAAACTTGTTCTTCCAACACTGGATTCGTGTCCATAATTTATCTCGCAGAAAAGAAAAAATTGCCTTCTTATTACTGCCAACCATAGATGGTAAACCAAGATAACGACTATGAGCAAGCGGGTTGAACACCTCTAAGATATTGGAAAGAAACACTTTCTGCACTTCAAAGACATTCGAACTATAAAGTATACCAGATTTGAGTAAGTTGACAGCTTGACCAGAAGCATGTTCATAGAGGCTAAGAATATTTCGAATCTCATAGCATTGACTCTCCGTAGCTTTAAAAAACAGGAAAGAATCATCAGCAAATAATAAATGTGTGATGGAAGGACTACCACGACAAATAGAAATCCCCGAAATAGCACGACGACGTTCGGCATGAAGTAACAAAGCTGTTAACCCCTCTGCACACAACACATATAGGTATTGGGACAATGGATCACCCTGCCGAAGGCCTCTAGAAGGAATGATAGGGCCAATCTCGTCCCCGTTAACAGAGACAGAGTAAGACACTCCCCGAACACACATCATAATCATACGAATCCATCGACTATCAAACCCCAAAGCAATCATTACGTGCTCAAGATAACCCCAATCGATCCTATCGTACGCCTTACTGATATCAATTTTGAGAGCAACATCGCCTCCTGCCCTGCCTGTACGATTCTTCATGTAGTGTAACAATTCGAAGGCTACCAGGATATTGTCAGTAATGAGACGACCTTTGATAAAAGCAGATTGATGCTCAGACACAACTCGAGGTAGAAGAAGCTTCAAACGATTAGCAAGTACCTTTGCCATAATTTTATATAAGACGTTACAAAGAGAAATAGGGCGTAAATCCTTAACAGTAGCTGGATTGTTAGATTTCAGGATGAGAACGATAATCGTGTCTATCAAAGAGACGGGAAAGTGACCCAAAGTTAGCCACGAAGTACCTGCCGCCACTATATCAGAACCAATGAGAGGCCAAAATTTCTGAAAAAAGGCCGGATTAAGACCATCCGGTCCTGGTGCTTTATCTGGGTGCATGGAAAAGACCGCCTTTCGAAATTCTTCATGAGTAAACGGGGCAAGAAGAGCAGCATTGTCGGCAGTGGAAACCCGAGACTCAATGAGCCCCGTTACAGCTGTGTAATCTACAACATCAGCAGCATATAGTACCTCAAAATAGTCACGGATTACTCCTTGCAAACCAGCCTTATCACGGACCAATGTACCATGACTGTCTTGAAGTTCGTAGATTGTATTACGACGTTTGCGAGCAGAGGCTGATAAATGGAAAAACCTGGAGTTCATATCACCTTCCTGTAGCCAAAATTCCTTAGCGCGTTGCTTCCATTTGATACGCTCCAAATCAAGCAAGTGACTCAACTCGGAACGTAGAACGTTGTACTCGATACTATTTGTACCGCGTGTAAGTTCTAACCGCTTCCTGATCCGCGTCTTCTCAGCCTTCAAAGCGCAATCAAGCGCGCGTCCCCACTTCTCTAAATCTTCACACAATTTCTGCTTTTTAACCATAATGTCCCCGTCAGAAGTACACCAGGCAGCTTCCACAATAGCAAACAAGTCAGCCTGCTTAAGCCATTTGTTCTCAAATCGGAATTTCTTCTGATGCCATTGAAGAATTGCGGCATCTGTACTTAAAACAATGGGAGAGTGATCCGAAACGGAAGCAATGGCAGTTTTAATAATCGATCGATCAAAATGCTCGAACCATACAGTGTTCGCCACGGCACGATCAAGTTGTTCGCAAACCCAAGCAGGAGTACCTCTACTTCTCTCCCATGTATACGAGTAACCAAGCCATTCGACCTTCTGAAGATCACAATCCTGCAACGTAGTTCGGAAACCATCTAGCAAATAATTCGGATGAGGACTGGCACCACCCAATTTCTCCGTAGAGCATGCTAAGTCGTTAAAATCGCCTATGACTAACCACGGAACATCCAAACCGCGATTTAAAGATTTGAGTAAGTCCCACGAAGCATGACGACGATGTCGTTCTGGAAACCCATAGAAACAAGTTAAATACCACTCGAAACCATCAGGCATGTGAACGTTGATATTAACAAAGTTTTGGGAGCTATTGACAACGTCCGCAACATTCTGATCTTTAAAAAGAACTCCTAATCCACCACTGCGACCCACACGATTAATACCAAAAGCCTTAGCAAAGTGCAAACTAGCCCGCAATTCCTCAATACGGACAGCATCAACCAACGTTTCCATAAAAAACACAATATCCGGCTTATGTTGACGAATAAGATCGTCTAGAGCTTGAACCGTCAAGGAGTTGCCGAGACCTTGACAGTTCCAACTGAGTATTTTCATGATGACTGGTCGGGTCGCTCCACGGCGCCCGCCAATATACTAGAAGACTGGACATGAGGTCCAGACGCTCCCTTCGAATCAACAATATGTGAAACTCCAGGAGCTGTACGTCGTCGTTTTAACCCGTCATCAGTATTAAACGGAAGGTCTTCGCTATAACCCACGTCCATATCAGAACCATTCTCCAAAGAAAACCCAGGAGTCGGCAAACTACCACCTGCAAGGGGAGTACCTTCGTCATCGCACAACCATCGACTCGGTGGTGGTCGCTGAAGACCAGTGATTGCACGAAGAGAATTATCCCAGCCAAAAGGTGGCTGAATGTCGGGATGACGAAGACGTTCAGGACAAAAACTCTCGCCATGACCAAGTAAGCCACAAATAAAACAGAATAGAGGAAGTTTCTCATAATGAAACCGAGCAAAGAAAGAGCAAGTGTCTGAAATTTTAATCTTCTTCCGTCGTTTCAGAGGAACTCGGACGTCGATACGCACACGGATACGCATATACGACCGGTGACTTTGACCTAGAAGGGGCGTATCATACGCAACAAACCGGCCTATGAAATTGCCAAACTGACGAGCAAGAGATTCACTCATCAACCCTGATTGAAGACCTGAAACCTGCACCCAAATCTCAGTGTAGATCAAGGGAACCTCCAACGGCAACTCCCCTTTCTTCAAACAATGCAGTACGAGCAAATGTCGATTGAAATTCCATGGGCAACGTTTCATAACATTATCGACATCTACTCTATGGAAGAAACGAAACAGATAACGACGAGCCCCCAAATCAGTAATAGCAATACCAGCCTGTGGTTGCCAAAGATCAGCAAACAGATCACGCAAGGCCTGAAAATTAACGCGAGAAGCCGTAAGAAGCATGCCGACCAAATAGAGATCAGAACTAACACCAGGCCCATCGGCCGGAGCCAGAAACTCCCAGTCTTCATCCTCCCCATCCGTGAGAGATAAGCCAGCAATTGCAGCCCCAACGTCCATAGCCAACAACGAAGTGTGCAGCCAAAGATACTAGGAAGACCTTAACAGAGAAAAAACCCTAACAAAAAGAGAGAAAACCTCGACCCAGAATCGATTTTTTAAATTTTAAATTTATAAATTAAAGTAGTATTATTTAAAAATCAATATTATTCAAACTGTTTTAGAAAAGAGATTATTTTGATGATAAAGGGTGCACATATGCAATCCTTTTTATTATTTAGAAAATTTACTGCATTTAAAAAAATTAAAATTAAAATATTCTGCTATTTTTTCCATTAAATCCTAATAACATTATTTTAAAGGATAAAAACTAATAAAAAAATGTTGTGATGAAACATACGATATACAATAATGTTTTAGTGAAAACTTAATTACAAAGGTTATGAATAAGCTTGAAATTCGATCGAGTCTAATTCTTTTTTTTTATATTTAAAATTTAAAAATAATTTTATTTTAATTAAAATGATGTTATTTTTATTTGATATATTTAAGACTTCACTACAAGTTGGGTTGGACAACTTAAAAGGTTTAAAAGGTTCAATTTATATTAGACTGTTATAAAATTAATTAAATATTAAATAAAATTACATAATTTAAAATATGATTGAAAGATATTTTCTTTATTAATCGAAAAAATTGAAGTTTAATTAAAAAATTGTCAAATAAAAATTAAATGATTTATTTTAGTTTATAAGATCTTATTAATTTACAAAATTGATCAATTAATTAACAAATTAACTTATTTTTAACAACGAAAATTATTAAAGTAAATCAAACCGAAAAGTTAAAAATCAAACAAAAAAATTAGAGGGTTCAAGATTTTTATGGTTTAATAGGTTAAATTTTTTAATGATTGGTTTTATTTATGAATTTTCAGTAAGAAAATCAATAAAAGGGATTAAAATAAGAATTTTAAAAAGTTAAAATAAGAAATATTGCTAATGTTGGAGGATTAAGAAACAAAAAGAAAAAGAAAAAGGCATTGAAACAGGAAAGCCACGCTCAATGGAAGGATTAAAAATATTGTTATAACAGAAATCAACAATGTTAGATAGCTATGTCACATAACTAGCGTTTTCTCCATGCAAAAAAACTTCTGCAACTCTCTAAAGCATGAGCTAGCCTCCTGCTATGCATCCGTCCAACCAGCAAAAACTGGAACATTAAGCAATTGGGTTGATGGAATCCAAGAATTTACATTACTACTTGGACTTGAAAACAATTTGGATGTTGCTGAATAAGGCACATCAAGGAGCATTAGCAAGCTTCCTGCTGCTCTATCAGGACTGCCTAATTCCCTGGAACTGCTTAAACTAGTTACCACTGATGAAGCAGTACTGGACAAATGAGCTCCTATCTTGGCTGAATCTTCTCCTACTTGTTGATGAACTGAGCTCATATTATCGATTCCGATTATGCTCTCCGTGGTCAGTGAGAGACCCTGATTTTTGTAGTTGTCAACAAGATAAGAATCTTTGTGATCCATCGGCTGGGATGAGTTGTCGAGGATCATTTTCCATTCCAACGCACTTTCATTGTTCTTCTGTGAGGGAATGGTTTCTCCATTGTTGCTATGGACAGGAGGTTCATGATTCACGACATCATTACTAGAACCTAAGGTAATGTTTCTCCTGGCTAATTCTTGTTAGTTCGGATAGTTAGTTTGTTATATATTTGAAATATTAGATTGTTGATAATAGATGCTAACAGTTAGTATTTAAATCTCCTAGAAAATAGCAGACTTAGTTATACCTCTGTTGTATTTAAATGTGTAAACTGACTGCAGAAAAATATACGAGAAAAACTTATTCACTACTGCAAAATACTTTCTTCTGAATTGTCAATTCTCTAGCAAGAAGTGTGCTGCTTGCCATGATTCGTTCAACATCATGCCTGGTTATGTCAAAGTTGGTTACAGCATTAACTCCGCGGAATTTTATAGCTGCTACATCATATGCTTCTGCAGCTTCCCCTTGGGTTCCTGAAGTTTTAGTTGAAGAATCCTGATCAAATTAAATAGGGCACGCACACCCGAAATCATGATCGCATAATTTTTATCGAACTGAGAAACAGTTCTTGTCTTCTTGATGATAAAAGGACTCACTGAATGTTCCCATATAAACGTCCTTATTCCCAGCAACTCTGCCAATCCTAGCTTGCGGCCTTCCATGTCGATGATGCCTGCTATAAATTGAAATATAGAGTTAAAGGGTTTGTCTGTTTATTGAAAATGCAAGTGGGAAATATTGACCTAAGTGACAGAAATAAAATGGCAGGACCTTGTCACTCCTCTGTACATTGAAGCGCCTCGAGAGAATCCGCCGCTTTTTCTGCATAGAAGCAATTTAAAAGAGAAGAAAATTTGATGGTTATACAAAAAGCAAATAAACACAAAAGGTTTTCGCCTTCTTAGATGAGCAACATATTCCTGTCGAGACATGTTTTTCATATCTTCAAGTTCTTTTTGATAATTTCCCAGCTGATAAGTGACAAAAGAAGCATTCCAGTGACAAATATTTGTAAAAGAATTAAACGATTATAGAATTCTGATCAGCCAATTTCATTACAGGGAAGTTGATTTGAGTAGAAGGCCCCCAGTACTTGAGAACGGCTAGATCATAAGCTCTTGCAGCTTTTTCTTCCTTATCATAACCCCCTGAAAATTTAAGTTCACTTCATTAATATGTAGGGAGAAGATAACTGAAAAAAGTTTTGGGAAAGACTTACCCAGATAGACTGGAATGATGATTTTTAGTATTTGTAACAGCAACCAAGCAACAATAGAAAAGGAAAAGAAATCAGTACGCAAATACTTCGAGTTGAATGAAAAACCAGAAGACAGAAAAGAAAATCAGTAATATTAGAGCAGGTTTTGTTGTTTTCTAACCTTGCCTTCCTTTCCTGGTTTGACCTTCTTTCTTGCAACTATTGTCCCACAAGTGGTCTTCATATCTCCCTGTCCATCTATGCCTGGTTAAGAAAAGCCATTGAGAAATGAAAACAAAGACAGAACAAAGCAGAATGTTCGTGTAATTAGGGAACATATGGAGCACTAACCTTGTCACACCTCTGTACTGAGAAGTTCTCTGTCCAAATGTCTTAATAAATTTCCTATGAACAATCTGCTTCCGATCCACCTTCTCAGGACTCCTTTTCTTAGTTTTTATGTAGACACAGTCAGTCAGAGCAGGTGAGACTTGTTGAGAACCAGGGCTTATAGATAAGCTTAGTGACTGCAAATCTCCATAAGTCATTGCACTAATGGACCTAGATTCACTTCCATTATCGCTCATGCACCCAGTGGTCTTCTGGTCCATTGCATGGTTAGCTTGGCAGTTCCTTGAGATGCAGTTTTTCATACCATTATCATCCCCCAGAGTTGGGAGCTGCAGATGGCAATCAGAAACCTGAGTTTTTTTAACGTCCTCTCCGAGTAGCATCTCGTTGCCCCTATAGTAAGAGTATTGTTGGGCTTCAATCTGATGCATGGAGTTGTGATGAAGATGCTGTAGAAATTTGTGGCTATTAGATCCGTGAGCTGGGTTTTGGTTATAATAAACACTATCTAAGCTAAGACCCATAGCTCCTCTATCACACGGATGGGTCCCCACTCCCCATTGTTTCACCACCGAAGAAATCCTCAAGCTTTGCTGTTGAACTTGTCTCCATCGTTGCTTCATATAAAAATTTAATACAAACCAGTCCGGGCTAAGATAGAGAATAGAATTTACCTAAAAAAACATGGGCCAAAAGAAAATAATGTACAGAGCTATCTGTAATCTTAGCAACTAACCTTGAGGTTGTGAACTGGTAAGTTCTTCCATAATGCAGAGAGAGCCACGCAGAGAGAGCCACCTGAATTTAGTGGCATCACAGGCAGAGGAGAGTACAAGCATCCACTTTCACCGTCAACACCATAGTACACGCCACAAGATAGATGTGGTGACGAATGGAAAAAGCTTGATGGGATAGCAGTAGGAAAAGCAGCAGAAGCAGATTCTGGTTGATGATGGTAATTTGGGTTTGAAGAAACCTCCATTTTCATGCCAGAAGACAGAGACCAGCGTAGCCAGTTAGTATTGCTCATTTGCTCTTACCATTATCATCATTGCTGCTCATGGGCTTCATTTCTTTTACGTGCCCTAATGTGGTATTGTTACTTTCAACGTTGCGACGTTGGAAGAAGAGATTTTTATTAAGTTTATTTATGTTGTTGCCACAACCTGATGACCTAAAGCTTGCATAATATGAGTATGCTGTTCTTCTTAAGCAATGATTGATTGAGCCCACAAAATCAGACTGAACTTGCTAGGTGATTTTGTTAACAAACGTTCAGAGCAAAAGCGTGGAAAAAAGAAGTTAGTAATTGACTACAAGCTTCTTAATGCATTCCTGCAAGATGACAAGTTTCCTCTTCCAAAGATCAGTACTTATGTACTATTTCTAAAAGAAGTTATCTTTTCCAAGTTTGATCTTAAAGCAGGATTTTGGCAACTGAGCATTCACCTAATTGAGAGATACAAGACTGCATTCTGCATTCCTAATGCACAGTACCAATGGACTGTTATGTCATTTGAGCTTAGAGTCGCCCCATCACTGTTTCAAAGAACAATGACCAAGATCTATGAGCCTATCCTCTACATTGTAATCATTTACATTGATGACATTCTTCTGTTCTCAAAGACCCATGAGGAACATCAGACCCTACTGCAACAATTCTTGGATCTTACTAAACAACATGGCATTATGCTTTCAGCCTCGAAAAACCTTATTGGCACTAAAGAAATTGAATTTCTAGGTATGCATTTCAAAGATGGATTCTACCAGCTTGGTCCACATATTACACAAGAGTTGTTACACTTTCTTGATGAACATCTCACTGTGAAACAGATACAACAATTCCTAGGGATTGTTAATTACATCCGTGAGTTCATACCATACGTGACAGCTTATACTTCATGTTTCTCCAAGTTATTAAGATAAAATCCACCTTGGCCTCCTGATAGACGACATCCACCTGCGCCTCCTAATATTTTCCCTTCCTTTTTTCATTATAAATATCCTCTTCAGCCAAGTAACGTTACAACTCTTTTATCTTTTAAAGTTTTTAGTTCTCAAGTTTTTATGGCTAGTCAATTTCTCTTTACCTTCACAAAGAAATCTTTTCCTCTTATTACTAGCACACCCATTAGTGTTTCTAAAGTTGTCTCATTTGCTCGTATGAGTTTGTTTTATTATTTGCAGAAGTTTTTTCATGAACATTACTCTCTTGGAAGTCCCACAATGTTTAACCTCAAAGCACCTTACCTTAATGTGACTTTTCGCCATGGTTCTCTTTCTGAAAACACAATATGGTATCTTTGGGCACTCTCTGCCCTTTATGCTTGTGCTGTCACTATATCTCCTCTTCAGCTCTATCAACATCTCTGTGACATAAACAATGGAAGCTCCTTGTTATGGATATTATTGGAATGGTTTCAACCATTGTCTAAATGGCAAATTGATATGTCACAAATTCTGACTCACCATCATTTATGGAATACTGCCTTGACTGATCATAATGTTTATGCCATCTATGTTTTACATCGAACCTGCTGTATGAGTACTTCTAGACATTTGTGTACTCTAAATCATCTTCAACATTGGCGAACTACACTTGATTGGTCTACAAAAGGCACACAATTAATGAATGAATTACACTCCTTTTTGGATCAACTCAATCAGTTCCCAAGCAATCCTCCTTCTACTATCTTCACATCCCTTGGTCCACATTTTGGAGACATTGCTTTACTCACACCACTTATTACTCCATCGCCTTCTCAATGGACATCGGTATCCTCTTATGATGTTATCAACATTTGCGTTGGTAAAGTACGTTGTCCACCATATCACTATTTCACAACTTCAAGCCCTATTTAGGAGTCTACTTCTGTTTCTAGTCTAGGACTTTCTACTTGTACTCTCACTGATCTCAGTCCACTTCTTGAGTAGATTGATGGTGACTTGGCCCTAACAGATGTTTGTGGCACTAATCTCACTTTATCTCTTTAAAAGTGAGACTCGTCTTTCTAGGAATTTGCTTTTACTTTTGAGTTTTTTTATGAAAAGAGAATCTTTGTGACCAACAAACTACTATACAAGATTCCATCTTATCATCGTACTGTTTTCCTTTTAGAAAGTTCTTTACTTTTTCAAAGTAGCGTTGTTAAAGGTGTGATGGTTATACTTTAAAGTTACTTTCTTTTCTAAAGTTATAATGAGTGTGTCTCTTGAGAGATTTACTTTTCTATCCTTACTTCGCCTATAGAAGCAAGGCTCATCTTTTATTGTAAGCAGACTTAGAACTAGATTTGAAGAAGTTTAATGAAGTTTGATTTGAGTGTTTCTATTTTCTCCAAGTTCTCCCTTTCCTGCAAGCTTAAATCCTGAATGATGTTACTATCTGTGTTGATATAGAGACAAGTATGCTCTACACTTACTTCTTCTGAAAATCTTGTATATCAGAAAGTCTAAGATAGTCTGTGACTACTTTTAAAACAATTCCGCTATGAAATTAGAATTTAACGGGGAAAAGAGTGTAGGTACTGTTGCGACTATTATTTCAAAAGGGGAAAGAGAGTTGTGAAGAGTGTAAGGTTCTTAAAAGGAAAGTTGAAAGTTGTGTGTTCGTAGAGAGAAGGGTTTTGTTGTCTTGGCCATCATTCTTAAAACTTATCAATATTCACAAAAATTTTCATATTATTTCATAACAGTCTACCAAACACTTTAGTAGCTTACAATCTAACTTTAATTAGTCAATAGTCCTCTCAAAGAAGTTATTTTAGCCAGTTGATTATTGTACTTTTTCTGTGTTCGCTTATGAGTGCCAGTGTGGTATAATAAGGGATAAAGGCAAATAAGAGTATTAGGAGATAGTGACATTCTTGGCTAAAACAACAGATAAGAATTGACAAAAGCTCACTTATGGCTCCTCATCGTGGAAACACTAGTGTGGTTGCTTAATGACATCAGAGAGACACAGTTCCTTTATTTCAGATAAAGCTGGCATGATGGTCCCTAATGCATAAATGGCCAAGTTAGGCCTTCGACAGAACATTTTATTCTAGGACGGATGACAAACTCAACCTGACTGGGGAACATCGGCGATTCGTTTGGTAGGATATGGTAAACCAAATCTGTCAAAGTAATTTCAGACCATTCAACGCCAGTCTTCCATTGCAGTCTTTTCGACTTGTTCAGTCATCTTTGTTACTAAATTAGTTTCTTTAGAACACTAAAACCTAGTGTAAGTGTTGAGCATTGTTTTCTTCGACATCACTGTTACTTTCCAGTGCATACCGTATCTTAGGACATCAATTGCTCAATGACAGACATAAAATATCCCCATGTATTTAAAGTTGGCATGCATATCGAGGTTAATGGCTAGATCCTGTAAGGAACAAGACCAACCATGATTCAAATTCCTGGCAAAAGCATCAGTCAATAGTCACTCGTACGCTTTCACTTTATAGACACTGTCGAAGTCCGCAGCTTCACTTTTGTCTCCTTTTTGCGTTGCAAGAGGCAAGACCCAATTCTTAGTTTACACATTCTAACGATTGCCATCACTTCGCATGTTTACCTGCACGCCAAATACTCTCTCTCTCTCTCTCTCTCCCCCTAACAGTAACGCATAAAAAGTGGTCAAAATTCGAACGAAAAACGAATAAAGGAACGGCAAAATGTAAAACTTTACCTTTACTTTTCCTGTATTCATACATGCCACTGTTTTATGCGATTGTATGCTAGAGGCTGATATAGAGAGTAAAATTGATGACCTCTAAAACTATCCTCCACTTTATCAACATTAAAATTAATTAATATATTTTCGTAACAATTACTATTCCATAAGTTAACATATTGTATTGTTAAATGTGTACAACAAGCTCTCCGTACAAAAAAGAATTTAATGTGTAATCTTATATATTACATTGAAAAACTATTATATTTTTATTGTTATTGTTGATTTATATCCTACAATTAATTGTATGTTTGTATTTTAGTAAAATAATTATTTAAAAGCATTATGATAAATATAAATTATAGTGTGTTTTTATACATTAGAGTGTGTTTTGAGTATTTTCTTAAAGTGATAATCTATGTTTAAGACTTAGATTTGTGCACTTATTAGTGATTTTGTTTTTTTTTGTTTGATTGTTGTTAGTTAGGACAAGAATGTGAATTTAATTGTATGCTTTATGAGATGTTTAACATGTTTGATGATGAGTAGAGGCAAAAAAGTTAAAGAAAAGATGAAGGAGCTAGAGAACTAAGTTGGGTCGCGAACGTGCAGCTGCACGATTGTGCATAAGGGTAGCAGGAGCTTTGGTGAAACCTTTTTCACGATTGTGCATAGCATGCATGATCATGAAAGAAAGGATGTGCAGGAAGCTATGGTACATGATTGTGCAAATGCCAAAATTTCAAGTTGCGAGATTTTTGTATTTTTAGTGATTTAGAGCTATGTTTGGAACAAAAAAGTGTAAAAACCCTAAAAAGAGACCTAGGAGGATTAAAAAGTATAAAAGGCAAAAAAAACACCAAAAGAGGCGGCTGGAAACACAAAAGAAGAGATCAAAGATACCAAACTCCTGAATAACACAAGTTGCATAGTTTTCCGGTACAAGGAAAAAGAAGAGAAGACATTCATAATTCAAAACTCTACTCTTTTCTTTTCTTTCCTTGTTCTTGAATGTTAACGATGAATCAATTGAAATATATGTTGGATATAGATTGCTAAACTTCCTTTAAGGATTACCGTTGAATTATTTGTTAATACATTCTTGATTTAATAAATATTCTTTGTGATGTTCATTGTTTTATATTCAATTTGAATTGAAAGATTATGTTGAATCATCTATGTTGTGTTATGTAGCAAGAGCTGGTACCATAATAGACCTATAAACATTTAGTTAATAGGTACTTGAAGAGAGATCTTAATTGTTTGTTAGTTACCCATAAGATTGCTTCAAATCCAATTAGATAGTTAGCAGGAGTTTTGATAGATCAAGAGCTCACAATTCAGTTTCTATCTATTTAAGTAGGATTGCTTGGTTAGATCTTAAGAGAGGGCGGTCATAATTATTAAATATCTAGGATTATGTAGTGTTAAATCAAGAAGATGAAGTGAAAACAAATAAGGATAGAAGTAATTTCTAAATTTTCATCACTGATTAATCAACTATTTCACTGTTGCTTGTTTAATTATTCAGTTATCAATTTTATATAGTTTAATTTATTTTCTCATTATATTATCATACTGTTTACCTTAAACAAAGTGTTACAAGAATTATTAGGTAACTAATACAATCCTCGTGGGAACAATACTTTTGATACTATAAGATACGATTCGTATACTTATGGTAAAGAAAGTTTTTAAAATAAACTTCAACACATTCTTTATCTTATACATATTCAAACATATATGATAAAATTCATAAGGTAAATATACAATGCAAATAAAATTATGATGAGATCATAGTTATAAGATTCATATTAAATTTATGTATTATTCTTAAATTGTTCCTAATCATTGGTCTATTGAGATTGGACACTAATAATGTAATAGTTGGTTTCCTAACCTATTGAGGGATTAGAGTGATGATAGTCACATGAATTGCAGTATATTAGAAAGAATTGGTACATTTGGGATATGATTTCATTCACATGCATAACATGAGCATATATATACACAAAAATGTTGTTTTAGGAAAATTTCACTCAATTGACATATTTCGGGGTATGAAAGGTTTCAAATGATTATGATTTGATTGTGCCTTGAATTTTGGTTTGATGGATTACAAGTAGTAAATTTGGAATTAATTGTTACAATTGGAAAATTGATCAATTAAAATTTACATTTAGTCTAAGAAAAATGTCAAATGGCAAGATAAGTTGACACATGAAAATTTAGGATGACTAAGCCTATATGGCTTAAAAAATGAGTAACATGTGGCATGAAAAAATAAGTGACAATTGGCATAGGAAATTAAGTGACAAATGGCAGCATTGATTGAGTGACAAATGGCCTAGTGTAATTGTGACAAATGGTAGCTTATGGAGAGGACAAGTGACTTACAAGCATAGGGGACAAATGCCATTATATAGTAGTGACACCTAGCACCTAATGAGTTAAGCTACTGAAGGGATAGTTTCTGTTGTGTTCATTCTTCTTCTTTCCTTTGCTCTCACCACAGAAACAGTCGCACACCCTCACAGCTTCTGAATTTTGCTTCAATTTCATTCATAATCACTTAAAGATCCATACAAAAATCTGCTCAAAGATAGTTATAATCTGTTGGACCTCGTTTCCGGAGCTCAACATCCGGAGTCCTAAACCTTGAGCTTATTACCCTGTAGGGTCATAACCAACATTTCCCAAGGGTGGTATGCCCACACCAGTCAAGCAACAAAATTACAACTTGACTTCATCAAATAAATCATAGTTGTAGGTCTTTAGTTTGTTTTGAAACAAGAATCATCTCAATCGAAGTTTTTTCGCTCAAGATATACTTAATGAGCTAAAACGTGATCATACCCCAAGCATGCTCTCGCAACCGACCCCTCACTTACTCTAATGTGACTTTCACAAAAAACTTCAAAAGATACAAATTTTCATGGAGAGACAGT
>JANKOD010000191.1:23200576-23211004 GCA_026284645.1 Erythroxylum acuminatum
AATGAGCCCCACCCCGCCCCGCTGCCCCGTCAATAGCAAATAATCCCCGCCCAATTAGGCGGGGAACGGGGCGGGGCCCCACCGGAGCGGGGCCTTTTGCCATCCCTATTTCCATCTCTATTGGACCATATCCTGGTGAATTTATTCCTGGTGAACCAAAAGCACCAGAAGTTGATATACTAGGTTCCAATAGTCCTCAGTATGACACAGAAGAATCGATCTCAGATATTGTAGGACCTTCTCAGTCTTTCAGGATGCTCAGGACCAGATGATGATAACTACAGTCCTAATGAAGATGAGTTAAATCAATTCCTGCACAAACTTCACACATGTGAGCTCAGTCCCGGTAAACAACAAAAGACTTATCAAGTTGATACTGATAGCTCAAGTGATCCAGATTCTCCATATAATATACAATCGTGGCACGAACCAATTCGTGACAAATAATGCCTTGGATCCCAACTCTCATAATGAGACTCGTCTTTTTAGGAGTTTTTCTTTTTGAGTCTTGTGATGAAAAGAGAATCTTTGTGGCCTACAAACCATTGTACAAGATTCCTTCTTATCATCATACTGCTTGTTTTTTGAAAAGTTGTTTATTTTTTCAAAGTAGTTTTGTTAAAGGTGTGATGATTGTACTTTAAAGTTACTTTCTTTTTTAAAGTTGTAATGAGTGTGTCTCTTGAAAGATTTACTTTGTTACCCTTGCTTCGCCTATAAAAGCAAGGCTCCTTCTCAGTTGTAAGCAGGTTCTTCTTACGTTGAAGATTAGTTTAATGAAGTTTGGTTTGAGTGTTTTCCATTCTCTCTAAGTTCTTTTTCTCCTAAAAGCTTCAAGTCTTGAGTAATGTTACTATATGTCTTAGTATAGAGACAAGTATGCCCTACACTTGCCTCTTCTGAGGATCTTGTGTATCATAAAGTCTAAGACAGTCTGTGACTGCCTTTAAAATAATTCCACTATGAGATTAGAGTTTAACAGGGAAAAGAGTGTAGGTACTGTTGTGACTGTTGTTTCAAAAGGGAAAAGAGAGTTGTGAAAGGTGTAAGGTTCCTAAAAGGAAAGCTAAGAGTTGTGTGCCTATGGAGATAAGGGCTTTGTTGTCTTGGCCATCATACCTGGAACTTACCAATAGTCACAAAGGTTCCCATGTTGTTCCATAATAGTCTACTGGACACCTCAGTAAGCCTACAATCCAACATTGGTTAATCGATGGTCTTCTCAAAGGTGTTGTTTTAGCTAGTTGGTTGTCGTACTTTTCCTGTGTGCCCTTCAAGGTCCCAGTGTGGTGGTTGTTTAAGTTATTTGGTGCGTTTCTACCTTCAAGGCGTCTTTTGGGTAGCTCAGTGGTTTCAGAGCCATCTTTCATGTCTTGATCGACGACAACATTGTCTCTTGATAAAAGTCAGTATGGAGAGAGCTCATAAGTAATGGAAACACTACCTAATGACTCTGTTCATTTGTCTTTAACTTTGTCTATGTCTAGTTCACTTTCTAGTGTAAAGAGTGTGTTATCTAATCGTATAGAAAATTTAGTAGAAATCACCCATATTCCTGTAGAAAATCGTGTTTGTGAGTCATCTTTACCTTTGTTAGGTCTGTACAGTATTTATTTTCGTGATCGTTCATGGACTAGAAGTAGACATACTCTTTTATCTACCTCTAGAACAAAAGTAAAAGAAATCATCCAGAGTTCCAGATTGAAATAGTGTGGCCTCAAATCTATAGCTGCAGAACAATGTGTAAAGCTTGAAATCTCTAAGGAGCTGATCTCTCTCTAGAGGGAGCACAATCATACATATTTTCATGTTGGAGCTATACGCATTATTCTTACACTCTCTTACATAATGGGAAAGAGAGCTGTGAAGGGTATAAGGTTCCTAAGAGGAAAGTTGAGAGTTGTGTGCTTGTGGAGAGAAGGACTTTGTTGTCTCGACCATCATACCTGGAACTTACCAATAGTCACAAAGGTTCCCGTGTTGTTCCACAATAGTCCACCAAACACCTCAGTAGCCTACAATTTGAATTTAGTTAGCCGATGGTCTTCTCAAAGGTGTTGTTCACAGATGGCAATTTATTCAAGATTGAACTTGTTACAAAAAGAAAGATCGGGATATGATTCTTTCCACAATCTACGGTTTGGACTAAGGTACTTGGAAGCAATCTACTTGGCCCATATAATCTTATTGGTATGGACATATACAGTAAAGCCTAACCTATACAAATCCTACTCACAGGCCTTAGGTATCGATCATTTTTTAGTCCCTACATTAACATAAAAAATGCGTTTGAACTTTCTCAAGTTCCTACACCATATGCATCGCTATGAGATAAACCGTTAGAATATTGTCCTGAATCACATGCACAGTTTCCTCACCCATATCTTCTGTGGAAAAATGCTGACTTTTTTATAAGTCTACCTTTAAAAAAATGAGGATATCAATCCCCGAAAGATAATGGGATGCGGCTTGGAGGCCATTGCGTCAGTGGAAGTCATGGTGGTTGTTAAGTGATTTGGTATACTAACCCTTCACAAGGCCTTTTGGGGTGCTCAGTGGTATTAGAGTCATCAAGTTTCGGCCTGGGTCTTCCTACGTCGCGAGTTCGAATCCCAGAAAAACAATGTGGGAATGGAATTGTAGTTATGTGCCAAGTGGGCCCCACTTATGACATTAGAGTATATGCAAGTGGAGCGTGATGGTAGTGCAAGGAGTTCGGTGCTTCTTCCCTTCACAAAGTCTTTTTAGGGGCTCAGTGGTATCAGAGCTACTAGGTTTTGGCCTGGGTCACCCCACATTACGCTTTTGAATCCTAGAAAAACAATGTGGGAATGGAACCGTAATGTCAAGTAGGCCCCATCTGTGACATTAGAGAATGCGCAAGTGGAGCATAGCGGTAACATTGTCTCTTGATAAGAGTGAGTAGGGAGAGAGCCCATAAGTAATGGAAACACTACCCATTGACTATGTTCATTTGTCTTCAACTTTGTCTATGTCTAGTTTACCTTCTAGTGTAAAGCGTGTGTTATCTAATCGTATAAAAAATCTAGTAGAAATTACCCATGTTCTTGTAGAAAATCTTATTTGTGAGTCTTCTTTACCTTTGTTGAGTCCATGTAGTATTTATTCTCGTGATCGTTCATGGATGAGAAGTATACGTACTATTTTGTCTACCTCTAAACTAAAAGTAAAAGAAATCATCCAGAGTTCCAAATTGGAACAGTGTGGCCTCAGATCTACAATCCCAGAATAATACGTAAAGTTTGAAATCCCTAAGGAGTTAATCTCTCTCTGGAGGGAGCACAATCAAACACATCTTCATGTTAGAGTTATATGCCTTGTTTTTACACTTTATAGAAGAAAGGGAATACCTGCTACAACCAGGATTTCTCTTCTAGACACTGCCTATACAACGTACCAGAATGCTTTGATTGGTACCTTGCTGACAACGCTTAATAATGGAAGTGTCATTCTGACGATAGCACCTGATTTCAACATCAGGTTAGATGATCCCACTTTATTTGAACGTCTGCAAGTTCAAATCCAGATCATTGGAGCATATCAAGATCTTACAGCCATCATGGCTACTTACATCACTAGATGGTCTATCGTCTACATAATTATGCTTTGAATCTTAACTTTCCAAATTCTACTTCGAATGCCCTTTATATAGCTACTGATCGTTCCAATGATTAGATTACTACCATCCAGATTCCAAAACAACTACTAGCACAGGAGGTTAAAAATTGATGCCTGCTGAATGGATCACCAATTACCAGAAGGTGGTCCACGCGCCTCATCGACACTTTTTTCATATAACAACTCCTTTGATTTTAAAGACATTAAAAGATGGAATGGTGAAGTCTATCTATGCAATGCCTAACGAGGATCCATATGGACCCTCTATATCAAGATCTGTCTTTATGATCCAGCTCATATTTTTTCATACAGAAGGTAAATCTGACCCTCCTATCCATTATTTCAAATCTAATGGAGATCCAGTTTATGTTAGTCATCATCGAGGACATTTTGTATGGGATGTCGACCCATCTATGTGCGAACCCGACTTTGAAGTCTATCTCAATCCTAAGTCAGATAATGATGATGATGATGAACGATATGCTAGAAGGAGAAAGAAGAAGAAAAATCCAAAACCTCATTGTATGCCTTCTCAACAACATCATCCATACAAGGATGATCCAAATCAAGATAATTCCAGCAAATCTGGTGATCTACAAACAGAAATATTCAGATCCAGATCTCTTCGTGAGATGCTGAAATCTTCTACCTGTCAATCTAAGCCAGCAGTTCCTGTTATGACTCCAACTCCTATACCTTGCATGATGATTAAGCCATATGAGGAAAACTTTCCATCTTTATACAGGAGTACTGATGAAACAACTAGGGTTATCTCTAGCCCTTATATTTGAGCCACAGGAATCACTTCACAAGGAACACTTGCCTCAAATCCTTCTGATGAAGTACTTAACTGGCAAACATCAAACGCAGTAGCACATATCAAATTTCTTAGAAGAATTGATTCTAAGTTGGATGGAATCAATCAACAGACTCATGCTACGCAACATAAGGTCAACGCCGTCTCTAAGCAGATCTAACAAATGTATCAGTCTTACAAAGCTCAGATTCAACAACTTGATGCTGATCTTCGACATTACATTGCTACACATTATATTGGACCTGACTTCGACGTCAAAGTTAGAGAATCAAGAAGATACAAGGAATTGTGCAACAAATGGAAGCTGATATGCAATTTGCAAGATCTAAAACTGTATATAGCTCATCCTCTTCATTATTTCCAAATACATAGCCAGTATACACGTCTCCTATGTATCAGACATATCCAGAAGAAGCTGACTATTCAAAGGTCTTCAAGTTCAATTATCCTTTGATTAGACAATATATTCATCCTCAAGCAACTCAAGCTAAACCTAAGAAGTCAAAGCCAAAGACAAAGCCAAAGCTTGAACCAGTTCCTAACCCATCACGTTGGTTCACTAAACCTGAACTAGTTAACTAGTGGAGTAAACTGTTACAGATCCATACACATCTTACTTCTCCACCAAAAGTTCAACCTTCCACCTCACCTACCGGGAAGGATAAAGCACCTCAGACAGAGTTCATTGCAACTCTTGCATCTACACTTGCTGCAAAAGATTCATCTACCCAATCAGATAATACATAAGCTTATTTTGAATCCTCTGTCCCAACATCTGAAGTCTCTGCAACATTCTTTGAGTCATCATCTGAACAAATCTCTGAATTGTCTTCTGATTCCTCAGCACAGCTAGCTGATCTACCAGAATTATCTCAAGTTCTGATGACTATGCTTGAACCTACTAAAGTTGAACTAAAAATAAGTGAAGTAGAATCCACAAGTACTGAACCTTTCAAACCTAAACCAGCACTTGCTCAACTAGTTGTTCAAACCAAGCCTATTTCAGGACCTTGGTTCACTTTTAACGATCTACTCCTAAAGAAATGGAGAGATCGCTTGCATGAATTCGGTGCATAGATAGATCTACAAATGGCTCGATCGAATAATCCATTACAGGATATTTGGTTTGAGTTTACATCTCGTTTCATCGGTACTTTGCAAGAGTGGAGGCAAAGTATTAACGACTATTAAAGACTTCAGTATATCCAAGTCACTACATCTGGAACTCTTCTTGGAATAATTCATAAGGAATTCATTGGTGACTTTCAGCTTAATGATAAGTAGATCCATCATGAATATTTTGTAATGAAATGTTGTTCACTTGACAAATATGATCTACAAAAGCATTATCAACATATGACAAAAATGTACTATCTTCTTAATGGTTGGAATGATGTTAATCTTCGATATACTTTTATCTCATCCCTTCCAGATCAACTACAATCGAAGTTACAAAGGACCATTGTTTCTTTACAATAAGATATGACTAATATATCTCTTGGAGAAATCTACCAACTTGCTTTAGCCTCTCTTAATAAGTTATGTGATTAACATGCCTTATTCAAGAACATCATTAAGGGTTATCCAGTTCTTAAAAAGGCTTGCAAGAAGCCTTATCTTCAAATCAACTGCAAAGACCAAAAGACGTGTGATTGTCATAATAAGAAGAAAGTTTATTTTTGACAAGTCTATCATAGAAAAAAGTTCCGCAAACAAATGGAAGGCTACAAGCCTCTCAGAAAAACATATGAGAGAAAGAATGGCAAGAAGACAAGAATGGTTAGATTCTTTAAGAAATCCTCTCATCACCATAAAGTTGATCATTGCTTTCTCTGTGGACAACAAGGACAATTTGCACGTACTTGTCCTCATAAAACAAAGAAGGATTTAAAGTTATTAAAGCAGTTGCAATCAATTTTGCCTATTCATTCTTCCAATAACTTTGAAGATCTGGTTGAAGAACAATCACATGAAGATGAGGACACAAAGTTTGTTGTTTCTATCACGACCTCTGAAGATGAAGAATCCTCTGACTTCTTTGTTTCACTAGAGGATGATTCACTATACATGCTATAGCAGACCTGTATGAAATTAGATCGTACTCCAGTTCAACAACCATACATTCAGATTCAACACTTCAGACAAGATAAATATGATAGACCCATCAAAGTTATTGGGTTTATGGATACTAGATCCAGTTGTACGATCATAAAGGCCAACATTTTACCCTCTGAAGCATAGACCTCACATGATGGGTATTTTACAGCTGCAGTTGGCAATTTATTCAAGATTGGGCTTGTTACAAAAAGAAAGATCAGGATACGATTCTTTCCACAATGTACAGTTTGGAATAAGGTACTTGGAAGAAATTCACCTGGCCTAAATATTCTTATTGCTATGGATGTATACAGTAAAGCCTCACCTTTATAGATCCTACCCACATGCCTCTGACATCGATAATTTTTCAGTCCCTACACTGACATAAAAAATATATTTGAACTTTCTCAAGTTCCTACACCATATGCGTCGCTAAGTGATAAACTGTTGGAATGTTGTCCTGAATCACATGCACACTTTTCTCACCCATATCCTCTGTAAAAAAATGCTAACTTTTTCATAAGTCTACCTTTAAAAAAGATTGAGGATATCAATCCCACGAAAGTCACATATCCAAGGATGAACCCTGATGACCTAAAGCTTGCACAAGATGGGTGTGTTATCCTTCTGAAGCAAGGATTGATTGAGCCAAAAAATCAGACTGGGCTTGTCAGAGCAAAAGCGTGGAGAAAAGATATTAGTAATCGACTACAAGCCTCTGAATGCATTCCTGCAAGATGACAAGTTTCTTCTTCCAAAGATCAGTACTTAGGTGCTATTTCTAAAAGAAGTTGTTATCTTTTCCAAGTTTGATCTTAAAGCAGGATTTTGGCAACTGGGCATTCACCCAACTAAGAGATACAAGACTGCATTTTGCATTCTCAATACACAGTACCAATGGACTGTTATGCCATTTGGGCTTAAAGTCACCCCATCACTGTTTCAAAGAACAGTGACCAAGATCTATGAGCCTATCCTCTACAGTGCAATCATTTACATCAATGACATTCTCCTGTTCTCAAAGACCCATGAGGAACATCGAGCCCTACTGCAACAATTCTTGGATCTTACTAAACAACATGGCATTATGCTTTCAACCTCGAAAATCCTCATTGGCATTAAAGAAATTGAATTTCTGGGTATGCATTTCAAAGATAGATTTTACCAACCTGGTCTATATATTGCATAAGAGCTGTTACACTTTCTAGATGAACATCTCACTATGAAACAGATACAACAATTCCTCAAGATTGTTAATTACATCCATGAGTTCATACCATACGTGACAACTTATACTTCATGTTTATCCAAGTTACCAAGACAAAATCCACCTTGGCCCCCTGATAGACAACATCCACCTTGGCCTCCTAATATTTTCCCTTCCTTTTTTCATTATAAATATCCTTTTCAGCCAAGTAACGTTACAACTCTTTCATCTTTTAAAGTTTTTAGTTCTCAAGTTTTTATGGCTAGTCAACCTCTCTTTACCTTGACAAAGAAATCTTTTCCTCCTATTACTAATACACCCGTTAGTGTTTCTGAAGTTACCTCACTTGCTCGTATGAGTTTTTTTATTATTTGCGCCAATTTCTTCGTGAAAATAACTCTTTTGGAAGTCCTACAATGTTCAACCTCAAAGCACCTTACCTTAATGTGACTTTTCTCCATGATCCTCTTTCTGCAAACACATATGGTATCTTTAGGCACTCTCTCCCCTTTATGATTGTGTTGTTACAATATCTCCTCTTCAGCTCTATCAACATCTCTATGACATAAACAATGGAAGCTCTTTGTTATGAACATTTTTTGAGTGGTTTCAATCACTAGATCAATGGAAGAAACAATGTTCTCTGATAATCTCACAACATCGTCTATGGAAAGCTTCTGCTAGACGACAATGTACTCATTGCTTCTTCATCCTCCATCGCTATATCGAGAAACACATACTGGTGTCCTTTGCATAGAACATCGTATCCAGTTTTATCATACATCATTATATTGGCCAACATTAAAACAATGTGCTTCAATCTCTTAGAGATTTTCTCAAAGAAGTAAATCACTTCCCTAATGCACCAGTCATTTCCACCTCTATTGGACTATATCCCTATGAATTTATTCTTGGTAAATCAGCCAGGTTCCAATAGTCCTCAGTATGACATAGAAAAATCGATCTCAAATATTGCAGAACCTTCTCAACGTTTTAACTCAGTCTTTCAAAATGCTCAGGACCCAGATGATGATAACTATAGCCCTAATAAAGATGAGTTAAATCAATTCTTGCACAAACTTCACACATATGAGCTTAGTCCCAGTAAAAGACAAAAGACCTATCAAGTTGATACTGATAGCTCAAGTAATCCAGACTCTCCATCCAATTGTCAATCGTGACATGAACCAATTCGTGACAAATAATGCCTTGGATCCCAACTCTCATAATGAGACTCGTTTTTTTAGGAGTTTTTGAGTCTTTTGATAAAAAGAGAATTTTTGTGGCTCACAAACCACTGTACAAGATTTTATCTTATCATCTGTTTATTTTTTAGAAAGTTATTTACTTTTTTAAAGTAGCTTTGTTAAAGAAGTGATGATTGTACTTTAAAATTACTTTCTTTTTTAAAGTTGTAATGAGTGTGTCTCTTGAGACATTTACTTTGTTACCCTTGCTTCTTTTATAAAAGCAAGTCCCCTTCTTAGTTGTAAGCAGGTTCTTCTTACATTGAAGATTAGTTTAATGAAGTTTGGTTTGAGTGTTTTCTATTCTCTCTAGGTTCTTCCTCTCCTGAAAGCTTCAAGTCTTCAGTGATGTTACTATCTGTTTTGGTACAGAGACAAGTATGCTCTACACTCGCCTCTTCTGAGGATCTTGTGTATTAAAAAGTCTAAGACAGTCTGAGACTACTTTTAAAACAATTACGCTATGAGATTAGAGTTTAACGAGGAAAAGAGTGTAGGTATTGTTGTGACTATTGTTTCAAAAGGGGAAAGAGAGTTGTGAAGGGTGTAAGGTTCCTAAGAGGAAAGCTGAGAGTTGTGTGTCCATGGAAAGGGCTTTGTTATCTCGACCATCATACCTGAAACTTACAAATAGTCACAAAGGTTTCCTTATTGTTCCACAATAATCTACCAGATACTTCAGTAACCTATAATCTGGCTTTAGTTAGTCAGTGGTATGCTTAAAGGTATTGTTTTAGCCAGACAAAGCAAGTTCCTTTAAAGCTCCAACAAAAAGAATGAGTTAACCAAGGTTGGGCATTCTTCCTGCATTTCATTGGGATCTGTGTCTATTAAAGACTTCTACTTTTATTTTACCCTACGCTCCCTTGGCCCTATTCCTTCTTCGAGCTCTGATAGAAAAACCCATCAGTTAACTGGAGCTAGATCCTTTGGTTCACTTTTTGTGAACCAACTCTATGCCACTGCATCTGACCCATTCATTTATATTATATAGGACATAACGTAAATGAATGGGTTAGATGCAATGGTACAGAATTGATCAACAAAAAATGGACCAGAAGATCTGACGCCTTAGTTAACCAGGCTTTTTTCTGATGTCTGTTATAAGACGCAAATGTTCAGATAGTCAATTGAAAGGTTTCGGTAGGAGTACGTAGCTTCTGCGCTGGTACTGCTGATTTGGCAGCTTGATAGGATAGGCGTCAGCCTGCATCATACACTTTGTCTTCTACCGTACTCGAATCATCCTAAATGTTTAAATTTTTAATATATAAATTATTAATTTAGCATATAATAAACCAATGTTTTAAATTTCGTACTGTACCGGCCCGTACCGACCGTGTTCCGGTACCGGTACGGGGGTAAGGTGTACCGGGGTCAAATACCGGTCGGTACCGGCCAATTTCGTCCGTACCGGCCGG
>JANKOD010000191.1:23211104-23222752 GCA_026284645.1 Erythroxylum acuminatum
CTTATAATTAATGACATTAAAGGGACTTTATCAACATATTTAGTTAATATGATTGTATATCCAAAGATAACATGCATGTTGACTATAATATGATTCATTGTCCATTATAGTAATATATATGCATTATAATAGGTTACTTCTATGTATTTAAATTTCACCCAAAGGAGAATTTAAATGCATAATCAAAGTGTATTAGTTAGTTTGAATCCATTTTGGTTTGCTCAAAGCATTAATGTGTGGCTATATGTTGTATGTATAGCATCTACTAATTTGTTCGCCTTAGGAAATGACCTAATCAAGTTCAACTATAGGGACTAGTCTGAACAAATTTAGTTCCAACAAGGTGTAATAGATTTAGACTTGGCCATAGTCTCAGATGTAAGGCCTGCAGCCATAATTGAGACTAGTTCTGAAGCTGACAAGTCTTAATATGAGGCTTGGGAACAGTCTAACAGGTTGAGCTTGAATTTGATGCGAATGACGATCGCAAAAAATGTAAAGCAGTCAATGTTTAAAACGGACAATGCAAAGGAGTTCAGGTTGAAGCTTAAAGAATATTCTCAATCTGATATAGCTAACAAGTCCATAGTAGGGACTTTAATGAGTGAGTTGACAACCAAAATGTTTAATTGGTCACAACCCATTCACGACCATGTAACTCATATGTTAAACCTAGCTGCAAAGCTGAAATATATAGGTATGGATGTGAGTGAGTCCTTTCTGGTACAGTTCATTATCAACTCGCTTCCTTTAGAGTTTGGTCAGTTCCAGGTGAATTATAATACCATTACGAAAAAATGGAACCTTCAAGAAATAAAGACCATGTTGGCTCAGGAGGAAAAGAGATTGAAGAAAATAAAGGAACATTCCGTTCATCTCACATTCCATCAAGGAGCTAGTAGCAGCAAGAACAAACCAGGAAAAAAAAAAGGCAAAGATAAGGACAAAGCTCTCATCAAAATTAATGAGGGTCGAATCCATAAGGATAAGAGGTGTCAGTTCTGCAAGAAGCTTGGTCACTTCAGGAAAGATTGTCCTAAAAGAAAAAGCTTAGTTCAAAAAGAAAGGTACATAATCGAGAAATTATTAGAAAGATTTTAAATGAAAAAATGCTTCGCAGGGATAGTTCCAATTCAGAAATGGGACAAATGTAGTCTAATGCAATGTCCATGAAATGATTTGGAATGTACGGACATGGAGTCTATTCCTTATGCGTCAGTAGTTGGGAGCTCAATGTATGCTCAAACATGCACTAGGCAAGATATCAGTTTTGCTGTTAGAATATTAGGACGATATCAAAGCAATCTTGGAATGGACCACTGGAAAGCTGCAAAGAAAGTCCTTAGATACTTAAAAGGCACCAAGGACTATATGCTCACATATAGAAAATCAAACCATCTCGAAGTGATAGGTTACTCAGATTCAGACTATGCCGGTTGTGTAAACTCACAGAAATCTACATTCAGTTACATGTTCCTATTAGCCGGAGGAGCAGTTTCGTGGAAAAGTGAAAAGCAGTCCGTCATTGCTACTTCCACTATGGAGGCTAAATTTGTAGTGTGCTTTGAGGCCACAGTTCATGGATTGTAGTTGTAGAACTTTATCTTAGGTCTTAGTCTTGTCGACAGTATTACTAGATCGTTAAGAATCTATTGTGATAATTCCGCAGCCGTATTCTTCTTTAAGAATGACAAATATTCAAAAGGTGTGAAACATATGAATTTGAAGTATTTGTTTGTAACGAAGAAGTGTTAAAATATAAAGTGTCAATTGAGCATATTGGTACCAATCTTATGATAACAGATCCGTTAACGAAAGGCTTACCGCCCAAACTATTTATTGGTCATGTTGAACGAATGAGCCTTATAGATAAGTCCTTGTTAGCATAGTATTCTGACATGTATATATACATATCATTGTCTTGCTCGAATTATTATGACACTTGTGAATTCAATTATAGTCATATGTTTTTGCTCACTTACTGGCTATCTATATTATGTTGTATACGATAATTATTATTTGTGAGATAACAATTACCAAATTACCCACTTAAAGTTTGTTGGGTTGAGTTGATTGTGTGATACATGGAAGGAATTATGTTATATAACTTGTGACCGCCATGATCCCATCAGCTTAATTCAATTAAGGATGACTTGATCGATTCTATGTATTGTGTGCACTTAAAGTTTTATTGCTGGATCACCAAGACGTAACATGGGCCAAGTGGGAGATTGTTAAATTATTTAATGTCCCATGTGACTTATAGATTTGAGTCCCATGAAAAGCGCCCAAGATAATGATTATTGGGTATTAAATGATGGAACTCAAATGAGTCAAAGACTCTTTCCCTCTGTCTTTCAAAACTAAATTATCGTAACGGTTGGTGAACCATCATGATGGTTCGTGAACCAACATAATGGTTTGTGAAGCAACATGATGATTGGGAAAATTCATATATAAGTTTTAGAAAAAACTTATGAATAAGATAGTGAATTATTATCTTAACCATTGAAGAAACATTAAAGAAAGAAAGCAGAGAGGAAATAAAAAGCTTTACAGAAAGAACGAAAAATCATGGATACAGGTATGTCTACAAACATCAATCCATAAATTTTTTACAAAGTATGCAACTAGAATCAATCTTGATATGTCATTCAATTGCATTAATAGAGTAATTTACCGGTGTTTGGTTCTATTTTGTAGTTTCAAATAAAAACAATAATGTTGGGTTGTTAACGTTAATGTGATTTTATTTTTATTATTAATAATTATTATATATTGAATTAAACTTAAAGATCAATCATTTTAATTAAATAAATATATTTTAATATCTTATATAATATTTATTAATAAACTTATAAAAATTATTTAATTTATTAAAATAAATAATTTAAAAATTAAAATTACTTCATAAATTAATATTTATTTTAAAAATATTTTAATTATTAAATCAAAATTTATTTGAAGTTTATATATTTTGAAGATATTTTAAATTAATTACATTTCTAAAAATTATTCAAATAAATTTATTTAATTCAATTACATAAATTAAATAAAATTATCAAGTAAAATTATATTATTCGTAAATTTTTATTAATAATTATTTTTAATTAATTAACTATATAATATTAAATTAAATTATTCATAATTCTTATTCATAATTAATATATTAAATAATATATATTTAATTAATTAAAATACAAACCTTCTTATTTTTGTTGGTAAATAAGGAATAAATTAATTAATAAAGCCAAATATGTACAAAAAGATCTAAAACCTTCTTGTTTTACATAATACACATTTCAATATGCTTCACTTTTGAGTGTTTTTTTTTTGGTCTTGCCTTGTTTCAGCCTAGTAGTTTATTTTAACTCACTGTGCCTCCAATAACACTTGTAAATACACGCTTTGTACATATTTTTCTTTATAATATATTATTCTAATTTATCAAAAAAAGAAATATGCTCAGTGGTAAACCATTTTTAACGTTTAAGTGTTTAACTACAAGAGAAAGGAAATCTTTGAAAGTAATAGATTGCTTGTATGGTCCTATAGCGATTACTTAAAAATTTTATTTTAACAAATAATTAATACGAACTGTCTCCTTATTAATATAATGCCCCATGAGATATGCAAGATTTATATATTTCCTTTTTGAAAAGAAGTGATAAAGACATGAGATAAAATATAATATGTTGATGTAACCGAAAAATTTTCGGAGGACATGTTTTACAATGCAAATGTGTCAGAGTTGGTGCCAGTCGATATGTTTACGGAACTGAAATGTGTAACATGAGTTCTACTTGATTAGTTGAATCTAAGAAAAATAAAATTTAATATTTAAGAAATTATTTGTAAATAATAAAATTTTAGGGGCAATTAAAATTGTTTTAACAATTTGACTTATAGTTTAAATTGGACATTTTAGAAAGATGAAAGTAAGTTCAATATCAACATATTTGAGAATTTAATACGTCTCCCGTAAAAAACAAGTTGAAAAAAGTAAAAAAAATTTAATGAAGTTAGAATTAACTGTAAAGTTTAATAAACTTCATAATAAATATAAGATATTTAATAAATAAGGATTAATATGACAAAGTTGATATAACGATCAACAAACACTCAAACCAATTCAAAAAATGATAAAAAGGATGATAATACAACACTACTTACCTTCTCTATGTTTTGTTAGGATATATGTTATATATCTAGATAATTAATTTTGGCATTATTTATTAATTAGACATATAAGATATTAATTAGATAATGACTTTGATTCAAAAGTTATTAAGAATAATATTCTAGTTGAAAAAGAATCATATCTTGGTTTGAAGTCTATCTTGAGCTTCTCTTGGTTTGAAGTCTATCCTTAGTGAAGGTGTGATATATCATGTTGATAAAGGAGGAATTTTCAGCATCTAATGTCATATTTTTTGGATTGGTATTTGGAGAATTTTTTGGTGGACTTTGCATGACCAAAAAGATTGGAGCTTGAGGTTATCGATGTCTTAGGCGAGCCCAGAAGACATCTACCTCTCTACATCCCTTGCTAGTTACCTTGATATGGGCATTAATTAAGCATCTATCGTATATATAGTTAAAGGTGCACTTATTCTTTTTGGTTGGACATATACGGTAGTGGTTTAATTGTTTGCAGAATCAGGACTTGTCCTTCTTGATTGTGCGTAAAAGACATATTGGGTTCTTTTGTTTCTTGTGTGGATAACGTAACTTATGGTGTGTGGTCCTCTATTTTTTTCACAATCTAGGCTGAGTATTTGTGCTGCACTTTTCATGATTATGAGTGGTTAACAGGTTTGTGAGTGCAACTGTAATTTTCTTTTGGGAATTGCGAGATGCAGCTGGTTATCTTTGTGCTGGAATAGTTTTGTGCTACGTTTTCTTTGATGTGTTATCGTTGATTGGCTATTTTTGCAACTGTGATTTCTGCATAAGTTTTTGTGACTTGATTATGAGTTTTGTGTGAATTAGCCGATTGTTGTTGCGACGACTTTCAAATTTATTTCAGTGCGGCTGATCTTTGCGAAAAATTGTTCTTTCCTTTTATCTCAAGTATATTGTCGTTTAATTCTTAGTTGATTAAGTACTTGAATTATTTTTATTGTCTTTTAATTAAAAAGAGTGTTAAGAAAATCCTTTGTTGAGGTTAGTACGAGGCGGTCGTACTATTAGGTGTGAAATTCTTTTACGGGAAATGAGGTTCAGGAATAGTGTCGGGTTGAGTGGTGTCGGCTCAGTAAAGCCTTGGGTAAATCTATTGTACTTTAGTGAAAGTTATTAAACTGGGTGAGAGCTTCGCAGACGTAAGCAAGGTATGCCAAACTGCGTTATCAAATTTTTGGTGTTATTTGTTATTTCGTTTTTGCTTGTTTTTTTATTTTGTTAGTGCCAAAGAAGTTTGCAGAAAGTTTGTGAAATAATTAACCTCCTCCGGTTTTTCAACTATGTTCGTTTTCTAGTTTATTTAATATACACAAAAAAACATAATAATTATAAATTTTATTAATGTAAAAATAAATAAATAAAGGTTATCTTTAGCTTGCTTGTGCCAGAACTTTAAGGTCCTGCATTACGCCAGCAGAACTTTGACCCTTCGTATCAAAACTCAGAACCCACGAGCTCAAACCGTACCCTTTTACGTATTTCTCTTAGACAAAAACTTGCATCCCTTTAAAGTGCTCAACTCTCAAAATCAGCGAGTTTATTTCCTAGTAGTTTACAAGAATTCGAGTTAAGACTTAAAAGAAAGTTCTGCGGGGATTTCAACTATAAAAAGAGTTTTAATTTCCTCTCTGCTTAAAAAAAGAAGTTATAAATGTGAGATGTTAGTGAAAATTTTACCCTGGTCGTGCTTATATCATTGTACATTTGTTGAACATGAAAATAATAAACGATTTTCTTGGACTATTTGAATTTCTCTTTCGATCTTAAAAAACTCTGATCCACAATATTGCTGGTTAATATATGTTCTTATGTTTGAATCAAGTTGCACAACTCAATTGAGTAATTGCTGGTTAATATATGTTCTTATGTAAGTTGAACAACTTAATTGAGTAATTGTTAATGTAATTGTCGTACTTGAAGAGATATAACATCACCTTTAAATTTAATCCTTATGTCTTTTGGATAAACTATCAAGTTTTGAATTAAGTTTATGAAGGACAGAACTAAGTAAAAAAGATGTTGGTTATTGATTACAAACATCTAAATCGTATTTTACAAGATGATAATTTTCTTCTGCCCAAGATAAATACGTAGGTATTATTTCTGAAAGAGGTCAAAATATTCTCAAAGTTTGACTTAAAAGTTTAATTTTGACAATTGAGTATTGACCTACAAGATTGATATAAAATAACTTTCTACTTTTTTAATGTCTAATATCAGTGGACAGTCATGTCATTTGAGCTAAAAGTTGCTACATCATTGTTCCAAAGAGCCAGGATCTATGACAAAATCTTATAAGTGCTTTAATGTACATTGATAATATTTTACTTTATTCTTAGACCTAAAAAGAACAGCAAGCCTTATTCGGACAATTATTTGTCTACAGAATTTATCTTTTGCTAGAATATATTGCGAAGTAAAAAGAAAAGTAAAAGGAAAGTTGATTATAAAGGTAGGTTAGGCTAAAGGTTCATATCCTTAGCATAATGGATGAAGGTCCACCGAGGAACGTGCTTTTTGTGTTCCACATGCATTTTGTAGTCTAATTATGACTACAGGGCATGGTTCTTAAAACAAAAATTGAAAAATATGAAGGATGTGGATTCCCAGAATTCTGCCTCAATTGCTTTGAGTTGTTTCTCTTAGTTGCTTAATGCAAAGCAACTGTTAATATTTCAAAAAATACAAACAAAAAAATGAAATACACAATGAACAAATTAACAACAAAGATTTGGTAACATAGTCCTAACTCAGCTTGATCAACTTTCATTTATAATACAATAGTTTTATCTAAAGTTTTATTGAGCCAACTCACTTAACCATTGACACTATCCCTCGTATTCCTCATGAAAGTAAATCACTCTCAATAACACGACCACTTTATGCTAACCTCAACAGAGAATTTTTGCACCAATGATTGATAATAAAGATGGTAAAATAATATAAACAATGAAAACACTTGAGAAAAAAACACTCCCTTAAATTTGCAACTTCATCAACCTATAATCATGAGAAGTTGTCTAACAAGAATTCTACTGTGAATTAACCATTGAATTAATTACTGAAAAGATCCACACACAACAACCACAAACAATCATTAAACGAATATATGTTTCAGCATCAAAATATCGTAAAAACACAAATGCACAATTGATCCAAATTTACTATATGTTTTTCCCTAACAAAAACGATAGATAAGCAGTCTAATTATTCACCTACATATGCAGAAACACGACTGTTAAGAATAGCTCAATAGAACATGTAATTGTTCACACAAAAACAAAAAAATGCAACTGTACAAAATGATTAATTTTCTGCAAGTTTTTCTTTTTCAAAAATGGTAACTCAGGTGTCCAAAATTCACACCCAATAGAGAAATGCAGCTATTATAGGTAACTCCAATTCCATAAAATCTGCTATCAATTATAGCTACAACCCAAAGATAGCTTTAATCAACCAAATTGGAGCTGCCAAAGATAGCTTTAATTACCGAAATTATAGCTACCAAATAACCAAAAATTTTACACGATATCATTATTAAGATATGGTAATATTATCCCAAATAAATCCTATATTCACTAGGATTATTTATCTTTCATGCAATCTTTTGCTTCAAAAATCTCACCTAAGCTAGATAACTTATAATAATGATATTTCACATATATATTATGTTTAATTACAAATAATGCCTAAAATTAATTAAAAAGATATCGGAACAAATATTTTAACAAAAAAAAACTTTATAGTATAAATAAAGAACTTGGCGATTGCTTCTTTGTTGCTCCAATAACAAGAAGAATGATAACCGACATTCAATCTTTAGGTTTAGCATTATAACCTGGTAGTCCATTTCTTTACTTCCCCTTCGATGGTCCAATGATAACCGACTCGACGAACCTTATAAAAGCTGGCCCAAAACAAGTTTTACACGTTTCATGCGTTTCTGTGATGCATGCATATTCTTAAACTAACATGAAATGAGTTTGATGTATAGATGAATTTGGTGAATATAGTCATTCCAACTTTTGAATGTTGGTATTGTTATATAACTCTAAAGGGTGCCTAATTTTAATTTAACTCGAGGCTTAAACTTTGAGAAAGTAAACGTTAGAAAAGAAGATTATATATATAATTAATTTCATATTGTTTTATATATAATTAATTTCAAATTTAACTCCAGATTATACGTAATAGTTTATTTTTACTTAAAATTGAACTAGTTTCTCGTAATTAATAAAATTAGAGAATAATTTATTAAACTTGAACTTAAACTTAAACTCAATTAAGCTATGAGTATTTACACTTGAACGTTTAAAATTAATTCTTAATTTGAATTTTAATCTGAATTCTATTAAATTGAATTTACCCCATTAATTTTGGATTAGATTCTAATTAATTTGCCAGTATGTAATTATAACTGACAAATTATATATATATATATATACTTTCTCATTTTTTGCATGCTATGGGTGAGTTTGCATGACCAAGGCAATTTCTTTATGGAGACAGATTTGCTAGGTAATGGCTAGAGAAACAGAGTGGACTGAGAAAGCTGGAATTGGTACATATTACTCGTGACCATGTTTTGATTCATGCCAAAGGAGGATCTTGTCC
The DNA here is from genome assembly GCA_026284645.1 of Erythroxylum acuminatum. NCBI lineage: Eukaryota > Viridiplantae > Streptophyta > Magnoliopsida > Malpighiales > Erythroxylaceae > Erythroxylum > Erythroxylum acuminatum. Next base: position 23,219,904 of record JANKOD010000191.1, read on the forward strand.
CGATTAATTCATTAGAGACTTCCGCTTCACTCTTCTCCGTATAGTATAAACTCAGCTCACGTATGTAAACCTCTTTAATCTTTTTCCGCCCTATAAAAAAGAGATATGCATTACTTTTTATATCAATATTAACTTGCTAAACTCGTGAGTATGATAATATATGTCAATATGTGTAAATCATACGCATTTTTGTAGTATGAGATGCAAGAACAAGTGTGTAAGAACCGTCTTGTAAAGATCATCCAGATGTTGTTGATAGTTCATTCTGAATGTCTGCACATACTCGAGTCCAAAAAAGCAAACTCTAAGGTATCATCTGCTACATATTGACCTGTAGTATTATCCATTAACATTTAGATGCCGTAACAAGAAATCCAGTCTGTTTACCCCTAACTGGATTTTCACACTATAGATTGTCAAAACATACCAATTAAGAGGATCGAAATGCCAATTAATGTGAGTGGTTGCGCTTTGAAACGGTGCATGCTAACGATGACAAGTGGTGAGTTTCAATATTGTCGAAATTAGGACCTCGGATGTAGGTACTTGCTAGAGACCTGTTACCACTGTTACTAATTGCTTGGTGGCTGCTTTGAAAATGGAGTGCCTTCACTTCCCTGGTCATTCCAACTATGAGGGTTGAGTGTTCGACTTGGACAAGACAACCCCCGTCTTACGTGAGTCTTGGTCTTTGTGTCATAATAGAGCATTTATAACAAGTATTAGAGTAGGCAGTAGGAAACTATATTCGTCTTTTTTACGAGTTGAAGTGTTGAACCATTCTCTTTCTCTATTTGAAATAATTTTCTAATTTATACATTAGTCAACTCGGTTAGATTTTGACAGGACGATTGAGTGATTGATGATAACTAATTTCTTGTGAATGGAAGTTATTGCTTTTAAAAAATTAATTAAATTAAAAGAGGTTAAGTAGGACCTATAAGTTCCCCCAATAATTTAACAAAAATAATAATTAATTCTTTACCTTCATTTATTTTTACAATTAAGCATGTGTAAATTACGAGTCACGACTTATCAAATTTATTGAAGCAACAATAATTTTGTTATTCTGTTATTGGTTGGATTTTATTCTTATTTCCTTTTGTCGGATAGCAAAGTTTGTTTTTAGAGTCAGTTAGAAAAGCATTATAAAAACTCATGCTCACTGTACACATCTGATATACGAAATGAAGCAAACAGATATCTTTTTCCCCTTCTATCTTTTCAAACCTAGATCTCAATATGGTATCAGAGACAGCAAAACCCTCGATTTTTTTTCTCTTTCAGTCCTTTCTTGTTAATTTCCTTCATTCCTCTGTCATATTTCATTATGGCATTTCAACAAACACCATCACCGCTCGACTTCAACCATCCCCTGTTCCTTCATCCGTCTGACACTCCTGGAGCTATGCTTGTTTCCCATCAGCTTGTTGGCATCGACAACTACAGTGTTTGGAGCAGATCGATGCGGATTGCTCTCTTAGCCAAGAATAAACTTGGCTTCGTCGATGGTACGTGCAAAAGGGAAGCTTACCCAGATGAGCTCCACTCTTATTGGGATCGCTGTAACGCGATAGTCCTCTCTTGGCTTCTGAACACCGTCTCCAAAGATCTCTCCGCCGGTATCGTTTTTGCTTCTAGCGCCGCCGCCGTTTGGTTGGATTTAAAGGAACGTTTTGACAAAGTCGATGGTTCTCGAATTTTTTACCTTCATCAGACCATTTCCTCTCATACGCAGGGGACTTCTTCGATCTCTGATTATTACACCAAGCTTCGCCTTCTGTGGGATGAGTACGATACTCTTGTTCCGATCACCACCTGCGATTGTGACAGCTCTCGGAAAAATTCTTCTCATCATCTTCAGCAACGACTGTTTCAGCTCTTGATGGGTTTAAACGATTCTTACTCGGCTGTTCGTAGCCAGCTCTTACTGATGCAGCCACTACCGACTGTAAATCAGGCTTACTCAATGTTACATCAAGAGGAATCCCAACGTAAGTTGTCTTCTTCCTTCATCACTGCCTCGGAGCCTACTGCTTTATATTCTTCTTCATCTCAAAAAAGTTCCAAGAAGAAATTCAGTGGACGCTGTGATCATTGCCATGTTGAAGGCCACAAGCGTGAAACATGTTATAGGCTGATTGGGTTCCCACCTGATTTTAAATTCTCAAAAAAGAAGCATGCTGCAAACAATGTTATTTCTTCTGAGGCTACTGTTGACTCTGTTTCGGATACTATCAAGGCTCCAACACCACCGAGTTTGACTGCTGCACAATATCAGCAACTTCTTCAGCTCTTACAGAAAGAGCCAACAATTTCAGCAAACGTAAACATGGCAGGTATAGCTTCATCTTCTGCCACACAAACAGTTGGTTGGATCCTTGACACGGGGGCCACCAACCACATGACTTTTGACTTTCTTAATTTGAATGATTTTGTTGTATCTGCATCTAATCACTCTTATGTTCAATTGCCTAATGGTAGGTCAGCCTCAGTCACCCATATTGGCAACCATAAGCTATTTCCAACTCATACCCTTACCAATGTCCTATATATACCTGATTTCCATTATAACTTGATCTCAATTTCCAAACTGACCAAAGATATTAACTGTGCAGTGTCTTTTTTCCCAACTCATTGTGTTTTGCAGGAACTTTGCAGTGGGAGGATGATGGGGATTGGTAAGGAGCATGGAGGCCTCTATTTTCTTCAACAGTTTGGAGCATCATCAACCTGCACAACAACTGCTGTGAACACCAAAATTCCTTATTCCATTAGCTCTTTTATGTCTTTTCAGCATTCACCTAATGTATGGCATGCTCGGCTTGGCCACACCTCTGTATCCAAAA
>JANKOD010000191.1:23222852-23233304 GCA_026284645.1 Erythroxylum acuminatum
GGATTATTGCAAACAAGGCACATCTCAACCAAGGAGCAGTTAGCAGACATGTTTACAAAAGCCCTTGGAGTTCCACAGCATTCATACTTGCTTTCCAAGTTGGGAGTGATTGATATATATCACCCTCCAACTTGAGGGGGAGTATTGAAGCAACAATAATTTTGTTATTCTGTTATTGGTTGGATTTTATTCTTATTTCCTTTTGTCGGGTAGCAAAGTTTGTTTTTAGAGTCAGTTAGAAAAGCATTATAAAAACCCATGCTCACTGTACACATCTGATATACGAAATGAAGCAAACAAATATCTTTTTCCCCTTCTATCTTTTCAAACCTAGATCTCAATAAAATTACACAATAAAATGTTAAATCATTTTCTCAAGTCTCTTCTTTTATTTGATTATTTCTCAAGTTCGTGAAGGATGGAGGAAGAACTTCACCATTTTTTTGGGGTCGTATGCTCGTATTCCTTCCTTTTTCTATAGAAGCTCTTGCTTGTAACTTGTAAGTTGGAACGTATTTTGTTTATTTTCATAAGTTGTTACTTGGATTTGTTTTTCTATCTTCATAAATTTTTACTTGTTTTAGTTTTCTATTTCTATAAAAAATCTTATTTTATTTTCTTTAAATTTCTTTACTCTTAACTTTTTAAATTTTTATTCAGATTATAATTGTTTTATTAAACCTATAAATAAGTTTCTTAAATGTTGTATTATTAATTTAATTAATAATATTTGTATACTTAATTAATTTTAAATATTTGTACTGATCGTTATTGCCTTCGTTTGTACATTCAAATTAAATGACTTGCCACGTCACAGGTGCCAAATTGAAAACTTATGGCTTACAAGGATGTACATGACTTCTACCTTCATTTATCACTATAAAAAATTGTATTTTTAATGAAAGCAAATGTTGCTACTAAATATAGTATTATTAGTTACTATTATTAATAATGTCTAATTTTTTAAGTCATCACTTTCCGTCACAAATACTCCCATCACTATTAAAATGGTGACTAATTTTAAAAAAAGGTCATAAGTATAAAACACTTTTGTGACAAAAGTATCAATACTAAAAACTAGAATGTGTGATAACATTATATGGTCATAGTAACTTTATATATTTATGACAAGTTTATCGACACAAATAATATAAAGTAGTGACGAGTAAAGTCGTAACTGTACTTAATTTTATTATGAAAAAAGTACCGTTACTAAAAACTATGAAATGTGTGACAACACTATATGATTGCAATAACTTTACATATTTATGACAAGTTTGTTGACACAAATAATATAAATTAGTGGCAAATAAAGTTGTAATATCACTTCATTTTATTGTGAAAACATCATCGCTACTAAAATAATTGAAAATAGTGACAAAATATTTATCACTCGTGTTTTTTCTATCAGTATTCATTACTTCTTGGTCACTAATATTTTAAGGAAAAAGTGTCAACATTATTTTATCACAAAAATGAAAATTTATGTTTACAAAAAATATTGTAACTAATGTGTTTATTATTGTCACAACAAAACTATTAATTCAACAATAAAATTGCATTAGTGGTAAAAGAAATTTACATTAGTGACCATATTGCCTAACAGATTTCATCACAAGTATGTAAGTTATATGTTACAATAATGTTGTCACTAAGATTATATCTTACAATAAATTTATCACTAATGCGTTTGTGTTGGTTACAAATAATATTATTAAATTTAACAATTTAATTGCTTAATCGATAAACAATTTTACATTGGTGGCCATAAAATAAAAGTTGTCACAAATGATAAAGATTTTTAGTATTAAGTTATATCACACAAGCAAATAAAAATTATTAGTATATATACAAATCCCCTAAATATATAAAATTCTAATTTTTAATACATAAAATTGAAATTGTTAATATACAAGATAATTATATTTATTACACCAAGTCTTGCAACTTCGTTGTCTAAATCACTTGGACGTTTCTTTGAAGCCTCAACTTCAATAAAATTTTACTTTTTTCTCCATCACCCCAATTAGGTTCATTTTCATCGGAACCCTATTGATGTCAATCTTGATATCAGTAAGTGAAAGCCTCTGCAAATTCATCTGACTCCTCGCCATATCAGGGGTATCAACCAAAGCATGTTGCTTCAAGAGAGGGAAACTCACAGAGTTTAACGGACTTCAGACTACAAACATATAATGCAAAGATCATCGTCAGTAGTTTATGGAAGCCCATAAATGTTATGCTCGAAGAAATGCAAACATAGAAGAACATCAAGAACATTGATTCGCCATAAACTAAAACAACAGGAAAAAAATAGCATCTCAAGCTTGTCGTGATTTTTATAGAAAATATAATCATCATAAATAACTACTCTCTTTCTCTCTCTCTGAATCGATCAAAATCAATAATCTCAGTTGTACATTTTAGCATAAAAATAAGATAAATAAATAAATTACATAACTCAAGTAAGAGAGGATAATGAAGAGTACTCTGCTCTGGTCAAGGACATCGACAATGACAATGAGTTTACCGTAGTCCTTGCCATAGTTGACGAGTGTTACCCTTCCAATCTACACGTATCTCTTAAAAGGTGTTGAAAAGAGTATCGAGGATCTCATAGGTCTTCTCATCGACCTTGGTTTGCAACTTCATAACATCGCGTTGAAGAATGATTCAAAATATCTTAGATTTATTGAGGATAAATAAGTATTTTCTTTTAGGTTTGAATGAATCTTAATTTAGTTGTGTTTTGTTCCTAGTCTATAGGTCATTATCAAGTCCATGGGTAGAGTGAGCATTTTGCTGAGTTTGTTGAGCTTTTTCCTGAGTTTGTTGAGTCTGTAAAGTGCCTATAAATAGCACTGTTTCTATTGAATAATATATATCTTGCAATAGGTTTTTATTTTTTACTCTATTTTTCATTTGCATTCTTTTATGTCTCTATTTTTTCCAACAAATTGGTATTAGAGCTTGGGTCTTTTGGGTACTTTGGAAAATACGTGAGTGATAGATGAGAGTATGGCAGCACCTAGGTTTTCTTCTGCTGCTGGATTTTCTTTTACACAACCACTTCTACGAATCTTTAATGGTGAGAAATATGATTGGTGGAGTATCAAAGTCAAAACACTGCTCAAATCACAAGATTTATGGGATTTAGTGGAATACGGGTATATCGATATACTAGAAACCAGATGAAGAAACAGAGAGGAGATTGAAGGAAACTAAGAAGAGGGATGCCAAAGTACTGTTCATTCTAGCAGTGCATGACACCATTTTTTCAAGAATTGCAGCACAACTACATCAAAAGAAGCTTGGTCAATACTACAGAAGGAGTTTTAAGGTGATGCAAGAGTCTTAGTGGGCAATGGCAATAGTCAGTCAAATGCTCTCTTACGGTGAACAAATTTCTGATGAAACAATTGTTGCAAAAATTCTGAGGAGCTTGACACCAAAATTTGATCATGTAGTAGCTGCTATAGAAGAAGCTAAGGATCTATCGATTCTATCAGTTGATGTACTGATGGGGTCCCTTTAAGCTCACGAGTCACAAATCAATAGAACGGTTGAAAAGCATGAAGAAAAGACATTTCAGGTAATAGAGGAAACAACCAAACATGAAAAAAAATGATCATTCGATATGTCCTTATTGTAAAAAAACCAACCACGCTCATTATAAATATTGGTGGAGACCAGACATTAAATGCAATAGATGCGGTCTATTGAGATCTATAAAGAAAGTTTGTAAAAATGTCTCACAAAAAGATGCCAATGTAAATGATGAGTTATTATAACGTTCTATGCTTACATCCATATCAGAATATGTCCCATGACAAATATGTTTATGCCTATGACCATGCAAACAATCATGTTTATGTTTATGCATAAGAGATCTCTACAACCATGCCCATACTAATGCTTACATTGATCATGACATTTTGAATCAACGGGGACCGTCGAAAAATGATTCAAAATATCTTAGATTTATTGAGGATAAATAAGTCTTTTCTTTTAGGTTTGAATGAGTCTTAATTTAGTTGTGTTTTGTTCCTAGTCTATAAGTCATTATCGAGTCCATAGATAGAGTGAGCATTTTGCGAAGTTTGTTGAGCTTTTTCTTGAGTTTGTTGAGTCTGTAAAGTGCCTATAAATAGTATTGTTTCTATTGAATAATATATATCTTGCTATAGTTTTTTATTTGTTACTCTGTTTTTCATTTGTACCTTTTTATGCCTCTATTTTTTCCAACAGCCACAAGCAGATGCTCCAAAACAAGTCCCTTGCCGACGTTAGGGTCATTTTTATTGAAGAAGTTGATGTTGCAGGGGTTATTGAAATGATCTACAACCTTCTCATGTACAAACGTGAGCAGAAGGGGAGGACCGTCGGTGGTGCCAAGTCTCTTGTTGTTGACACCTATCTTAAGATTCTCTTCGACGCGAAGTGGAACATTGAACTGACCCTAAGGTTTTCTAGGAGATCTATTAAGTGGACTTAAACAACTCCAATATTTTGGGTTTGTGGTTTATGTAGCAACTAAACGGTGATTCAAAAGGGACACATAGACGGCCAGATGATTTTAGACTTAGATCTCACAACTATTAATTGTTATCTTTAGTTAAGTGAGCATAGCACTTCGCTGGATAAGGACTGAAGATGTTCGATTTAACATTATAGTTTAATTCCCCAATGTCAAATCGTTTTGACTTTGTGTAAAGCACCAACATACAAGAAAAGATATTATAAAATTACGTTATATTCTCCTTATAATTTATCTTTCGTGATATTACTTAAGGCAATCTTTTACGTTTTATTTTTAAATGACATCGTATTCTAATTTTAAATATTACAAAATAAAAAATAATATTAAATTTTAATTTATAAATATCTTAATATATCTGCGTTGGCCCACCGTCTTCACCTTGAGGTAGTATAGTTTGAAGCTAATCGTTTCCTAAGTCCTTCGGTTGTATATGGAAAAGCCTCAATATATGACAATGAGTAATTGGTGGTTCTGAGTGACGAGTAGATTCTGCAAGCATTGATGCCTGTGATTCTTATCGAATTGGTCACAAGCTGCTTAAAGAGTAATTACGTGTGGTTTGATTTTTTAAAATTATATGACATTGATAACTAATTTAAAGAAAAATGAATATGTCATTTATAGGGCCGGATTTTTTCTGTTTTTTATTTAGGCCTAGCTATTGAGTCTTTGGTAGCTCTAATTGGCTCTTCTTCTGATTGATCTTATGTTAATTGTTTATATACATTTAATTTGTTGCATATTTAAAATAAATAACTTAAAATTAAATTCAACAAACAAATTCTTTAAATTCTAATGTATTTTTTACCCTTCCAAAAAGATAGCATCTGCAAAGCTTTCGATTTTACTTCTTGGAACAAGATTTTCTCTATATTTAAACATTTATTTATTTTGATGAAATTTCAAAGGTATGTTTAGCAAATATCTATTGACATGTAAAATATTATTTTTGGATTATAAACATATATAGTTTGAATATTTTACAAGAAAATGTTTAAATTTTTTGCAAATAATAATATGAAAGACAAAACCGTGACAAGTAGTTTCTAGTCCCTAAAATTTGTACAATAATGACAAAATTAATCATTAATTTTAATATTTTATTATAACAAGAAATAGTTATCATCAATTTGTTATGTCTATATTGGTAATAGCCTTTGTACAAAAAGTTTATGATCAACTGACAGCAAAATTTCTTGTAACAAAAATTATGAGTAGTAGTGACTATAGTGATAGTTCCTTTTTTTGTTGACAATATTAAGTAGGCACTAACTAATTGAATTTTTATTGAAAAAAGTATTCTTCACAAAAAGTAAAATATCGTGTAATGGTAAATCGTTTTGTCACAATAAGAAAAAATATTAGTAACCAAACTATGTTTTGTCACAACAAATAGAAAATTTTTGTAACCAACATATATTTTGTTATAATTACAATTCATTCCCATCAAAATTACTTTGGCGCCAAATTATAGATGTTTTTAGTGACAGAACCTGGTGATAAAAGAAAACAATTTAATTGTAAAAGATATTAAATTGTCACAATTATCATTGTATTAGTGACAAAAAATTATCACTGTTAATCCAAACAATAGTGTCAGTCAATTATTTTGTCACAAAAAACCTCATATCTATGATGAAATGATAGTTAGTCATAAAAATTTGTCACTAAATGTCTTAACTTTTGTAGTGACAACAACCTTTGTAACATAAAGTTGATGATCAAGTGACAACAAAATTTCTTGTCACAAAAATTACGAATAATAGTGACCATAGTGATAGTTCCATTTTTTGACAATATTAAGTAAAAACTAACTAATTAATTTTTTATTGACGAAAGTTTTCATCACAGAAAGTAAAATATTGCGTGACAGCAAACCGTTTTGTCACAGTTAGAGAACAATATTAGTGACTAAACTATGTTCTGTCACAATAAATATAAAATATTAGTGATTAACATATGTTTGTCACAATTACAATTCATTCCCGCCAAAATTGTTTTAACGCCAAATTGCATATGCTTTTAGTGAGATAACTTACAGATAAAAGAATTTTTGGCACTATTAACATATTAATAGTGTCAATTTAATCGTGAAAGATACTAAATTGTCACAATTATCATTGAATTAGTGACAAAATATAAATCATCACATTTAATCCAAATAATAGTGCTAATCAATTATTTTGTCACAAAAAACCTATTTCGTCACAGCAAGAGAAAAATATTAGTGGCCAAATTATGTTCTGTCACAATAAATAGAAAAAAATTAGTGACTCACTTATGTTTTTATCATAACTACAATTAATTCCCTCCAAAATTATTTTGGCGCCAAATTACATATGCTTTTAGTGACAGAACTTAGTGATAAAGAAAATTTGACTTTATTAATATATTAATAGTGACAATTTAATTGTGAAAGATACTAAATTGTCATAATTACCAATGTATTAATAACAAAAAAATAAATTATTACAGTTAATCCAAACAATAGTGTTAATCAATTTTTTTGTCACAAAAAATCTCATATCTGTGACGAAATGATAGTTAGTTACAAAAAAGTTGTTGCTAAATGTTTTAACTCTTATAGTGTATATTTTTACAAAAATAATGAAAACGACTATTTTTTATTTTTATAATAAAATTATAATTATTAATTTTAAGTTTGTATTAAATAAATTATTAAACGCATATAATTTTTAAATTAAATTTAATAAATTATTTGTGATCTTCTAAATTTCAATTTTATATCATTAATTCTCTTCATAAAATAAGATTTTACATCGTATTATTAATAAATCTTATTATAGTATTTAGAATATATTATCAGTATAATAACAGCATTCTTTTTTATTTAATAAGTTAATTATGAGTTTTATAACTAGTTGGCACATCCTAAATCTCAACTTTATCACTTTTAAGTAAGGATTTAAACCAGGAAAATATTTGTTTTAATTATTAGCATGACAAAAAAAAGATGATTACTTTGTTTTTTTTTTGGTAAGTAAGATGATTACTTTGTTGATATAATTTAATTTACCTTTTTTAGTAACCACAATCTCAAAAGGCTCGGAAATGAAAAACAATATAAGAGTACTATATGGGAGCATTTGAGAGCTTCTTAGAACAATTATGTTCTAAACACACGCATCCTTGATTCAGCAACCAAGTCCACGAAGATGTTCAAAGCAAAAGTGAGGAACTATGTATAGAAGTATCATTTATGTCCATGGACAGGAGATAATTGTCATATGGTTATTCATGTTCATGTTTCGAAAAAGATTTGGGCAGATAGACTTAAGTTATTCTGTAGTTTGGTAGCTAAAATTTGGAAGTTAAATGGCTGTCTCCCGAGGAGACAGCAACGTAAATCGACTTCCCCTACAAAGCGCCAAAACCATCTAAAGCTATTATGTCTCGTGGCCCACAAGCATCTGCCTTAAGAGAGCCCCTAAAATGTCAGTTTGCTGGCTTCCAACTAACTCCATCTTACGACTTTAATGTTCTAGGTTTCGTTATTACACACCTATTTCACGTTCACTAAGGTAGTATCAAACTTAATTACATGGCAAATATTTAGGAGTAAATTACTTTAAATATGATAACTTTTTAATAATCGGTTAAATTTATCATAATTTTTATTATATTAATGTATTCCACATAACTTTGTATAATTAAAATTATTTCAGGACATTTATTTAGGCATCCTATAAAATATGATCATATTTAAACTTATTTTTTATTTTTATTTACATTTTTTATACTTTCAATATTACAATAGCTTAATAATTTTTTTGTCATATGCATGTTTTCAATTTCATTAAATTATTGTTAATATATGTATACAATTTTAAGTTAAAATTTTAGAGATACTAGCTCAATATAATTAAGTTTTGTCACTAATTTAATTAGATATGTGTATATATATATTTATAGATTGTGATATTTAGTATTAAAAATAAAAATAATATATTTAATATTTTATCCGAGATATTTGAAATAATTTATCTCTCGTTCATATATAGGTGTAAAAGCAAAAAATTTTGTTATGGGTTGTTCTGTACAAAAAAAAGAAATGATTATGATCTAGGTCCTTAAAAACTAAATCCTTAAACAAACCAAAAAAATGATTATGATACTGAAAGCTTAGTTCTAGATCCTTAAAACCTAAATCCCTAAACAGGCCAACTAAAATTTCTTGAAATATCTTTGCATGTTGTAACTGGATGAGTGTAGTGTAAAATTTTAAGAAGGCAATGAGATCACAACTTTCATTGACCATAAATTGTATCGTTGTTAATGGAATATTAGTTTGCATTTTAATTTTTGCATGTCAGAATAATAAGAAAAGAATGGAGAAAAGAAAACGATGACCAAGAAGAAGGGAAAGAGACGGGAAGTAGAGAATATTGTCTCAGGCACATTGTGATCTAGCAGAGAAAAGAGGCTTTGCTTTTAAAAGTATTAGTATCCTCAATCTCTTCTCGAGTCGACGCTCTCCCTGAAGAAAATGCTTTTGACCAAAAGTTGAAGAGAGGAGATAGGGCCATCTCTTTTAGAACTTCAGAGTATAAGTAGAAAGTTTGCTTTTATCATAAAATAACACGTTAAAAGTTTCTTGTTTTCCATGATTCGGAGTTTGGAAAAGAAGAGAGCATGAAAATCACAAGTGAACATAAGTTTGATTTTAATAAAATAAGATTGGCTAGTTGGTAACATAAGATTGGCTAGTTGGTCTATGTTTATGCTATTTAATTTAACCGACTAAGCGAATGATATGTTTATGGTCTGTGATGATGTAAAAGCTTCTTCGCTTACCCCTTCAACTACTCTATTTGGAGAGCTGTAAGTGACTTATGTTGTTGGACCGATCCTGGGGTCGAGTTTGTAAATATCACTTGCTATCTTTCTTCACTTGCAGGTTCCAATAAATCTGTACAAATTATTGTCTTAAGGGTTTGTTTAAACTTGCTTTGGAGAGAGGAACATTCGACGGTTCTAGAGTACATCTTCTACGAGAGAGAGTTTGATCTTCTTAAGTATGTCTGAAGTTAGGGCAATTATTTTGACAAAGAAAGTAACTTGTAACTCTACTGTTTGCCATGCCTTACGTCTATAGTAGGTAGATGGACGATCTGCTATGAGTCGGTAGATGTTTAATTTCCACATTTTCTTTGTCTTATGCTATTATTGCTGCATTAGGTGACGTGTTTCTTCTTGTTGGCTCTCTTCTTGTGTTGTATATAAAGGGTTTTTCCCTTTTGATGACCTTGTAAATTTCCTCTTCTTTTATTATTTAATTCCCTTTTTTAAAAAAAAAATGTAATGTTGCCGACATCGAATAATTTATTAATTTATAAATATTAAGTTGACTGATTTGCATTTTATGGTAAATAGATAAAGATCATCTATTTATATATATATTTAAATAATTTTTTTGAAACATTTTTTAATTTTTTAATTTTTTTTAAATTTTAGTTTTTCAGAAAAATTTATTTTAGACTTCGATTAAAAATAATGAGAAATACATGCAGTCACATTAAATAAATTTAAATTTGACCTAAAATAACCATTTATTATAATTATTTAAAATTTATTAATTTAAGTTGAGTTTATTTATTTTAGATCGAGTTTAAGAATTGAGTTAAATTTCTATATTAATGACATTTAATTAGTTTACATTTGATATTAATATTATGTGTATTTTATCGTTATTTTTTAACCAAAATATAAGATAAAATCTTTTTTGAAAAATTACAAATTAAAAGATTTTTTTCGGAAATTTTAATAAATTATATAGGAGTATATGCCTTTTACGTTTTTGTTAAACCTAGTTTAATACTCCCTCCTATTTAAAATAAGTGTCGTTTTAGAGGGATTTTAATTATTCAAAATAAGTGTCGTTTGTGACTTTT
>JANKOD010000191.1:23286959-23305674 GCA_026284645.1 Erythroxylum acuminatum
GGCATTAGCTTCGGGAGCGACTTGTGAGTAACCTAGACGATTTCTCTTAATTAATGCTTGCTTTAAACTGTGTTTTGAATGACTTATTGAATGAACGTGAATTGATTGTATTGATTCCAGACAATGAAGGTCCGATAATTGTGATAAATGAATGGGTTATTGAAGTGCTACTTGCATGTAAATGTGGCGGAATAAATGTTTCTCAACAAGAATGCCGAACCTTGGGTCCGATGAAAATTGTGATCTGAATGTGAATGTGCAAGCATATAATTGATTGAGAAAATGATATGCGGAGCATTTCAATACATGAATGCATGTAAGATAAAGAAAGTTGTGACCGGAGTCGCTAATAAAAAAGAATTTAAAGCTCAGAATGTGAAAAGAGCCTTAGGCTCAGTTGTCAATGTACCTGGTATCCACTAAGGGATATGGGATATAAATTGACACAGTTCGGTATCCACTAAGGGATATGAGCTAGTAAAAAGACATTCGGTCACAACGAAAATAATAAATAAAAGTGAGTCCCACGTGCATTGCATTTATACTTGAATGTGTATTTTATATGATTGAAATGTGATATTATGTGATTATGGAAAGATGTGAGTAAATTGTTACGTGTACTGATGTGATGCATGAATTAAGTGAACCATTAATGATGGTTACCTCATTGAGTTCGCAAAACTCACTAAAATTGCAACGTTGACTTTTCAGAAACGAGGGACAATTTTACCTACTAAGGGACACCTTACTTTTGGGAATAAGAAGAAATTGCTCAAAGGTCGGCCAGTTGGATATGGACAAATTAAATATATTTCATACATTTTCCTCTTTCATATAGCACATTTTTGTATTAGGATCTGATGTTGTATAAGTATGGATGTTGAAAGATACATTGTAAGTCAACGTTCGATTTTATGAAATGAAAAGAGAAAATTTGATTTTAAAATATTGTGACTTTCATTATGATCTTTATAAGAGAATAAAGATTGATGATGCTATGTTAAGTGAATGTAGAGATTGATCGTAACACACCATTATTATAGGCTATGTACTGAAATGTCCTCCCGGCGTCTCGGTATGTACCCTAAAATAAGGGGCGCTACATATGTCCCCCGTGAAGACGGAAGAGGTTAGCTTAGCTTAGGTTAGATAGGCTTAGGAATAGGGCGTGTTTGAAGGATGGAAACAGGAATGGACCACTAATGAGTAGTTAGTGCAATGGTCGGTTTTCTTGCTCTAACGATCATAGAATGGTTCAAACGTACTAGCTCTTGAAGGTTTCTAAAGTCTTCAAGAAGGGCTTTTCGCTGATAAATTTAAGACACGCTAAAAGAAAACTTTGTTCGGAAGACTTTAAAGCTGTCATCATTAAGGTTGATGTATATGGTATTATGGTCCCTATATTCTCAGGTAGAAGATTGCAGAGAAGCTAGCCTGTAATTTCACGAGGTGCTTTAATGGAGGGGGTGGTTAGGACTTAGGTTAGGACCACATCGTATCATTTTCAGTTGTAAATTGGCTTTATGGTTCGTATTTGACGTTAACTCCAAACATGGGCAATCAAATAGACAAGCGGTGGGTCTGTTAGCAGGTGCAGGTGTTGTGTGAGCCACTTTTTACCAATTCCTTAGTGGCTCTGGATTGCCCATTGGGGCATGAAAGGCCCAATCTTCTCCAATAGTGACATCAATAATATAAAACGTTTGCTTTTTGAAAGTCTAATTATAGGCTTAATAATTGGTCGAGTCAAACTAAATCAAATAATAATTTTAATGTTCTTAAGGTAATATGATTTTATTTCTATATTTTTAAAAATAACTTCAAATAATATCATTTTATTAAATTAAATAATAAGTGATTCGAGCTGAATTTTTAATTGATTCAAACGTATTTATTGATTTCGAATTTAACTTAATTTCTCAAGCTAAGTAATCCAAATTGTGTAATGAAAATTCTTAAACTCTTCACTTAAACTTTGTGATTTAATTTGAATTTATAAATTTATTTAACGGCTTATTAAGAATATTTATATTTCCCGTCTTAAAAAAGAATTTATAAGTTCGATTTCAAAATTAAAATTGATTTAATTTAAATAAATAAATAAAACTTCAAGCATATTCGAAAAGATTAAATTCCATTATATTAGGTTTTCTTTATCTGTCATCAACAACCAGGTTAAATTTCGCTAAATCGTGAAGTTTTGCAAGGTCCGGTAATACATAACCTTAATTTATTAATAGTTTATATTAATAAACTATTTTTGTGCTGTGGTTGGTATGCTGGATCGTAGGTCTCAGATCGTAGAAATGCGCAAGTAACGATCTTGGAACTCTTTTTGACCGGAACGAAGTCACTTATGTAAGAATCTTACAAGTCGTAATATTCGAATTTACTTGTAAATTGGTTTCTGTGGTCAAAGGTTGACTGAAACAACCTCTTATCGTGTTTCGTCATCTAGAAATGGTCAAATCAATTTGTACGGACAAAACTCCTAATTACCCTCCCAAATTAGTCAAATTCAGATACTCTCTTTAATATTATGGTATTTTATTGTGTCCAATAAATTTCAGCTATTTATTTATGTGGGTCTCACGTAAGTTTTGCGTGGGTCCCGCAAAATAAATTGTTGAAATTTTATAAGACAGAATAAGAGAGAATAATATTGAACAGAAGATTTGGATTTGGTCTTAGATTCTAATGTCTTTGAAACACAGTACAAAGATTGTTGCTACAACTAAATTATTAAATGATTCTTTTTAAGCTTTATCATTTCCAATTATTATGATTAAGCTTATAATCAAAATTAAGATTCTAATCCAATCTCATATTTAATAAAATACATTCTCAAAAATATAACAATTATAGTTTAAGTTACACTCCATAAACCTAAGTACGTAACTAGAAACTTGAACATTACATAATAGCTCCACGAGATTTCATGCTTAACAAGTAAATTTAGGAGATGAACCTTGAATTGTTGCCAAATGTGAAGTTTGGATCAAACTCAAGATTACCCAATGGGAAATCGAAGCCCAAGGTCGGGGAGTTGGTGGTGGAGGAGGCCGCGGCGGAGATCATGTCAGTAAGCTCAGATTGATGAAAGCTTTGGGTTCCTCCATAGCTATGGTGAATCCCACTTGCAGAAACGGAGAAATAGTTCGTCCCTGATGTGGAAGGTGATATCAGTGACGGAGAAAAGTTGCCCGTGAAGCTGTTATCGGTGGTGGAAGGAGAGAACATGTGAGTTTCAGGCTTCACGGAGGATGTTGATGGGAAGTGGAAAGAAGGACGTGACTGTTCGTTCATGGAGTCCAAGTCTTCGGTATCGGTTATGACTTTGAGACCAGTTCGAAAGTTAATGAGCAGTTCTTGTGATTGGTGTTGGTTTGTAAGAGTTTGAGGCTTGTGTTGTTGTTGTGTCTGGTCAATCATGTTCTTGTTCAGTTCTTGATTCTCGAGGTGTTGATGAGTTGGAGACATGATGTGTGTACTTTGGTTACAGGTGTGGCTTCCTCTGTAGGTAATCTCGAAGATTGTCGGGTCTTCATCGGATCTCTGTACTTGTTTTGTTGCTAAACAACCTTGGACGTTTCGATGAGTGCACCTGTAATACCCTCTGAAACGAAAAATACTCCATTGTTAAGTAGCTTCAGAAAGAAAAGAGAAACAATTTTTAGGGAAAAAGATCCAACCTCGGATATTTAGCTCCAAGTATGTCTTTTTGTCCGTACTTTCTCCAACTATATCCATCATCAAGAGGACCTTCCAATCCCATTCCTGGACTAACTCGAACTTGTTGCGTCCATCTTGGCATGTCCTTCCTGTCGAATCATCACATACCAACATGAAATTTCGTAAACGTAAATTTGGAACAAGTCAATATGTACGTACCTCTTCCTGGAGCCATCTTTGAGGTCGTGATCTTTGACATCACGGTCGGAGTCCTCACCACTAAGAGACGGCGGTGACTCCGACATTCGAATAGCAGCTGGTCCTGTGTAATATTGCTGCTCTGATGCTCCTACTACGGACCCTGAAGCGGAGCTGCTAAAATTGGCAATGGAAAGTGCCTTTTCGTAAGAAACCAGGATCTTTTTTAGCAGAATTTCACATGTTTCTCTAGAAGAAGATGGCGAGTTGATATGGATTTGAAGCTGTTTAGCTAGTTCTCGTCCTTGTCTC
Source organism: Erythroxylum acuminatum (assembly GCA_026284645.1). Classification (NCBI taxonomy): domain Eukaryota; kingdom Viridiplantae; phylum Streptophyta; class Magnoliopsida; order Malpighiales; family Erythroxylaceae; genus Erythroxylum; species Erythroxylum acuminatum. The sequence goes on from JANKOD010000191.1 coordinate 23,291,142, forward strand.
AGCTCAGCTATTAGATTCTTCTGCTCCCAATCGCCCATGTTCTCCATTTTCAAGAACAACAATTAATGATTAATCAAAGTAACGAGAGTAGTTGCTGATTTACTCGGTAAAAACTGGGACAAGGTAGTTCATGTAACCTGACCAGAACTTACAGGTCAGCAAAGGGATCGAAGGACTCGGCAGGATATGAAAAAGCAAGTGGAAATGTATGAATATAAGAAGAAGAAGGAGAAGAAGTAGTATGAATATAAGAAGAAGGAGAAGAAGTAGTATGAATATAAGAAGAAGAAGGAGAAGAAGAAGAAGCTACCAAACTTGACATGAAAGTCCAGAAACAAAGCTGAGGTTTAGGTTCTGCAGAACCAATTACAGAACTTGGGATCACTGAAAAAGGCCATACAAGCTGACACGAAGAGTAGGTTTTCTTGGGGTTTTTGGGATAGGAGAGGATAATAAAAAGAGAGAAGAAAAGTAATAGAAATGGAGAAATGGAGAAGGTTGACTGAGGAAAAGAAAGCTTACCGGCTATGGCTTGTTATTCGTTAAGACCGGTCTTTGGTCATAGGAAATATACGATTCAAAGCAAAAGGAAAGTCCAATTTCTGACCATTTCGTTACAATTAAAGTCACTTTTATGTTCCCTTTTTAATATTGCTAAAACAAATGAAACATACCAAATTAGTAAACTTACATCACAATTTAAGGATTTTTATATTGTTTATCATATAAAATTTAACGTATCCCGTGTACAAGGCTCCTTGCTTCGTGAAAGTTTAAGAAAGGCCATAATATACTCATACTTCTCTTTATATTTTTACAAGGAAGCTGTTGTTTCATTGACTTAAACTTATGATCTTATGGTTAATTGTTAACGGTATAAAATTATCCTAAAAGTTAAATTTAAAAAAATAAAAAAGATTTATATTCCACCTCATATTATTTTTAACTAAATTAAAATTTAACTAAATCAAAGTGCATATAATGCTAAAATTTGAGAACAAATTTAAAAATAAGAGGGGAAATTAATTTGAGAACAGAGGTGAGGTTCACAGGGAGCAGAGAGAGAGAGAGAGTGAGAGAGAGAGGCGTTAGTCACGCTAATTATTAAACCTACATTAAAAGGTAACTACGTGACGTCAGCATGACGCCTTTCGCTAACGTCATATACACGCTGTGGCGTAACTCGTGGCGCATGCTTCGTGCGTCTTGAGAAGAATTAAGAAAATAAATATACAGGTTCTCTTATTATTAAGAAAAAAAAATTACTTGTAAGATGAGAGTTGGATTTTAATTAAGGGAAAGAGGTTTAATTAATGATGGTTTGGACGTGGGGCGAAGTGCAATGTGGAATTTCGAGATATGTTAATTTTATTACAAATACGACAACCGACAACCTGTCGTTTATTTTTTATGTAGTTTCGTAAATTCCCATGTGAGATTATGAGGTTAATTGGTGGTTAGATGCATGCATTGTCCATTAATGTTTTTTTTAACTACGGATTAATGCAATAATCTGCAAATCAGATCAACCGATTACTTTGCACCAGATAAGTTTTATAGGACAAGCTCGATCAAAAAAACGTAAATATAGGAAATTGAACACAGGGCCTTTTGACCCCATGCTCTTCCACTCCACCAAATTGATCATCCCTAAGGAGCATTGTCCATTAGTGTGTGTATATATATATTGTTATAAAAAATATTTATATTTTTAAATATTTGTTTTTAATTTTGAATTGAATTAAATATAGGTTCGAATTAATTTTTTTTTAAATTTAGATCTAACTTTAAATTCTATTAAATTTGAATACTTGAAATCAAATTAAATCAATTAATGAAATAGTTATTCCACTAAATTGGTTCAATGTACAAGCGACCAACAAAGTCATATCATGCAGCCGCAAAAATCTCCTTCTAGAGACGATGGTTTCATATGACCTTTTCGGGTTCCGCCGTGTGGAATAAGGAGTTGGACTCGGAATGTGACCTTTTGAAACCGGGTCAAAGCCTGGACTCGGTCAGAGGGATAGATCGGTCTTTTAGACATACTCTTCACAATGGACTCGGGTCGAGTAAAGCCCGTAACGAATCCTTTTTGATTTTTGACCCTTTTCTTCCTTTTGGACTCGGAATGTGACCTTTTTGAAACCGGGTCAAAGCCTGGATTCGGTCAGATGGATAAATCAGTGTTTTACACGCGCCCTACACAACGGACTCGGGTCGACTAGAGCCCGTAAAAGAATCCATTTTGATTTTTGACCTTTTTTTTAATTTCTCCAATTTAAATGGCTACAATTAGACGACGTAAGTACACTCGAGACCGCCACAAGCACATGGGTCCCACTTAAATATGTGACTCCAATGGACACCATCCACGTGTAACAAACATGATCCATAAACTCTCTCCAAATATCTGTCTTCCATTCTAAAACTGCCACGCCAGACACTTTTAGATCTCGGCCACGTGTGCACTCTCCTCTCTCTCATACTTGTACGCTTTCTTCACGGTTGATTCACGAGATCTCTCGTTTATAGCCGTTGATTTTTCTGAATCATTAACTCGTGGACACAAAAATTTACGTATCTATGATGATTCCGGCGTTAGATTTAAACGTAATTCTCATGTAAGATTCTTCTCGTTTTGTGCATCTGACGAAAATCTCCGAACTTGGAACCTGAGATTCAGTGATTCTGTGTTATTGTAATAGGTATAATCTTCCCTGTGTAGCTAGTTCATACTTTATCGTTCTTTTTTTTTTTTCTGTTTATTAGAGATAAAGATGATTATGAGAGCTTAATCTGGAAAATGATTGGAAATTTTTGTATCCCGGTTTAGGTAATTGAGTTGTTTGTAATGGGTAATTATTGATTCTGCAACCTTCTGAAGAATTCGGTTGAAAGATTCAACTTTTGTTTAGTGTAGTTTTGGGTCGTTAAACGTTGGTTCATGTCTGTCGCAAGGTGTGTAGGTTGTTTTGGTAGTGTTCGATAAATTATCTGATTCTCGAATTTGAAGTACTAGGGCTTGTCCTGATACTTTTGATGGATGGGAGCTAAAGAAGTGTTCGTAAATTCAGATTTTATTGTGTTTGTGCAGCGAGGGAATTTATTCTCGAGGCCTCATTTTTGCTTGCTTGGATAATTTGGCATGGGAGCTGTTACTGTTTCTACATCAGCTGCGCGGACACCAGTGAGATTGGGCACCGGCGTATCGAATCAGAGATTGGCATCTAAAAGACCGCCGGTTGTAGCATTTAAGGGTGATAAATCCAACAACGCAGCTTTAGTATCACCTTCTCAGGAGCAAATCATGTTGCCCTTAGAATCAACCAAGAAGAAGAGATCAAGCAAAAATAGCAATTCACAAGTTTCACAGGGGACGCTGGACTTGGATTATAATGAAGCTGCTGCCAAACTGGAGAATATATACAAGCTTAGCCCTGAACTTGGTGCTTGCAGCGTGAGTGATGAGACTGCTGTAATTAAGAGGGGTCGACAAAGGAAAAGAAAAACCAGTGATGTTTTTGAGAAAACAGAGAAGAAAAGTGGAAAGTCCGTTGTTAGGAATCATGTAAAGAAGGTTAAAAGACTTAGTCTTGAAAGGAGGATTGAATTAAGGAAGAGCAAGGATGAGGGTGTTGTAACTTCAATGAGGAAGAAACTGAAAAAGGATGAAGATGAAAGAATTGAGGAACTTGTAAGGGACTATTCTGGTTCAACTGATTTGGTCAGCCTGGACTGGAAAAAGATGAAAATACCTCCTGTTCTTACTTCTTCTGAGCAAACTTGGTTGTTCAAGTTAATGCAACCAATGAAGGTTAGTTTTTGCGTCTCTCGCTGATTACTTTTGTAGGTTGTTCGGTATTTTAATTATGTGAATTTACACATAGGCACTCCTTCAAGTGAAAGAGAACTGGCGGAAAGATATGGGGAGGGAACCGACTGAGGGTGAATTAGTAAGGGCGACACACTTGAATGTGGTTCAATTACGGAGGAAGATAGAGGTTGGTCGAGCTGCTAGAAATAAGCTCATAAAGGTAATTATCTGTTTCCACTCAACAGTCAATACCCTGACTCTCTTATTGAATTGTCGGGTTAACCTAGACAATATGCTCTTCTCAGGCTTGCTCTTGACGATGTGGTAATCCGCTCGATCTCTCTAACCTGAAATTCGCTCTTGCTTACTCCAATCTGTTCATCATTGACTATATGAAGCCAATAGAGTTTAACTTTTGTCTTCTTATCCCCCGCCCCCAAAAAAAAAACGCCACCTTGTACCAAGTAGTTAACTTACGCTTGTATTTTTCAACTGTCTTCAGATCTTCTTGAGTCATGGCTTGCCAATAATCAGGACATTGCTAGTTTCAAGAAAGACGGGCAATCCATTTCAAGAAAGACAAAATCGCAACCAAAAGGTTAAGGGTGTGTTGGTGACAAACCCTTCGAATCCACTGGGAACTACCATTAACCGTAGTGAATTGAATCTTCTTCTAAGCTTCATAATATCAAAAGGTATTCATCTCATAAGCGATGAAATTTATTCCGGGACTGTCTTCAACTCTCCAGGATTCGTGAGTATGATGGAGGTTTTGAAGGACAAAAAATATGAGAACACAGAAGTTAGCAACAGGGTTCACATTGTGCACGGCCTCTTGAAAAGATCTTGGTGTCCCTGGTTTTAGAGTTTGTGCAATTTATTCCAACGACGAGAAGGTACTATCAACGGAAACAAAGATGTCTAGCTTCGGTTTGGTTTCAGCTCCAACGCAGTACCTTCTCTCTGCTCTTCCATCTGACAAAAAGTTCACCAAAAACTACATCTCCGAGAATGAAAAGAGGCTTAAAAACAGACAAAAGCAGCTTGTCAAACGCCTCGAAAAAGCTGGTATCAGCTGTCTAGAGAGCAATGCAGGCTTGTTCTGTTGGGTCAACATGAAACATCTGTTGAAGTCCAACACATTCGAAGCAGAGAAGGAGCTCTGGGAGAGAATTGTCTACGATGTTAAGTTAAATATCTCTCCTGGTTCTTCCTTCCATTGCACCGAACCAGGTTGGTTTCGAGTATGCTTCGCTAACATGTCCGAGACAACACTGAACTTAGCTATGGATCGGTTGAAAACATTCGTGGATTCAACCACCAACACTCGAAGCCAAAGCAGCCACCAGCTGTTGAAATCTCTGAGAAAGAATTCCCACACCAAGTGGGTTTTTCGGCTATCGTTTGACGCTCTTCACGACCGTGAGCCCGATGAGCGATAGACGATAGTCTGGTGTCAAGTGTGAACATAACAGAGTCACGTCAATTATTGTTTTTTCCAAAAAAATTTTGGTTGGTAATTATTTTTTTCTTCCCAGAATATTGTAGATAGTGCCCTCGTTCCAGACATGGATTAGCAGTGGGTCTAGTCTTCTATTTTGTACAAGTTGCATGGGAACCCCGAAATCTTATTGAATGCTTCTTTACTACGTGTGAACATCTAATAGCAAAACAAGCCATTATTCAATTTGCAATTATATAATTTCTTCTCATTATCGTTACATGTGTTTTTCGTTTTAAATAGCCAATTAAAATACACGACACAAGAATGGCCCTCGGCGAGATTGATGGTTGGAGAGAGTGACGCATACAAACTTGCCGACGTCTTAATTTCTGCCTCTATAGCCCCATGGTTTCGTGTCACAAATCACAACCGACCCTAATAAAGTTTTTAGTACTGAACTTGATACGTTGTTCAAGCCGTGTGAGTAGGGGACTAATTTATTTAACTGTGAACATATAATATTATTATTGTTAGAGCATGTTGTGTGGGTCAAAAGAAGCATATAAGTCAAAAAGTGGCATAAATTTTAGTGCTATATTGTCTCCGGAACATATGTGCCCTTTGTGGGTTGGAGAAAAGCTGAAACACAAAAGGAGATTCGCTAGGCTTCCCCGAATGGAAGCGATTTGTAAAGTGAAGTTAACACTGACTGGGATTAACGTGTTATTGTTCAAAAAGTCTTCACAACCGACGCAAGCTCTTAAAGAGGAAGAGTTCCTTTTCAAGCAATCCCAAAAGTCTAATGCCTTTGAAGTTAATTTCCAAGGGTTAATCAATTAATAGTTTCATAGTAAACTTTGTCATACTCTTTAGTCAGTAATCTCGAAAGATTTACCTGGTTTTAGGAGACAAAGCATGCGCAGAAATAGTTTTAGAATTCATATATTGGCCTCACCCATCAACTTTTAAAATAAAATAAGGCAAATTAAATTATCATTTGACAATTTTTTTTTGTTTTACATATTTCTTCAATTAGGGTGTGTTAAGTTGGCTGCTTACCGTTCAACTAAGTACTTAGGAGGTTTACTATTTGAGCAAAAGAATATATTTGAGTCACATATAACTAAAAAGTAATTTAACTATGTAATCATATCATCCAATCTAATGGGATTTCCATTTAATATCTAGAGCAGCTACATCTATTCCATTCTAACCCCCTTTAACTTTTACGTAAATACATTTTCTTTTGCTAGTTTCCAATAAATATCCAACACTAAAGGAAGAGGCATTCTTTGGGTTAGAAGAGGCAAGGATTAAATTAACAATAAATATTGTTGTATTTAATATAGGAAATAAGTCAACAAGAACTTAAAAAAATCTTAATCGCTATTGATTGTATCGTGAACCATCTGTATAACCTTTCCTTAAATTCATATTTTAGTCCAAATATCTGTTTGTATTTGTCTACGTAGCTTATCTACTAGATAGAAGATATGGGACTGCGAATATCAATGGTGAAAGTCTCGAGTTGTCAAGAAAATAAATAACTTAGCTTGAAAAGGCATGCATGGAGATTAGCAAAGCATGATAGGTACGGTGAATTGAAAGGGGGATATGGATTAGAATCACCGACCATCAATTGCTGACGAAGTTCGATTAAGATACATGTTTGTTGTTTAAGTTTAAACAATTTATTTTTTATATCTACAATTACTATTCTTCAATATATTATATAAAATAAAATAAGTCATAAAAATATTAATAGACAGTAGTATAATAATACCACCCAATATTCGTGACTGCATGTAGATTAGCCTTTTTTGGGCAGGAAGATTTAGAAAAAGATCCATTTAATTAATCACATGCAATTAGTTCGTATATATAGGAGTCTAAAAGACCAAACGGGCCAATAAATTAACTACTATTGATAGAAGAGAATATACTTCAAACACGCATTAGTTGTCACCAATTAAAGAATTTTGAAGAAACAGGACAGAGAGAAGAGGGAAAGAAGAATGATAGAAACTCAATATGTAGAAAAATGAAACTACATTTACTCTAAAACGTTGTTACAAGTATCACTTGTATACAAGTAAGAGAGAGAAAGTCAGCTAATCTAAAGAACCAATCTAACTAACTAATTAAGTTACACAATACAATCATCAATGAGGATTTAATACCCTCCCTTAAGATGAGCATGGATGTCAAGGATGCACATCTTGGACGTAAGAGAATCAAATTGTCTTTTACACAAAGCTTTGGTGTAAATATCTGCCACCTGTTGTTCAGTAGGGATGTGATGAACTTCAATTGAACCTTCTGCTACCTTTTCTCAGATGAAGTGAATGTCCATCTCAAAATGTTTTGTTCTTTCACGTAAAATGGGATTCTTGCAAAGCTGTATACATGACTTGTTATCACAAAACATATCCATCTTTTTGTTTACTGGAAATCCAAAATCTTCAAGCAAATTTTTTAACCATAGTAGCTCACACAAAGCCATAGCCATAGCTCTATATTCAGCTTCTGTTGAACTTCTTGCTTCCACAAATTGTTTCTTTGATTTCTAGCTTATCATGGTGTTTATAACAGCCACAATGCCCAGAAACTGATCTTTTAGTGTCTGAGCAACTTCCTCAGTCACTGTATACAAAGCACTTCAAACTTACGTCTTCTTGTTTGCCAAAAAGAACACCTTATCCTGGAGAGCCTTTTAAATACTTCAAAACCTTCAAGGCTGCCTTCACATGGCTCTTACCTAGTTTATCCATGAATTGTGACAATATATGGACTGCATAGCACAAGTCAGGTCTAGTGAAAATCAAGTAAATCAGTTTCCTAACCAATTTCCTATAGACTGTAGCATCTTTAAGAACTTCTTTTTCTTGCCTCAATTTGTGATTTATTTTATAGGAATAGGACTTGGTTTCGATCCAGTACTCCAAATTCAGTGATAAGATCTAAGGTATATTTTCTTTGTGATAAAAATATACCTTGTGAAGATTTTGCAACCTTAACTCCTAAGAAGTATTTTGGTACACCCAAATTCTTAAGTTTGAATCTCTGTTCTAATGACTTGGTGACAAAAAGAACACCAACATCTAAAGTGCTCCTTATCAAAATGTCATCTACATACACTAATAATGCTGTGAAAGCTCCCCCATCCCTATAAGTAAATAAAGAGTAGTCATACCTTGATTGGACAAAACCAATCTCTATCAAAGCCTCTGTAAACTTGGTGTTCCACTGCCTAAAAGCTTGCTTGAGTCCATATAAGGACTTTTTGAGTCTACAAGCAACTGTTTCGTTATGAAGTTTCCTCCCTTCCAACTTATAACCCAATAGCATCTCCATAAAAACTTTGTCGTGTAAGTCTTCATTAAGAAAGGCATTGTTTATATCCAACTGGTAGAGAGACCACTTCAGCTTGGTTGTTAGAGCAAAGAAGACCCTAACTGTTGTTTGCTTGACAACAGGCTGAATGTATCCTCGTGGTCAAATCCAACTATCTGACTATATCCCTTGACAACCAGTCAAGCTTTGTACCTTTCAACTGAACCATCTACATTGAGCTTGGTCTTGAACACCCATTTTCACCCCATTGTGTGCTGACCTGGTGGAAGAGAAACCATCTGCCAAGTACCATTGTCTTTAAGAGCTTGAAGTTCATCAAGCATAGCTTTCTTCCAGTGGTCATGTTTAATAGCTTCATAATAAGTGGTTGGTTATTGTATATGAGTAAGAGAAGTAATGAACGCGCTGTAAGGTGAGAAAAGTAAAGAAGGAGAAAGGTATTTCTCAATGAGATAGGTTACTGAATGACTAGAGGGAAGTGTGTGGTTATATGCATTCAAGTATTTTGGTAGAGTCTTGGGTCTAGTACTTCTGCGTAAAAGCTGATCTGTTTGTGAACAAATCGGGGCATTGGGTAATGAGTTAGGCTGGTGAAAGGATATGGATGAGGCAGGGACTGAAAAGGGCTGTAAAGATGGGGATAAGGCATAAGATGATTGTGGTGATGTGTGTGCTACAGACAAGGATTCCGAATAGTTAATAGTAGGCATTTCACAAATAAAGCATGTGATATAGAACTTGTAGTAAAATGTGATGCAACTTTATCAAAAGGAAGTGAAGGTACAACAGGAAAAGATGTTAGGTAAGAAGAAGAGGACAAAGCTGATTGTGACTTGAGAACGAGAAAAATTATTTCATGAAAAATAACATCACGAGACACAAAGACTTCTTTCTTATCTATATTATACAATTAAAAACCTTTCACTCCTAGAGGATACCCAATGAATACACAGGTCCTTGACCTAGGAGCAAAATTTGTTCTATGAGCTTTTAGAGTAGATGCAAAACAGAGGGAACCAAAAACCTTTAACATGGAATAATTTGACACTTTGCGAAAGAGTTTTTCATAAGAAGTCTTGAAATGAAGAATAGAAGGAGTCCTATTGATGATATGAGAAGTTATCAAAACAGTCTCTCCCCAAAATTGCAGAGGTAAACCAGATTGAAATACTAGGATGGGTATTGGAAATATTAGTAGAGGAAGATGCTTGACCTTGCTTCTTAGCTGAAAAAGAACCTGGTACTTGAGGCTGTGGTTTTTCATCCAACAAATTCAACAGTTTATGGAACTGCTCCTGAGTGAATGAGAAAGGCATTTCTGGAAACTTTGAAGAATAATCTCCATTAGCAACATTGTCTCCAACCGGTGTAGCAATTTGAACCCTGTTAACACTAGTTCCTCTTCCCTTTGTAAATTTGAAGATAGCCGGAAAATCTATTCTGTAGCACTTCTCCCTAGTATGCCCTTTCTTTGAACAATATGAACAAATCAGTTTATTCCTCTCCTTCTTCTTAAAATCACTATTACCAGTTGAAGGCTTGTTGTTGTTAGAAACAACCATTGCCGCTGGTTCAAAAAAGGGTTGAGAAATAGCTTGCAAAGTTCTTTGCGACTCTTCCCTTGTAAGAACATTGTAAACATCATCCAAACTTAGTAGAGGTCGCTGCATAAGAATTTGCGACCTTTGAGCAGAAAATCCTTCGTTAAGTCCATTAGAGAACTTAAACACTCTATCTTTGTCATGATTGAGAACAAAAGGTTAGAAACATTCTTCATTGTAGTAGCCACATTTACAATGTGGAATTGGCCTATACTACCGTAATTCCTCCCAGAGAACATTCAAGTCAGTATAATAAGCATCCACTGGTCTGTTACCTTAATGAGCTACAGAGATTTCATACTACAACTTGCATACTAGAACATCATTAGGCTGGTCGAATCTCTTCTTCAGCACCTCCCAAATCCTTAAGGAAATATCGATGTGGGAGATTGTCGACGCAATCAAAGGCGACATCAATCAAAGGAGCCAAGCAATGATTAGATTATTACATCTAATCCAGGCAGGGAAGAGAGGATTAGCTGGATTGACAGGTTTGGAAATTGTCCGTTTAGAAACCCTAGCTTGTTGCATATAGATATCATAAGAACAACCAATCTACTCCAGGTTGCATAATTGCTTGTATTGAGCTCTGGTTGTGCAATCATTGTGGTAAAATTGTCATAATGATGAACAAAATAAGGAGATGAAGGATCTTCTCCAGGTGAAATAGATGAAATCGAAGAGGCTAGTGAACTCATCTTTCGATATTTTTGATCGATCGAGAACAGAGGAAAGGATCGAAACAAACAGAAAGATTCAATCGAACAATCGATTGGAGGATTGAAAAATGAATTAAGAAAAAATGATCCTGAGGATTTGAAGAATGGAACCCTAGAGCTCCAAAAGCCCTGATACCATGTGAAGAAATACGATAGAGAGAAGAGGGGAAAAATGATAGAAACTGAATGTGGAGAAAAATGAAACAACATTCACTCTAAAATGTTGTTACAAGTACAACTTACGTACAAGTAAGAGAGAGAAAGTTAACTAATCTAAAGAACCAATCTAACTAACTAATCAAGTTACAAAATACAATCAGCAGTGAGGATTTAACAAGAATTTTAAATATTGATAAAAAGTAAAGCTTTTTATTAAAAAATGAATGAGGAAATTTATAGAAGAAACTAGATCAACACTGCAATGAGTTTAAGGCTAGACGCCTAATCTCATAAAGGGAACTAAGCCCAATTGTGCAAGCTAAAGGAAGAAACCAAAAAATAGAACATAAGCTTTACTATGAAAACATACAAATTACAAGCCCCATATTCTGGTCATATCCATAGATAGAGATTCCTGCATATTTTTAGCATACAAGCAAGCTTTGATAAAGTTGATGACTCTATCCACAAGCAGGTATTTCTCTACCCTGTTATTAGTAAACCGTCTACTATTTTGTTTCCTCCATACGTTGTATATGACAATTGTATATGTTGCTTTGAAGAGAACATCATTAGGTTTACTCCTTTCTAAATTAGCTACGACTCAATTTAATGTCTGCTCCCAATCATAATCAGAAAGATTATGAGGTATGCAAGATTCTACTCCAAATTGCCTTAGTATAAGGACATTGGAAAAATAAGTTTTCCCCGTCTTCAACAACAATATCACAAAGTAAGTAAGTGGTGTCAGAATTGTCATATCATTGACTCTTAATTTGAAGTTTGTTTTTGATTGCAAGCCACATAATGAAAGAAGCCTTAAGACTAACAATGTTTCTCCATAAAAGATTGAACCAAGGCACATCAGCCATTTCTTCTCTAAATAGTTGATAACAAGAGTTATTAGAGAAAACTTCATTCCGGTTTAAAGACCAGGAAATGACATCAGCACTCTGTAGATCATTAAGCGGTGGAAGGTAGTTCAACAGAGTACGAAATTTCCTGAAATTTGCATGTCATTCACTGTTCAAAATTAGAGAAGAAGCTTTAGAGTTAAAAGGCAATCTTTTTTTTTTTGAGAAATAAAAGGCAATCTATTTTTTATGTGTTGTAATTACGGGCTAATGTCTATTCATTTATCTATTTATTGATAATTTCAAGTATATAAGAAGAAAAGTGTTTTCATATTTTTGGAAATCCTATTTGTAAGAAATAATCAACGATTGGGTTCCTTTAATACAGAATTACTTTTTATAAGGCCTTTTACACCACTCCAGTTCTTGTTTGTTATTAAATTACCTCACATAGTAAGCTAATTAATTCGATTGCATCCTTTTGGAGTGCCTCCGGTCATGTGCTATATGAGATAGAGACCACCCCAGTTGACACTTTCAGCCAAAAACATTAGATATAAAATTAATAAACTTCGAACTATATACTATATAATTCTATATATGATAGATGAATTGTACATATGAATTAAAGTATTGTTTTTGGTCTTTCCCTAATATGCGGCGTGTGGCTGAGTACCTATCGAAACTACCCATGATCCTTTCATGTGATTAGGAGTTTGATAGATTTTAATTAGTGTTATGAATTAATTTGAACATACTTAATTATTAGAAATGAGAATTATGGTCTATTCCCATGTTGTTGACTTTGGGCATGTGCCCTTAAATAGTCGTCTCTGGTCTTTTAAGCTTGTGTTGTACGACCAAGTTCAAAATAACTAATTAATTGGGATTATATTGAAATATCGAAAGAAATTAGACATGAATTGAAGTGATTAAGAAAGTTTGTTAGAACAATTACTTGGAAGTTAACATCATAATCAGACATTAAACAGAGTCAAGTGTCTAATTTGTTGATAAACACAACGACAGTGACAAGAAAGTGTTTGTTATAATGTTCTATTCGACACAATCAATTATCTGCTGTAAATAATCATAAATGTTTTTGGTTAGTCTTTGGCTCTTTGCAATAACAACGACTATTTCGTTTAGCTAGAAGTAGAAGCTGTTGCTTTCACATTGAAAGGGAAGGAGACTGACAAATTGGCTAAATGGGTATGGGAGTCATGTGGGTTTCACATGAGCAACCACATGTTGAAGGGAACATAGAACACCTGCCCAAAATTCTTCAATAAATGTGGGCTTGGAAGAGGGTAGGGTATAGGATTGTGTTGTTTTGTATTCTTTTATTTTTCCTTCTTTGGTTTTACGTTTATCACATTGAAGGGGCAACCTGGTATGGCTTCATCTGCGATGTGCTTCTCTAGATGGGGACAAGGAGGGTCATGTGAACGTGTCTCATTGCCTACTTACCAACTTCCCATACCAAGAAATTCTAGTATCCTCAATTGGGTCCCTTTTGGATGGTCATAGTAGATTGATTTTATTCTTAAATTTTCTTGTTGAATGATTGAACAATTTATAGGATGTTTTTTCCATATCCTTTTTGTCTTCATTCATGTGCCATACGTTGGAGAGCATTGTTTTTATCTTTTATATGCTTTTTTTTTAGAAATTAAAAGTAATTTCATCAAATGGGAGTAGATACAAAAATAAAGTTCCATATTTAATAGCAAAACCACAACACTTTAATAATAGCAAGGTAAGACGTTCTTGCAACTATCTCACAACCATACGGTGTGTTTTCTGCATAGGGTTAACGAACCCATCTGTGTCTTTCACCATTTACCCGAACCACCCAAATTAACGATTTGGTATGTCATCACCACCGGTAGTGGGAGTCACCAGCCGATGCAAGATCAATTTGCACATCAAGTTTGTAGACAACTCGACAAAATGATTGTATCAGAAGTTTCAAGTAACTTGAACAAGCCATATTCAGTGCTTCCAAATGGGAGAATCGAGGGCCATCTCATCAACCCCGATACGTACTTTCTTTCATAATTTGTTTATTTATTGGTCTTCCCTTTCATGTGATTGCTTATTTAAGCTTTGAAATTAAGCAATTCGCCACGAAGTTGTTCAAACCTTAGGGTACATAGGAGCTTCTCCCTAATCCATGAAATTAGAGAAGACAATACTTATCTCTGAGACATTAAGTATTTTGAAAGCGTTTAAAGTCAAGTAATAATTCTGATTTAGCGTCTGCTTGATGTTGTGAGTAGATTTTACGAAAGTGGTTGATGACAAAACAATTAAGAAACATGGTACTGTGGAGTCACCCACATTAATGTTTATTTTTATTTTTTAAGTAAAACATTAACGACAAACTTATTTCCACCGTACTAAATAGCTGTAATCGTCAAACAATATTTTTTCAAAGATCTTATGTTTGAAACACACGTTTTTAGACGTATGGACTTTGTGTGTTGCTTTTAATTCCGGATGCACACAAGTTTGACGAACACAAGCTTACGGCAATGTGTAAGGTTACAATGCGTGCATTTTGTGGGAGCAAAGGAAAAGTC
>JANKOD010000191.1:23367560-23391687 GCA_026284645.1 Erythroxylum acuminatum
ATTTTAAAGAAATGGGGGACTTTTTTGCAAAATTTTCATAATTTTCCTCCCTCTCTCCTACCTCTCCTTCCCCCTTTATTTTACTAATATGGACTATTTTATAATTTTAAAAAAGTTTAGGGACTATTTTATAAATTTAAAAAATATCCCGAAACGGTACCCGGTACGACCGGTACTGATACAGTTCCGTTCCAGAGCCCAATCCAGTACCAAGTCCGGTACGGTATTCAGAACATTGCTTTTGACTTCATAATGAGATTTGCTGGCCACTTATAGCAGAGGATGTTGAACTCACTTGGATAAACCATATTAGAGATATGAAATACGATATATAGTTTATGGGAATCACCATATTGAGTTTGCTTGTGGAGCTTATTTGATTTTGACTTGAATTTTGCAAATTATAATCTTATGTTATTAATCAATTTGAGTTACACAATTCTTAGCTTTTAATTTTTCAAACGTATCATATCAAGAGGTGTATTTAAGGATGACAATGAATAAGGTTCGGTTCGGATATTACTCTACCCATATTCATATCCATTTTTTATGACTCAATCTATTATCTATTTAAAATCCATCAGTTTTTACGGTTTACTATCCATATCTAGATTCATTAGATTGTTTGAGTTTTTGGATATCCATCCGGTTGTATAACACATAAAAATGTAACTTCTAAATAGAAAATATATTAAAAAAAACAGATTTTTGCGATCGCTCTAAATTAAAATTACTTTAATAATAATAAGTCAATATTTTGATTTGTATGTCTCAAAACTTGAAATTGTCTTTGCGTGAACTCCACAACATTCAAAACTCCATATTCATATCATTTACATTATTATCATCCTATAAGAAAATAAAATATGATGAAAACTGTGAGGACGGAAGAGTAAAGTGGAGATTTTAAAGTTGTTTCTTCTTAAAAAATTTAATATTTTATTATATTTCATCATAAATATTTAAAAAAAATAGAGTTAATAAAAATGAGTCGGGCATGGGTATCTATCGGTTCGAGTTATCACTAGATCCATATCTACATCCATTTTTCAGCATCCATTTAAAATCTATTTTTTAGCCTCCAGGTCTATTTTTTCGGATCGGGTGGTGCAAATATTAATCGGGTTAAAAATTAACTGTCATCCTTAAGTGTATTTGAATTCACTGTGAATGATGCAACAACAAATTTTGAAGAAATTCACTAATTTGCAACCCTTCCCTTAATTTATAAAGAGCTTGTTTTCGAGATTTATTATGTTATTTGTTTATAATAACGAATTTCATAATTATTAATTTTTTTATAATAATAGCCAAAATGTCAAATTCAGATAATTTTTGAAGAGTTATATGCAACATAAACTTAATTTCCAGCACTTAAAAATTTGTATCAGCTTTGGAAAGTATCTTTATGCTTGATTGTATCAAACATTTGATCACTAATAACCAGGTGGTTTAGGGATAAACACAGAGAAGCATTCCAGGGATTGACTGATAGAAAGCAAATCTTCTTTTAAGAAGAAATCGATGTATGTGACTTTTAATGGCTCAAACTTTTTGATACCCTCCATAAAAAGGAAGTCATCCAACGCGTTTTCACTGCTTTCTGCGTTATTGGGATTTTCATAGTTTAAAGCTTTTGGTTAGAATGAAAAGAAAAAGGTACAAAATGTCAAAACTACAAAGGAGTCAAAAAAACATATGAACCCAGTTAGGTCTACAACAAGTTCATACGTCATAACATGTCACCTTCCAGAAGTATTTTAGAAATTATCTAAAAAACAAAAAAGTGTAATTTTGACTTTATGTGAATTTTGTGGTATTTTATAAAAAATGTTAATTATTTTTTTTAGTAATTTGGATGAGTATTATAAAATTTAGCGAAATTTTAAATTTTTTATAACGTTCGGTATCATTTTTAATATATTCTTTATCATTTTTATAATATCCTTACCTCAGTATCCTACGTGCATTTGCAAACTCTTTTGTATAATTTATTCCTTTTAGGAGTAATATTTTTGTCTAAAGTTTTTAAAATGAACCCAAAATTTTTTCATATTAATCAAAGTTTTCAAAACCAAGCCAGAAGTTAAAACAAAAAGAGAAGAGATTTAAATATACTGTCATAAAAATAACTAAAATTTGATTAAAAATACAAAAAATCAAAATTATTTATTGAAAATTTAAAATTTAATTGAAAATCAATTGATTAATTTTAGATTTATAAAACTTATTAATTTATAAAAAGTGACTAATTGGTTAATAAATTTATAAATTTTAACAACAATAGTTATTAAAGTAAAAACTAAATTAAGAAGTTATTAATAATTTAAAATTTTTACAATTAAACCGATTAAATTTTTTAATCATTGCTTATAATTGCAACTTCTCAAATAAAAAAGCTTGCCCTCTTAACTGAATTTTGCATTTCATTCACAAATTTGTTTCAAAATTGAACATTTAATTCAACTTTAGTAAACTTAAATACTATAGAAATTCATTGCATTAGAAGTTTAAGGTCACTCTGTTAAAAAGTTAAGAGGGTTTAATTAAATACATAGGTCAAACTTGCGACTTCAGCTGATCCGTGTACTCTTGGTCATAAAGCAAACATGTGCTCCTAAGAGAGACCTTTCAAGTACTTAAAAACCATGACATTCTTGCATTGTCAAACTGAACATAACGTTGAGGATATGCTACAGAGTGCTAAACATCAAAGGACAAAACAAAGAAAGCAAGCTAAAGCAACATATTTTAACTGCCTAACATGCTTGGATAGAAGTTTTACCAAGCTAAAATGCAAACTACTGTTGTTGACTTGGGCATGCCTAACTCAGCTCCATAGTCCAATTCATCTTATCCTCTATAAGACCCATTTGTAGTCTGGTAAGCACATTGTAGAGTTGCTTCGATACGGCACCGACACCATCTTCTCCAAATGACACCCTGCATAAGGGGAAAAAGTTGCACACAACATCAATTCAAAAACTCAGTGCCGACTGGAGATATCACATTTGATAGGCTAGTTCTGGTAGCAGGACTAGATTGTAGAGCTTATATCTTGACTCATGTTGATACAAACAGTTACATTTATAGATAGGAGGTTATGTCGTGGCGTCACCTTTTACCCATGTAAGTAATGCTTCCAACCGGTGATACAACCACAGCTGTCCCGGTGCAGAAAACTTCATTAGCATCAAGCAGCTCATGGATAGTTACAGATCGTTCCTCAACCTGCATGTGTCACGTGAACACGTTAAGAATTGCTTAGCAAATACTGCCCATTTCACAAACTAGATGTTGCACCTAAAATGGAGCCATTCAATGTCCTGTCAAACATACATTCAATGTGTGCCTGTGAATTGTGAAAGTAAATGCTACACAACAGTGTGCTTTGCTAACTGCTAGAAAGCTGTTATATATGATCATTCTGTACAGAAATAGCAAGACTGATTCACACTTATTGAGGTCAAGATCAGAGCCCCCAATGGGGAATTCAAAAAAAAATGCTAGCAGAAAATATGAAGGAAAATCTAGAACACCTATCTGAACATGAAGAAGCAAATGTTTACAACAGAAAAACATGATGGAGGTGGCTTAGTTCTTATTTATCAGCAATACTGAACAGTGACCAATTAAGAGCATCACAGCTTATAGCAGAAAAGTGTTTCAAAGTCATGCAGCAATTAAGAAAAAGAGGCAATGCATATTTTACCACAGTAATACTCAGCATTAATTTCAGTTTTTTTTCCTGTAAAACATGTCATTCAAATTCAGTGCATGAACCTCCGTATCTAAAAGTAAAAAGATTCAGTCCGATCCTGCAGCATACGATTATCCAAATTAAACTTTACAGGAAAGGAGAGAAGGAGCTTAACAATTTTGTCAAATATACTTGTGCAGGTTCAGACATTTAACAAGTTAATATCAGGTTCACCAAAGAATCAACTAAGAGTACTGTTTATGAAATGAAATTGCTGTATAAAACATAAAATTTGCTCTTTATCACCATTTTCCGATCTTAGCCACATTGTCACTAATTGCTATGGGCAGGATGCCAACATCTAAGAAAAACATAAGACATTAAACATCCAATGTCTATGAAAAATTTTACAGCAACAATAAGGTACCTGAAACCCTTCACTTCGAGCAACATCAATAATGCTCTTTCTGGTAATACCAGGTAAAATTGTCCCTTTTATTGCAGGAGTAGCAATAACATTACCCTGACAGCAGAGCATATAGAAACATGTTAGCTGCAATCACTATGAATAAGATACCGTATTGGAGGAAAGCAATGACACTAGCTATTGTTAGCAATAATTTAGATTAGCAGGAATGGTACAAGCTATGGTTCTTAATGTCATCATCGAATCTCACTGCATCATTCAAAATCCCAGGTAGCTAGTTATCACTGGTACTCTGCATTTAAAAGCTAATAAGCAATAATGATAGCTCATACTCGTCAAATAGTGAGTTGGAAGCATAATTAACGACTAAAAAATGACGACCCAAACTTGAGATTTCACAATTCAGGTGCTGCAGATCCATGATAGTGGCGACAAGTTAGAAGTTCACGATTTACTGCATATTTCATCATGGAAGTCAATGGTGAATTTTGTTATTAGCAGCTCCATGCATGTTCTTTCAGTTAGTAGGGCTGTGACACTCCAAATAAACAAGATACTAAGCAAGTGCATATTAGTTTTGCAAACAAAAAGTTGAGATTGGTATGCTATAAATCAAATTCCTAACAAAGAACCAGATGCTAATTCCTTGGATTACCTTCACAACAAAAATGTTGCAAGAGGAAACCTCCTCCAAATACTTTTTATGAACACAGTCAAGATATAGAACATCAGAAAATCCTTTGGCTTTTGCAACGGATTGAGCCTTGAGAACCTAGAAATAACAATTTGATGTACACAAAGAGCAACATCAGCAAATAGAAATAATTATCAAAAAGAATATAGGCAATGTAAAGAGCAACCCAAATATTCACATTTATGCATTATAATACTACTTCAAACTAGGGCCATATAAGTCCGAAATCCATTCAAGTACTCACAGCAGCATAGTTTCCAATGGTCTTCACGCCTCCAGTACCACCAGGAGTTGCTCGATGTAGTTCATGCTCAACAATCAAATGGATTGGTGCAACACCTTCCTGAATAAATGTGTAAAAAATATAACTTTGCATTAAAAAAATATCTTCCATCATCAACCTTTTATGGTGTCACAAGATAGACATTAACAAAACCTCTCTCAAGAATGTCAACTATTTACACTCTAATCTAAGCATAAGAAAACAAATAGAAACTTTTGCAGAAAATGATTGACCAACCACAAAGAGTATATTTTGCAGTTCACGAAAGAATAATCATATCAACAAAACATTTTATATCCTCAAAGAGAATATAAACTCAACAGTAAAGAAAAGCGTTACAAGGTGGAAGGTTTATCCATTGATGGAGACTATAACAACATGGGGAAACAATATTTCTGAAATGTCATCAATAGATTTCAATGCCAAAGTGAAAAAACACAATAATTCAATGTTGCAACCACAACTCAATCATATTTAATGCTCAAAGATGAAACAAACCTTAAAATAGTTTCCCACAGGTGAAACATAGATCAAAAACGTGTACTCAGGAGCAGGTGCAAGACCAAGAACAGCTCCACTCCCCATTAATAACGGCCTGATATACAATGAACCTTTACCCGAAGGAGGAACCTGAAATTAAAGGTCACAATTAAGTAAACATATTACTTGTAGGATAAACCTTTACAAAGCATGGAATAGAAGCATTACCCAACGTTTATTTGCCAAAACAGTTGCCTTCACAGCTTCCACAAACTGCTCAACAGTTGGTGACGGCATGCACATCCTCTCTGCACCCTTTATCATCCGCAGTGCATTTTCCTCGGGACGAAACAGTAGAATTTTACCATCTTCTTTTCGATAGGCTTTAAGACCTTCAAATAATCCCTGAATTTAAATAATACAAGAAGAGAAAGTGGAACCATAATAGGTACCAATTTGCTACAAAAAACAAAGGTATTAAAACGTACTAGCATTGATAACTGAATCTGGACTCATACATAATATCTTACTGTTAAGATTTCTAACATATGGTTGTAACGCAAAGCTCATTCAGGGTATGCTTCAAATATTAGAATTGGATGAGAAACAAAAGATAACCCCTGATTGCTTCAAAATTTTCCTTGACATGTTAAAGAACGTTATCCTTCCTAATTGTGACTCTTTAACAATGGAAATATGCAACTTGACTGAAATGAGGCTGCCCAAGTTTGTCTACTTTTAAGATTAGGAGGAAGAAGGAGTACCAGGAATCAAACACACAACTTGCTCTTTTTAAGTTTACTGCAAACTTGTACTGCACTGTTTATACCAATTAGATTAGATTCCATTTCAAAGCTGCATAATGTGTATGCTAACAAAATGAAAATGACCTATGTGGGAAGAAGGAAAAAGGTATTATAACTGACAGAATAACCAAGCTGCGCCAATTATTAACAACAACAGTATGCAGCGAGTATCTCTTATATTATTGCCAACACCAAATATCTAACGAATCATAGTATTAATAAGACGTGAAGAAAACGAAACTGTGAAATCAGCAATACCTTACCTGACCATAATTTAGAACTCCTGCCGAGGGGTTCAATTCAATGTTCCCAAAACGTTGCAATTCACCTCTGGAAAAGTTTCCACCTTTATCGCACTTCATTGTGTACATATAATCAGTGGGAACATAAGAGAAGCCAAGGCTGTCCCAATCTATGTCAGCCAAGTCCAACGTTTCACTATATAAAACCAAAACGAAAGAAAAAGGGAGTTAGAAAAACCAGATAGTAATCAACTTAACAAAGCAGATACACAAGATGTCCAGAAAAGGATATCCTTTCCAGTCGTCTCCTTCACATTTGTTATGAAAAGATATGAATTGATCATCACTGATCATGACCTTCACAAGCAGAAATGAGTAGACCCAGAAGATGGATTTTCCAGAAATTGCAAACAAAGCACGATCCTAAGCCACAAGATCCTATCCGGGCAATGCAAGTGCCAACAAATGACAATAACAATAAAACAGTTTCTCAACGAAAGTCACAGACCTGTAGTTTCCAGACAATACGGCATCCCGACTGAAAGGAGATACAGCTGTTGAAACATTACCGGGCTGGAACGGCCTCTGAACCTGCGAACAAAACGAGAACAGAAACATACTATTAAATAAGCAATCAAAACTTAGTGACATGACAAAAGAACAAAAGCAGAAATTACCTTGAGAGACAGAGAAGAAGGAGAGCAATGGAGCATGTGGTCGGAGGAGAAAGGGAGGAGAGAACAAGCAGTGGGACGCGAGGGACAAAGGAGGTAATTGTGGTGGAGACCACCACCTATGGCGGCGCTTCTCTCCATTATACGACTTATCCGCGGTTACCCTCTCTTCGCCGCCGGTGAAAATAAATGAATGGAGGCTGAGGCGGAGGTCACTCACTGTGCTTCAATGCTCTTTGTGTTTTTTTGGGTGCGCTTTAAACCTAGATTTGTGTCGTTTGACTGTTCCAAGTTTTGACGACTTTGTTTGGCTTGAAAAGGCGCACACGTGTGTAGGCATTTCTAAGCGTACGAATCCACTGTCCTTATTATATCTTATAAATCTCAGCCATCTATTTATACGAAATTAACGTAAAACTTACATAAATAAATGATTAAGATTTATAAATAGAATAATAAGATCATGGACATAAGATCCTACCTCCTCCCTCAGCAATGAGTATGTCTTGTCTTCCTTTCATAATAGGTATGTATATAAGTATATTCGCGTCAAATCTTCTGTTTCATGATTAGAGATCTAATTTTTATATACTCTTAAGAGTGACAGAGGGAAACGGAACAGAAGAACAATTTTGTATTCTTTTCCAACTCATGACGGCTTCACACATCAACAGGTAAGCTTTTACCAAACTGGAGGTTGTTGTAACGTCAGCTTATCGGGGAAAACTATAAAAGACAAACCACACTTTCATCAGAAAACTCTTTGTAACTAAACTAACTTCCGCTACTTTATTATATTAAGATAAGCGTACTTATCAAACTAACACCGCTTGCCACACTAAGATAACACAAGTGATCATCACCCTAAAGATCACCACAAAAACACGTCAGCATGAGTTGGTATCTGTACAATATATGTGGATATGGTCAGCTCATACTGAGAGATCAGATTTGACACGGAATCTTCTGTTCAATATTACGATGTCTTATTTTGTTGCATAAATCTCAGTTATTTATTTATACAGATCTCGCATTTATTTATACAGAACCCACGCGAGACTCACATAAATAAATAACTGAAGTTCATAAAACATAATAAGATACCGTAATATTAGACAAAAATCCAAACTCATCAGAATTATCTGTTCTCAAAACCCTATTCTGCACAACATTTTAGAAACAGGTGATCTAAGATCCCAAAACCTGACACACTATGAACTATGAGTTAATTTGGTTACATATTGAGACTATAGACTCCAAGAAGTCAGTAGGCACAACTAATGAGCCGCCTCAAAAGTAAATACTTCCAGCAACCTAGACCTACTAGGCTGCTGCTTGACTGCATATAGCTATAATTGACTTAGGGATATCTATTTACTGCAACTGCGAGCAACATCTACAACTTCTGTTTAGACCTTGTCCTTGCTCCAACATTATCAACAACCTTGCCAACAGGACCATCGGGATCCTCGATTGCCTTGTTGAGTTCATCTTTTTGAGACTGCAAAACGGAAATGCTAAAGTTCATAGTGCGCAAATGGAAGAAGAAAGAGTTGTTCCGATTGACCACAAAAGAGAAAATCCAGATATGAAGAAAACCAAGAACTAAGAATGTCCCATCCTAATAACCCCAGGTAATTGAGCATATTAAACTGGTACATATTCTCAGATACCAAAGGTAACAGCTACATAAAATAAACATGAAGACCAACAAGAAAATCTCATTCAATAGAAAGTTGAAATATTAAAGGTAAATTTCCGCCAGCTAAAATTTCAAGAGCAGAAAGCCAGATGTTCCATCATTGGAGGAAAAGAATACATGCATTTGACATCTTCATAAAAACATTCAACGCAATGTAAACAGTGACACTGGATATATTAAACTTACCTGAGAATGGCCACTAGTGTGTTCAAAACTTTTCTGAAGCACCTCTTCAGAAACTTTCGATGCTTCCATACCAAATACCCCTAAATGACAGCGTGACACGTAATTTCCCACGTTTCTTGAAGTTGCATTACCATTTGTTTCTCCATCGTCAGTAATATCTTCTATAGGTATCTGTTCAGAGTGTTGATGGAACTCTGGGACATCTTGACCGGCAACATTCTGTAGTTCAGCTATGTCACAAGCTTCTGGAATCTTGATGAATTTGTCAACAACCAATACATTGGTATCTTCAGCATCCCCTTTAGTTTCTTTCTGATGAATTTGATCATCCAGTATACTTTCCTGGGTACTGTTGTCTATGGCCACATCAGACGAATCTACAGCAACTTTTTTAAGCGGCATCCTTTTTTTATTCTTCTTTTGTTGTTCAGGCAGTGAACTGACCGAAGCAGAGTCCACTCTTCTTTTTCTTCCATGCTGAATTTGTTCTTCGGTGATCAATTCAGACATCATCTCATTCACATCTTTGATTTGAGATTCTCTCGAACATACCCCCTTGGCAATTTCATCTTCTCGTGGCACTTCAAGTATCACCTTTGGTTCAGAAAAGACATGTCGCTCTCTCTTGCCAAAATCTTCCGATGACTTGGACTTATGCAAACGATATCCATTGGAGGAATCCAAATTGTCAGCAGATTTAGCCACCTTTACAAGTTCAGGTATCAGAGACTTCCCATCACCCGTAGACTTCTCAGAAGAATTTTTGAATATCAAATTAGTGCAACGTTTTATCCAAGAGGGACGTGCAGAGTTAAATGAAGAAGTTGCAGAAGATTTTTGTTTCAAGTGCAAATCCGGTCCGCCTCCATTACTACCGAAGTACGCCCTTTCATTTGAAATTAAACAAGTATCTTGGTTTAGAGAAGTATTGTACTCCAAGCTTTTCATGGACAAAAGTTTCCGCTGGCTAATTTCTATATTCGATAGCTTCATCTCGGCCACTTCCATGTTGTCCAAGGCCAGTTTCAGATCTTCCAGCTTGTTTAGGTATTCCACCTGAGCACCAACCTCTTCTCTCTCTACACGTAACAATTCCCTCTGTTTTTCTAATTTCTCAGTCTGATCTTTAAGTTCTTCAATCAACTTATTGAGCACACTCCATTCTCTGTCCCTTTGCTCCCTCTCAAAGTTTACCTCCATTCTTGCATTACCAAGCTTCTTCATTTCCAAAGCAACCTGCTCCAACTCTTGGAAAGCTTTTTCTCTTAGAGAATTTATGAGGTGAAGTTCGTTACTCTTTTCTATCTCGAAGGCTCTCCCTTCATCTCTTAAATAGCTCTCCACCTCTTCTCGCCTTTTCTCAACACTGTTCTCCAGCTCTTTTTTCTGCATCTCAATGCCCATCAAGAAATCTTCATGTTCCTTCTGTATTTTGTTGAACCACTCAGAACGCTCCTGTAGCATCTTATTCATGAACTCTTCCCGATCCCGATTAAATGACTCCACACCACACTTATGCTGATGCCGCATTGCTTCCTTTTCTTGTTTTAAATTTTCACGCTCATCCCTGAGTAACCTAGAAATGGCCTCTCTCTCCTTGTCTACATGTTCCGCTTGCTTCCTTAATTCTTCTCTTTTCTCATCAATCAACTCCCACTCAGCTTCAAACGTAGCCTTCTCTACCTTCAATCTGTCTTCTTCAGCCATAAGTTCCAATTTTTGAGTCCTGACAACATCAACCTCTTCTTTAAGTTTCATCTCCAAAGCAGACAGTTCATCTGTTTCACTTTTCATCGTTTCTAGCTTCTCCTTTGCACAGTTAACTTGTTTCCTTTTGTCGTCCAAAGCAGCCAACGATTTCTGAAGTTCCAACTTCATCTTGTTATTTTCTTCTTTTTCATGCTCTAAAAGTGATCTCATTGACTCATGATCCTCCTGGGCAACACTTAGGCTTCTTTCTTTATCAACTAGATTATTCATCTTCTCCTTCACATCCTTCTCCTTATCCTCCAATGCCCTTGACAGAACTTCCAAGTCGTGTTCTTTTTCCAACAGCAGATCTTCCCGCTGATGTAGATCAATTTCCCTCAATTCCCAGGCTCGCCTCTTTGCCTCAATTTCATCTTCCACCAACTTGCGTCTCATTTCCAACTCAGACTCAAACTCCAACCTCTTTGTTCTCAGAACAGCCTCCTGATTAGCAATAATATTTTGCATTTCAACCTGCATTTTCATGCGGAAAGTATAAAATGAGAAGGAAAAGAGTAGAGAAAGAGAAGAAGGATATGAAGAATAAAATAAAAGAAATTAAGACTAAAAAAAACTCACAAATTCCTTGCTTTCAAGCTTTTCTTGTAGAACAAGTAGCTCTTGCTCTCTCTTGTTTAGCAAACATTCTTTGTGAATAACAACCTGCACATAGGTAAAAGTAAGAAAAGTAAGTAATGCCTCCAAGAAAGAAGGGAACATCAATGTAACAACAGTTAAGGCCAACATGAAAACTAAAGATCCCAACCTCCTCTCTTTGGGAGAAGGAAGCCCCTGTCAGATCCATTTTCAACTTCTCCTCATTTAGGGATCTAAATTCCTGTTCAATATTTTTTCTTTTGGCCTCCAACTCCCTTTCAAGTTTTTTCAGCTCTTCAGTTTTACTAGCAACATACTCCTCCCGCTGATTCAGTAAAGCTCGTCCATCGAGCAGACGATCATGCTCCTGCTGGAGCACTCTTCTTCTTTCACTCAATGATTGTCTCTCAAGAGAGATCTCTCTCTCTTTGGCATCACAGCTAGATCATTAAGGGAACAAAAATAAGCAAGCTCAAGTTAACAAACTTTTGCTCCAATAAACAGTTGGGGGACTTCAGAATTATGAAAAACAGCACTGCCACCAAGGTTAGACTTATTTAGCTATTAACGAGTTTAGAAGGTTTCACATGGACAACTTTATTGCCCACTTCTTTTTCCACATAAGAAATAAGAGTAACACAGAAGTTTAAAATAATATAACCGTTGCAAAAGCAACTTACCACACAGGATTCTTAGCTTCTATGAAGCACATTATATATGCTTCAGTTAAAAGTTAAATCGTAAGATTACCTACAGTTAATTACTTACTCAGATCTGAATTCATTGCTCTGCCTCCTCAGATCATTCTCACGTGCTTCAACTTCCTGGAGCGTTCTTTCTGCCGCACGATGATGGCGACTAGCTTCTGCTTGCAAAGCTTCTGCAGCATGCAGTTTGCTGTCGGCCTCCACGAACTTTTTTTGGGCATCTTCAACCATTTTGTGTGCTTCAGCCAATTTACATTCAGCCGTAACCTTGTCTTCAGCAACTTCTGCACGCATTTCATGCAATGCCTTTTCCATCTACAAGAACCCACAACTAAAGGCTCATTCAAACAATAAAAAGAGCATAAAGAAAGGTGAAAACTACCAAATGAAAACCTTACACTTGCTATACACTCTTTATCAACTCCTAAAGCTTTTCTTAGGCCATCTTCTCGTTTCTTTGCTTCAGCAAGGGAAGATAAGTGTGCAGCTTGATCACGCTTATACAATAACTCAGTAGCCTCAGCAGAAGTTTTGATTTGCTCATGTTTAGAAGCTAGCTCCTTTCTTTCCAATATGAGGACACCCAGGTGGTGTTGAAGATCATAAATCTAAACGAAATTCAATTATTCAAACATGTACAAAGGAAGAAAAAAAACACTATATGGAAGTGGCTAAAGCGCAATCCACACAAGCGTAAGAATAATGCAGCAATCAACATTTCAGAACTAACCCTTAGCTCCCAGAAGTATACAAACTCAAATTTCAAAATATAACCAATAAAAAGAAATCTTTCCTTATTTCCTTTTTTCAGTTAATAGAAAATGCCAATACCCACACAATCAATAACAAGAACTAGTAAAATCATAAGAAAACACTTAAAACAAACAAACAAACCTCAGCTTCGAGTTTGGCAATATAAGATATAAGAGCAGCCTTGTCTCTCCTCTTGATTGATTCTTCATCAAAAGCCGCCTCTTTAAGTTGCTTCCAGATAGACTCGTCGGTTGGAGGGGTTCGCAAGACCTTAGCACCAGGCTTCGGCGACAAAGTCCTCTGCATCATCGGGCTCGCCATTTCCGATCACCCAAAACCCTGAATCCCACGATCAACACTTCTCTTCTTGGCTTTTTGAGTTCACTTTCCCTCTCTTCCTAATTCCTATTACGAGTAACCGACCCAGTAACGCACCGAGTCAGCTTCAGTTGTTTCAGTTGGCTTTTTGATAGGAGCTGGACTACCCATGAACGACGACGTAAGATTAGAACTGAAAATGGGATTCTTAAGCCATCATTTACCTTTGAGTTTTGGTTTTAAGAGTTTGGATTACATTACATCGAATCCTTTTTTTAAGTTACTCTGTTCTTGTCCTATTTCATTAAATTTTATTCATATACTTATACGAAATTCACATAAATATGTTGATAAAATTTAATAAAATATGATAAAAATACTATAACCGAAATAAAAGATCTAACCTCGAATTATATAAACTACAATCGATGATTTCAAATCCTCGTTTTAGCGAAATTATTATTATAGACTGTAATTAATGATAATTATTTACTATAATGCAGTGAAAAATAAGATTATTTATAAAATAGATGAAATTTTTTCTTTTTGAAAAAACACAAAATTTCTATATTTTGTAAATATAAAATTTACTATATATTCAGTATTTTCAAAATCAGACTAGAAGTTAAAATGGTGAAACAGAAAATTTAAGATTTAAAAAGTTCGATATTAGACAGTCATAAAATTAATTAAAAATTAAATAATTTTTAAAATTTTTAAAAATAATTGAAAATTATTTTCTTATTTACCAAAATTTTAAATTTTAAGTAAAAATACTAAAATAGACTTTTAAATAAATATTAATTATTTTATTTTAATTTATAAAACATATTAGTTTACAAAAATTAACTTATTAATTAATAAACTGATTTTGAACAACGAAATTATTAAACTAAATCAAACGGAAAAATTAAAAACCAAACTTGAAAGTTAGTCGATTTTAAATTTTTACTGTTAAATCGGTCAAACCAATGCAATTTTTAAAACATTGTTTGTATCTAATTTAAATTTTAACATGATATTAAAATAAAATTTCATAGTTTTATGTCTAAAAAAATGTTTTATACTAATTTCAATAAATTCAACAATTGTGTTCAATAAAATCAAGGAACAAACTTATACATAAATCATGCACCTATGATTATAACAGAACCTCCACTGCTTAGCCAAATCAGAGCATTTAACCAGAGAACTAGAAGGTGGAGGTTTGAGACCTCGTCCATTACATACAGCAGCATGTTTATCCATCTTACGATCAAGCAATACTTACAAGCCTGGATGGGAAATTATAAAGTTCCAACATGGGAATATTGTATAATATTATGATCTGAACCACATCAACTAGTTACTAGATCAAATTAATAGCTTCTACTCGTGTCCTCCATCGTCTCAAAGCTAGACACCAACCTGGAAGAGAAGATGTAGCTTTCAGTTCAGCAGAATGCCCTCTACATGTTGAAGATCAGTTTCATTTTCTGTTGTCTGTAGTCGCTTATCCATCCTTCAATCAGCTTGATTTCAGTTGCCCTCTGCTCTAACAACCAATGAGGGTCATCAGGTGTTGATGGACGTAGATCTATGTGATGTGCACCTGATATGTGGAACAATGTAAAAAAAATTATCCTCACAACATTCCTCCACATCTAAACTGCATAATTTTGTCTTCTCCATCAAAAATTGTTAATTTAGTGAGCAATTACCTTCTTCTGTAATAAGAGCAACAAGGCTTTCAGATATATTCTGCAGAACACTGCAACCAAAAATTCCAACGATCATCAGCGTTCATTCTTAACTTGCATCGGCAGAATAAACGAAATAACTGACATACCTGCCACCACTCCAGGGGTCAAGAAGACCATTTGAGAAAATAATATTACTTCCAAAATTTTCCAGGACAGTTTTGATGTCCTTCACAGTTAAAGGTCATAATATCAGAAGCAAATCATATAACATTACTTCATAAGCATGTTATGCATATTATGTAAAATTGAAGTCAAAGTGAAGTGTATGATAAGGGATAACGTCCTAGTATCCGTCAAACATCTTCCACTTGTATAGAACAAGAACCAATGAAGTAGGTAAGGGTTATAAAATGGAGGTGAGCGTTGTCAACAACCACCCACACATCCATTTCATAAATCTGCAGCTGATTGTTATACTTAACTAAGATTTTGCAACTAATAAAAAATGAGAAAAGAACATAAGTAGGCATTCATTAGATATCCACTAATAGAAAAAATAACAGTAATAATGACTATAGTAATAATTCGTTAGATGTCTCATTAATAAGGCATTGATAAGTTCAAAATGCAAAACACTGGACATAATTCTTACATGTCCGCCAAATTGCATTGTTATCCACCTAGGCCTAGGTTCAACCTTGAACTTCTTCCAGCACTCCTCCCGAAAAGCAGAGTAATTATAATCATATGTTCTAAACATACTTGAATCTTTGCTGCTAGACATTGGCATAACCATTTCAGTACAGGCCTAGAAGGGAAACAAAGGACAAGATGTCATATATACAGTAAATGCTGGGGCAAATCAAGAAAAGTGTAATTTGTAGCACTTATGCACCTGCCAGTTCCAACCATCCAAACCATGAGGATCATCATCCAGTTCAAAACAGCCCACCTTCCCAGTATAATTGTAATAAACGCTTACTCCTTCAAAAATGCGCTCGGGCATGCTAGCCCCATCAGGAGAATTATCAATTCTTCTGCACACCTAAAAATGAGACATTTATCACAAAACCTGAAACTCATAAGCATTCAATGACAAAATCATGCAAGGAAAGGAAGAAAGCAGTATTCTACCTATAAATTCCATCTAGATTACAATGTTTATGATGCACATAAAGCAAATGTTAGTTAAAGCTCATAAAAATGCTACTGATCAGGTTCAGTAAATTAAACTTTACAGAAGCATGTAATTCAAAGTACATAAAAATATTTATCGTGATGTATGCACGCAAGAGAATGGTAAAAGGTAATTTCAAAATGGTCAAGAATCTTAACTAACCTCCCTTATTGGATGTCCAGGAAGAGGCATCATGAAGGCAGATGGATAGGGATAGTCCACCATCGCCAAATAACTATAAGCAGATTCCAGCCAGTCGATGAGAACAACCGTACTATTCAATTGCCTATAATCATCACCAATCAGTTGCAAACAACACAAAGAGCTATTAAAAAAGAAAAAAGCAACACCTTTTCACAAAATCCGAAGGGAAAAGAGAAAGGGGAAAAGAGGATAAAAGGTAGATAGCAATTGTCAACATGCCTCTTCAGTAACTAGACAGCAATTATAGATTGATATTCAAGAACCAAATAATAACTAGCCATAAATTCGATTCTTTCTTTCTTTCTTCTTACCGACACATACGAAAAGTTTCGGATAATTGTGCAAGGCCATTCTCCTTCAGACCCTCCATTACTATTGCATCCCACGACTCTTTTATTGTGTTAAAGCAGCTGATACTTTCCCTCTGGTAATATAAAATGATGACACCATTTCATAACAAACTTCTAAAATAAATCAAACAGTTCACTACCAGAACAAACACTGGTAGAGCAAGTACTTCACCTTAAAATCATTAGAGACAATGTCATAAAAGGTTTCTGGCGGCACGATATCCTCAAATTGAAGAATTGGCGCCGATGAAGCAAGCGCACCAATTGCTACATGAGGGTACTTGATCCTCATCCATGCTGCTAACACTGTTCTATTCAAAACCCATAATTAGTCATCAAGTATTAAACAAAGTATGTTTACTATACAAATGATCAAGCAAAAAGCACACAAAAATGATCTTACTTCCACCATAGGATCCACCAAATAACACAACCGGACAGTCTACCGCCGATAAGTTCCTTTTCAAGTCCGTAATCAAAACTGTAAAATCAGCAAGTGCTTGCTCTGCAGTTAGATAAGATAAGGTAGACGCATTCCTATACGCTTCGTCCCTAGTTCCGAAAGGCATCGACTCCCCATAGTACCGGTGCTTTTAAAATCCACATTTCAAGTTCAAATTCAGTCAACAACAGAACCCAGAAGTTTAAAACTAACTACACAAACGTTTATCACAAAAAGTTCAAACCTTTCCACTCTCTAGTCAACCAAACAACAAGTGACTAACCTCAGGGAAAACGACCATGGCCCCGAACAGAGGGGCGATTTCCCAGAGAAACCCGGTGTTAACAGCGAACCACTCGATATCGCCTTCATTCCCACAGTAGAGGAAGATGGGGCCCAGCCGGTCGGCACCCACCCAGTAGTCGGTGTTAATGAGATAACGTTGTCGGAATTTCGGGAGGTCCAAGAAGCTGAAATGGTCGAGGCGCTGGTAAAAATACTTGGTCTCGTATTTGTAGCCTTGTCGGAGTTGAGTAGTGATCGGGTGTGAGTACTTGCCCAGGAATCGTGGGGCCCTTTTGGAGACAGGCAAACCAGACGGCTGTGATGCCACTGATGGTGGTGATGAAATGACGATGATGGTGACGATGATCGTAAGGAGAACTAGAAGATGAGGACTCCATGTCGCCATTTTCAACAGACTGTTTATTCTGGTAAGCTCGCCAAACAAGACGAATGGGTAATCAGTTGCTTGCAAAAACACGGTGTGGATGCTAGGATTGGCCACTGGCCAATAACAATTTGCCATTTGGGGCCAATGAATGGACAAGATCTTAAATGGGCCTCCATTTTAAAATCTTGAGTTGTATATAAGGGCCTATCCATATGTAATCCAACCCACCTAGACCCAAAAGCTAGAGTTTGTTTCTTTTCTTTTTATTTATTTGTGACCAACATTTCTTTTAATTTATGTCATAATATGTCATTATTGTTTTAATCATGTTTTCCAGATTAAATTATAAAATAGATTCCGCTATTGTAATAATTGGTGGTATATTAGTAATTTTGTAGAATTTCATTAAACAAGTATTGAAATTTTAGTGATATTTAACAACGTTTTAAAAATTGAATTAGAAGTTAAATTGGTATGACAAGAAGTTTAAAGTTTAAAAGCTTCATAAAATAGGCTAAAAGTTGGATAAAATTAAAATATTTGAAATATGATTAAAATAGACTGTCCTTACACATCGAAGAATTTGAAGTTTAATTGAAAAATAAGATTGTTAAATGAAAACTAATTGATTTATTTAAATTTATAAGAACTTATTAATTTATAAAATTGACCAATTAAATATTAAATAATAAACTGATTATTTTTAACAACAACAAAAAGTCAATGTACCCAATGCATAAGGCTCCCTGCTTTGCGGGATCTAGGGAGAGTTATAATGTACGTAACCTTCCCTTTATATTTTTACAAAGAGATTGTTTCCATTATTTGAATTCTCCCACATATTGTTGCACTTTACATATCCTTTCAACACGTCTTAGTTGTCCACACTTGTTACATCTTACATCTTCCCTCCACCAACACTTGTATTCTGGATGATTTGTTTTCTTGCAATACAAACATAGTGGAAAACTCTGGGCATTGTTGTTATTAATCATCTTTTTGTTGTATGACTTTATTGGAAAAGCACCTTCTACGATTTCTTCTTGCTTCATGAGTCTCCTTTGTTTTTGTGCCTGTAATGCACCTAACAATTCTGTCAAACTGATTTTTACCAAATCCTTTGAGTTTTTGAGTGATGAAATTGTAGCCTCAAATCTTTCTAGGATGGTTATTAGAATTTTTTGAACTATTCTAAAATCATCAAAATTAGAACCAAGAAATCTTATGTTATTGGCAATAGTAATGAGTTTGTTGGAGTAATCCTTGATCGTTTCTGACTCCTTCATTTTTTATATCTCAAAGTCACTGATCAAATTGAGCACTTGCATTCTTTTGATTATTTCGTTCCCCGCATATTCCTCCTTTAAAAAATCCCAAATTTCTTTGCTCGTCTTGAGCACGACGATTTTGGAAAAAATTGTTGGTGTGACTGCTGAAAGCAGGCAAGCTTTTGCTTTGGTCTTCCTCTGTTTCTTTTCTTTTTAGATTTTGATTTGAGTCACCGTTGGATTTACAGGCAAGTTCGGAACGTCATAGTCTTCATCTACAACTTCCCACAAGTCTAGTGTGGGAAGGCGTAGAATGAGTTATGAGTTATAGGTTTGTAGGTTTAGAAGTCCTTTAAAATCAAGAGAGCTTTGATACCAATTTGTTGGTTTTTTTAGCAGAAGTTTATCAATTTATACAGTCTTTTTCTAACCAAAATTCAAAAATTGGATAACATCTAAATTAAATCAGCATAGAATAAGCACATAATTTGCACTTAAAGAAAATATTATGATAACAACTTTTACTGTTTCAAAGTCACATGTTCAACAACTACAGATAGAGGAGAGAACTTCTCATCCCAAATTGAGAAAGTATAAAGATAATCTGAAACGTGAACTTATATAAAAGTCGAGTCTTTTAAGCTCTGTCCCAATAAACAGACAACCTGAGTAACGAATATGCAAGCAAGCAAGCATAATCTGAAGGATGTGTTACATTCATTGACCATAAAAAGTGAATTTTATATATTCTCTTAATATTCCTCCCGAGGGGCTGAGACCTAAACTTATCAACAATAGTATCTATTTATCCCACTGCATGAGGTGAAACGTGGGTTATAAGTACAAAAGCATAATAACAAAGATGCTGCATTGCATATATCCATTAACATATTCTCGACGAAGAACGATAATCCTCCAACCTTCCTTCTTGCCTTTCTGGTTGGGGATTCATATTGAAGTTGTTTGATAGGAGATAATATGATGTTATTGGGCCACATGAGCTAATCAATAATTCATTATTTGTTCTTGTTATTTGATTGTATAAAATATTTTTATATTTTTTAAGATTAAGTACTTAATTTAAAAAATCTTAAAATATTGATTATTCTTAATAATAATAATACATTACACATACGTGATTTCGGATTGGGTGATGATAATGATGATGACGACGACTCGCGTGACTTAATGACTATTAAGATAAGTTCTCACTTAGTTTTTGATAATAGACTTGGTAAACTATAGGTTAGATCACCCATAATTTATGACTTGCTTATTAAGAAAATGGTATTAGACCATACACCACTTCTTCGTATTAAAATAAGTGTTAATGTCTTGTAGTATTATTATTACACGGTTAGATCTATGACATAACTTGAACTTCATTTCACGTCAACGCTAAATCAATGTCAAACTCAATTCACCACGCTCTTTGAGTTGAACCTTTTATCAAATTTAAGTTTGATCTAACTTGGAACAAGTTAAGGACTATTCTTTAATTAACTAAAAGCTTAAGGATAAGTATGAACAAAAAGGTCTTAAAACCCTTTTTTGGGATGTATTGGGACCAACATTTGTGTACTAATTTAACCAAAATTTAAGTACTATACTTTAAAATACATAAGGGCAAATAATATAATTTAAATTTCAAAGTTTTCAATTGAATACAATTTGATTCTTAATGATTTAAAGTGTTTAAATTCAATCGTAACATTTTCAAAACAATAAAAATAGGTTCTAAAAATTTTAAAAAGCAAAATTATATATATTATTTAAAGTAAAAATTAAGAAAGTATTAATTTTTTTTAAAAATTTATTAATGAAACTCATTGTATCATGACTCTTCCGCTAAATTTTAAAAAACCGAAAAATATGAAATCAACAATAATGTATTAAATTTTAACTTCATTAAATCGTTTTTCTTTAACAATCTATTTTAAAGTTTTAAAAACGTTAAATTTTAATTTAAACATTTTGAAACGATAAAGTTCAAGTTATATATATATAAAAAAGGTTCAAGTTATATATTCTATAAAACCTTTTAAGAATGAAATTGTGATTTTGGCAAATGACTTATGTCTATCAAAAAAAAAATATATATATATATATATATATAGGTCTAGATTAAGGTGTTCGCCAGTGGATCCAATGATTAATCTCTTTGTTGAATTGTAAGTATTTCATAGGATGAGACAGCTTACTCAAGGATTTACACGTCGTAATCAAACGTCAAATTTCTGAAATAATACTAATATTGCTAAATGATTGCTTGACAAACCCATAATCAATATCACGATTCATGTGCAACAACAATAAGTGCTTTTTAAAGTTCTTGCGTGCCGTCCATATTTTGCGTTCGTGGCTCGTTATCATAGAACAAGATCAAAAGGAAAAGGATTCTTGTACTAGATGAAGGTGCAAGAAATCCCAAGAAACTTAAATATGCACTCGAAAGGTAAGTATCGTTGCCTAACTTACGAAAAACTGCTGAACTGGTTTTTCATTTAGTCTTTGATTAATTGCAGGAATGGCTAGCTGGCATGAAATTGAAGCATCGATCAAGCATGGTTGATGTCTCGTTAGGCTCGTGATAACTAAGTGAAAGATAATATTCGAAACTGTCCATTTCAATCAAAATATATATTTGAAACAAGCACTTAATTTTATGAGTACAAGTTTATGATACATATATCTCATTTATTATTACTTCTGTTAAATAAATAAATACAGATATTATTGATATACTTAATTTGTTAATTATTAAAGTAAATTATATTGAATATGTTGAGTAAAATATTAAATATATCTCAACTTTTATTTTAATTTATTTATGTAATTATGTTAAATTATTATTTCTTTGAAAACTAACATTTAGAATTTTGATTTAAAAATTTGTATAAATATTAATAACAATCTAATTTACCTTTGATAAAAAAATTGAAAATAACCCACCCAGGGGAAAATTTAAATTTTATAATTTAGTAACAGCTCAAATTTTGAAAAAATTTTAAAAATGAAAAAATATTGCAGCATACTTTGAAAATATTTAAAATGCGACGATAAAATATATTTTAATTCTGTTAAATTTAATTAAGTTAAAATATTTTCTCTGAAAAAAAGAATTTTGGCTTAAAATTTTGAGTATTAATAATAATTTAGTTCATTATTGAATTCGAAGAGAAATTATTTTCTATAATTTTTTAACAACTCAAAATTTGACAAATTATAAAAAATTAAAAAACATTAATTGTCTCCAAATTTTGTAGATTGCCTTAAAAATATTTAGAATACTACTATATTTAATAAATTATTAAAAAACCATGTAATTATAATTACTAATACTAAAAAGTAATCATAATCGAGCATGTGTGATGATTTCGATGTCCACTAGGTCATTATCGTTTTATGGATTTATATCTACCGATTCATTATTTGTACACACAGTATCCCATCGTGGATTTATTCTAAACTTTTACACATATAACTATCTCAATAATTGATATTGACTTCTAAATCACCATCTCGACTGTAAACTTAGCATCCCAAGAAAAATCAATGGTGGGAAATGAAGGTGAAATCCCATCCAAGTTCAGTGAAATGAAATATCGACAAACTCACTTTCTTCTTTCAATCGCAGTTACTGTTTTGCATTACTCTGAACCAAAACGGATTTGATTTAAAAGTCAAGCAAAGAAAAGAAAGGTAAATGTGAGCCTCACCTTTGTTCATCCCTTCATAATTGCTAGTTACACTAATTTCCCTAAATCAAGGAGCGAAGAGATGATGGTTCTTGACCTTTTCGTTTTTGTCCGTGACACAACCTTCTTGTTACGACTAGTCCCTTCATTTCAAAGGCCAACAAGTTAGATTTTTCTTTGATAGGGTTTGACTAACTAGGCTCCATATCCTACGATCATGGGCTGCTGTCGCAATTATGGAGATGCTCCTTACCAGTAGTTCTCATTCGATGCCATACCTTCCCAAATTCAACTCCATAGTGGCATCGATTATACATAAAGTTTCACTGAATCGAGAAGGCAATACAGAATTTCCCGTTTCTTTATGAAAATGATTGATGGCTAGGGCAATTGGTTCATATATATCCATGTGGGTTTAGACATGCACACAGTCACTCAACACGTTCGTCCACCACCATCATCATCACCGCCACTAAAAGCAGTAGCCAACCCCATGTCCTTTACATGCAGAGATCCTTATAGTACACTCATTTAGTGCGAAAGATACACAATCTATAACTTACATTAACACATAGTTTTTCACTATAAATTGATTCCTCACACTAACTCAAGATTTCTAATATGGTACGATTCACATTTACAAGCCTAAAGTTTTAATAACTTTATATCTTAATATTTTACAAAAAGTAAAAATTCGTTATTTTTGGTATCACTTTACTTTTTAATATTACTAAAATAGTATTCATTATATCAATAGTACTCATTGTAATTTTAATAAACTGTAAAAATACTAAAAATAGGAACACTGATGATAATATGTATTTATTTTGACCTTTTGTGAAATATTAAGTTAAAATTCACATTTTTAATCAATATTTAAATTTTTATTTTAAAATCACATATGTATATGATAAATTCAAATTTCCTAATCATATATAAGTCGTTGTTTGGTTGGGCTTATAATAGTAGAGCTTTTGTCAATAGAGATTTTTCTGTAGAGCTTTTTTAAGAAGACATTTGATTGTTTAGCTGTTAATTAAAAAAGAGTTTTTTTTATGACTGTTTGGCAACATAAAAATAAAAATCAATTTAAATTTTAACTATATTTTATTTTATAATAAAATTATTTATGCATATAAATATTATTTAAAGTATATTAAATAATATACAAAGCACAATTTATTAATTATTATATAATTTTAAACTATATAAAACATAAATGAAAATATATCTAACCAAATCATTTATATAGATTATAAC
This sequence comes from Erythroxylum acuminatum, assembly GCA_026284645.1. Lineage (NCBI taxonomy): Eukaryota > Viridiplantae > Streptophyta > Magnoliopsida > Malpighiales > Erythroxylaceae > Erythroxylum > Erythroxylum acuminatum. The sequence continues at coordinate 23,391,633 of JANKOD010000191.1, forward strand.
ATAAGTAAACTAATATTGAAAATAAATATTAAAACATATAAAAATGTCAAATAAT
>JANKOD010000191.1:23391787-23411057 GCA_026284645.1 Erythroxylum acuminatum
ATAAATATTAAAACGTATAAAAAGGTCAAATAATATTATATACATCTCAAAATAAATATTCAAATTAAGTAAATAGTTAAATACATAATAAACAAGAAGATGTGTTTGTGGATATTGTGGGAATTATATGTAAAATATAAGGGACAAAATGGACTAAAAAATAGACTCATTAATTTATCTGTTACCTGAAAAGATGCTTTTTTAATAAGCTCCAAATTTGAGCTTCTTAAAAAGCTGCATTTTAACTGTCATAAAAATCACATCTATTAAAGAAATGTTTTTTTATTTTACAATCAAACACTCATTTTTCTTAAAAAAAGACTTTTGTAATAAAGAAAGGTGTTTATTTGCCTCCCAAAAGTCCATCCAAATAGGCACTAAGACTCATGTACTAAAAACTACTAAATATTTAACTCAATTAAGATTTTAGGTCCTACCAATATTATTTTAAAAATATTGTTCACCAAGTCAATTCTAGGATAAATGTTACCACACTCAACGAACCTCCCCCAAGTTCATAACCCATCAAGTGGGTCCAAGATTTGAAGAAGGTTTTCTAAGCAAGTCAGTATTAGTGGGGATGGGTCTCCAATTTCACTACTTTTAAACGCAAGCAATGGTGCTTTGCTTTGTATCGTGAAAGCTCCAGATGACAAGTCTTGGGAAAGAGAGTTCAAGTGGGACAAGCTAGAGCTCTAGGCTTTTATGCTTTTTTTGGTTTCAGTCGGTGCAATTGTTTTCTCGACTGTCTTTCCCTCTCAATCTCTTTCCGTGCTTATCTCTCACTCAGACCTTGAGAAAATCAAACCAACGATCACCCGACACTTCACTCTCCGCTTTCTCTATGTCATCTACAAGGTTAATACTCTTCTTGTCCAACGTCAAGTGATGCTTCCACCTTCTTTCCCAACCCTTTTTCTTCCTCTTTGTACTGAACTTTATTCACTTATTTACTTCCCATCAATATGGACCACTTTCGAGGGATTGGGTTGGATTATTGTTTTTTTTTTTGATATTAAACCATCCCGAAGCAACAGAGAAATGAAATAAAAGAGGCGAACTAAACCCGAAGCCAATAGACTTTACCCCGTACACCCAGACCTAGACCTCCTCTGAATTACAGCAAACCGAAGCAACATCAGAAAAAATAATAGAAGAAAGAAAACTTGGCATCGTTGTCCAAGTTAATCGATCTGCATGTAATAGAGATACCCTTGCTAAAGAATGAGCGGTATAATTATAAATGAAAAGGCTTAACTATTTTAAAATTTAATTTTATTTAAATAAGTTTTAAACTTGTAAATTATAATTTGACAAACTCCCTAATTTGATAGTATACAACACACATCTCATAATTTCTAAATTTAGAATTATTTCATAGAAATTAATTAAATTCTAATGAACTAATTAGAATTTTAATAAAAGTTTGAGGATTAAATTAAACTTTTTCTTACAATAAAATGCTCCAATTGAATATAAAAATTATATTTATAATTTTGATAAATAAAACTATTTTGGACTATACTAATTCGATACAAATTATATGCTTCAAAATTATAATACTTTATAAGTCAAATGTTGTCAAATATATTGTTCAAGTCAAAGTTCATTGCTGTTGAGTTCCAATTAGAACATCAATTTTACATTGCATCACATTGAATTTAATGCTTCCCTTCTGTTTTACTCGTACCTTGCGAAGTTGGGATGCAGAGTTAAGAGTTACCGGATATTGTATAACAACTTCAAACATATAAAGAATCTAAACATCCGTTCAGTTCTGGCATTTTTTTACTGATTTTAATAATTTAAGCTCCTTTTGGATTGTTAATCTAAAAGATTGGTTGTTATTGAATCTTAAAAGCTCTTATCTCTCTCATAATTATCTTAGTTGCCCTACTATTTTCGGTTTAAGTTGCTGGACCTTTGAAAACGAAGGAATGACAGAGTGTTTAATTCTAATATTCCTTTCATTTTTCATATCTTGCAGAGTACTATTTCTGAAACTAAATTGATTCAGGATACTTTCAACAAGTTGCTTTCGGAGAATAATAGTCCTTCGATTTCAAGGTTAATTTTTTTGAAATGTCCACATTCCCCTTTTATGAAGCTCAACACTAATGCTTCTTTGGCTGCCTCCACGGGGATTGCTGTAGGTGGAGGTTTGATTCGTGATCATAATGATCGCTGGAAACATGGGTTTGTTTTCAAGACGGGTCGTTGTTCTATTCTTCGTGCTGAGTTGTGGGCTCTTTATTATAGCAGTATTCAACTCACTTATAATCTTGTCTATTTAGATATTCTTGTAGAATGTGATAATGAGATTGCTGTCAAGATGTTGACCGGTGGTGTTCAAGTAAATTCAAGTTGTTTGTTTCTTGTTGACAGAATTTTAGACTTACTGAAGCGCTTCAATAATCTGAAACTCACTCATATTTATAGAGAAGGGAATTTTGTGTTGACTCGCTTTCCCATCTTGCTTTTGATTTTCCTCTTGGATTTCATGTTTTAGGGCAAGTCTCCCCTAGTGTTAGTAGATGGATTGACCATAATTTAATAGGAGTCTCTTATGTTAGGTAGTTTTTTACTTTTGTAGGCTTTGCCAGCCTTTTTCTTACCAAAAAAAAGAGATATATATTTTATCTGTCACTTTTAGTGCCATGCCATCCATCGAATAAAAGACCATAAAAAGGGGTCGTGCTTGTACTCGTTAGTACATCTGCATACGTGTGTCAACTAAAGCATGCTTTCCAAATGTTTGATTTGTTTGGAAATTGGAACAAAAGTCCTTACTTTGCTAACAGTCAATTATATGGAACGTAGGGTTTGGGGCAAAGAAACAAAAGATTATCGAAAATCATCATAGATAAGACATATTCTAAACAAAAGAATTCGTCAATGACGACTCCTTCAGATTGGAAAGGATTGCTTGATCCAGATGGGGTCTCATCTATTTCATCACACTGACTTTAGTTCAATTACTTGCGTGTGAAGGAAACACTTTGCTAAAAATTTTAGCACTTCTTTGAACAACTTTTCATATGAGATGATGGAAAATTTGGAAATTATTAAAAAATGACAAAAAGTTCAACGTTCTCTTCTTTCTTGGTGTGCTAATACGTCCTTGATTTGGAAAAAAAAAATCCAATAACCAGAGACTTTTGACTTGGGGTTTGATTAGTAAAGCACATCTTCGATTGCATATCACAACTCCATACCAAAACATATGGACTACACGTAAAAGTTATGTTCTCTCAAAGCATGGCCATGGTACGGATTGCCAAAACTTGACCAATTCCAAGATAACCTTAAAAAATTTGCACTTGTAAAGGAGAACGAACCTACATGCATCTGACTCCAAACATGTGACACACCTTGAACAATGACCAGATAGCACATATACCATAATAACCTTAAAAGATCTGAAAATAAGTCAACAAAAAAAAAAAAGAAGGAACGTGGGAATCCTATAAAATGGTACCAAATTTCCAGGTGACGAAGGAAGACTTATCTGGTTTTAACATAAAGCTTACTTAAAAATGTGAATAATATAATACACATCAAGCAAGTAAACAAAAATGGTCGGTCAAGTTTAATATAAAGTTTAAGATACATAAACCTTATCCTAAATTCTCTCCTCCATCATTGCCAACTTCTACGCTCCAAAAATCATCAACCCTTCACGGAATCAAATGCCCATCATCCCAAATCATTGGTGGACCCTTTGTGTCTCACCTCCTGCATCAGCTACGTACACATGTCTAACTATTTATATCAAAGCACACACTACGATTTTATATTATATTAATCGACTGGTAGGGTTTAAGTTTGTCACTTACCACTAAAAAAACACTATTGTATTGTTGCTATTCCTCTATCTAACGCTTCTGAGAATCTGAAGTGTTGAGGAGAGAAAGAGAGAACGACCTAGGTTGGTCGATAAAGTGGCATATAGTAATATATATAATAAGGGTATATTTATAATTTTATTAATTTTTTTAATAAGCGTGTATTTTTCTAAAACGACACTTATTATGAATCGGAGGGAGTATTATACAATTGGACCATATGATTATATATTACTCCCTCTTATTCAAAATAAGTGTCGTTTTAGAGGAATACACACTTATTAAGAAAGTTAATTAAAGTGCCTTGAAAATATAATCTGTGTAATCTGTATAATTAAGATGTGAGAGAAATTAAAGGGTAATTTTAGAAGTAAAATCATAAATATGCATAAAAAGTCATAAATGACACTTATTTTGAATAATTAAAATCTCTGTAAAACGACACTTATTTTAAATAGGAGGGGGTATTTATTATTAGTACTGTATTAATTCTGGACTGTGTCAAAGTCAGTGTCGATCTATCAGGGGTCCAAAATACAAAAACAATGCCCGTCTACTTTGCTTTTCGGTACACAAAAGCCACCAGCTGACGAAAAAGGGGTTGGAATTGGATAACTCCTAGTTTAAAGATGCCTTAAAAGTCACATATTCTAAGCTTAATTGTAGTTTACTATTGACTGTCATCATTATTTGCGCACATTTTCTATCAGATTAAGGACCAGAAAAATATGAACAGATCTCGACTTTTTGAAGACCAACAATACATTACACACGTGTGTCATCCCTAAAGTCAAAATCCAGATCCAACTCCCATATCTAACCATTTTTGGTACCTCTTTTTCTTTAAGGATATGAGGAATAATGGATAATACTGTGGATTGGTTAGATTCGATCACTCAATTTACTGTTAGAAGACCTAGATGCCATGCCACGAATATTATAGGTGCAAGCACTTCTATCAAATATAAATTATGGGTGGATGAACAGCATTTTCTTTTCCGCTCGTAGTTTTTTAGATTTCATTGTTAACTATTTTGTAAATTCATCAATTTAATGTCCTTTTAGTTAGACGTAAGATGATAATAGTTTTATAACTTTATTCATTTAAAAGAGAACTTTTAAATTGTTTAATATTAGTTATTATCGTCATTTATACTCAATTAAAATTCGGTGTATAGTTTAAAGAGATTCGATAAGATATGAAACTTTACCTCTAACTGTCAGAAATCTCACATTGGATAAGTATGAGAGCATTCAACAATTTATAATAGTGTGCAAACCTCCCCCTCTTGAGCTAACTTTTAGGAGTGAATTAGGTCTTTTTAATATGGTATCAGAGCCTGCTTGTTTCGATAGTTTGGGACGATGCCCAGTTCTATCCTTTTGCCCAATATATTCATCAGATGTCCAACCCTGCTCTGGGTTGAGGGGGTGTATCAAGAATCTCACATCGGATAAGTATAAGAGCATTCAACAATTTATAATAATATGCAAATCTCCCCTCTTTAAGCTAACTTCTAAGGGTGAATTAGACCTTTTTAATACTAACGAACATAAGAATTGTTTAATATTAATATCGAGAGAGAGAGAGAGATAAAGTAGGGGCTAGAGTTGATTCTTCAGCCATTATAGCATAATCATGGTAATTATTACTTAACACTCACTCTCCAATAAGTAGCTCCATTGAAGCTTAAAAGTATGCATACATAGGGCGGCTTTAGCCACCGTTTCAAGTTCTAGACTGTATAGCTTAAAAGAGATATGATCAATAAATGTATAGCCGCCTAAACGTCCGAAAATGAGGGGCACCATAACTTTTATTGTTGATGAATAGTGTCTAAGATATAATTCTGATAGTGTAGTGTAGGGTCCAGATTTGTCGTTGCCATTAACGAGTAAATAGAACTTGTGGTAATGTTGTTAAATATAGTTTATGTTTCCAATTATTATAGGCTTGTCAAGTCTCACTGGTGACCTAACTTCTCATCAGCATAGCCGACAAAGCATTATTGCAAGTGCATGTACATGTATACACACATAGCTAGTAGGTCCCAAAGCACCCCCATAACAACTTTATACTTAAGAAAAAGATACCTATTCTCGTTGATGAATCCTATTCTCGTTCGTGCTTTTGTACCTCCAACCCAAAAACAAAAACTCAATATACCCAAGATTTGCCGTAATTATGCTTCAATCACATTCTCCAATGAAGAAATGGAGGAAGAAGAGGAGGTAACTGGTAATTCCTTCTAATCATTCCTCAAATTCGGCTTCACTTCCATGGATCTAATGGAGTTGAAAGCATGTAATTATGCCAAAATTAATTCCAATATGACCTTTTTATTGGTAAAAAGAAAACAATGAGGATAAGCCACTAATGATCATTTGGTAGAACTCAAGAAATAGCAGTAGTGCACATCCCTTTCTAATTAATTAACCTGTATTTATAACAAGGCAAAGTAAATATAACTGAGTTGGTAAGGGGCTCTTCTGGCTTAAATGAGGTTGCCGGTTCGAACCACCCTCTTGTATGCAACCGTTTAAAATTTAGAGCCAGAGCTTTGCCTCCCACAAGGGACCTACCCAGCTCGAGCAAGGATTAGTCTAGATGTGGACGATTTAAAGGTGTCTTCCCATAATTAAGACTCCCCTAAAATACCTAGTGAAAAGAAAAAAAAGAAAGTAAGTATCACTAACCTAGTTCGTCCATTAAATAGATGGAATCATATTTAATTTGATAAGCAATATGCACGTACGGTACTCCTTCTCTGCCAACCTACATGTAGTGGGAAACAGTTCATTTGTCCTGTTTTAAGAAGGCACTTAACTAAGTAGCTAACTAAATATTAAACAATTAATTGATGCACCAAGCATTCCAATTACTTAGTTCTTTCTTTCTAATAAAACTTCACAAGTTATTGGTTCTTGAGTCATCTTTGAATGAACATCAACAAAGTTAACTACAATTGCAATAACAATATTTATGATTATTATTTAGATCATTATCGTAATTTATCACAATTATGTTTATATTAATTATAATTATGTATGCATTTCTTGTAATTATATTCCTATTACTTATATTTATTGTAATTGCTTACATTGTAATTCACCATCTAAACTATTACCTATAAATATATTTAGTTATTATTTTTATTTTATTTTATTTTACTTTACTTTACTTTATTTTATTTTATTATATATTATTTATTTATTTACTTTTTTAACCATTTTATTATATGTTTATTTATTTATTTTTATTATCATTTTAATTAGTATTTTTCACTACTATGATTTATTTATTATTTGATATCTATTTATTTTATTTTATTTTATTGCTTTATTTTTATTCTTCATGTGGATCATTTGGAAACAACTTCTGTACTAGTTAGGAGTAAAATTATGTACTACTCTACGTCTTAACGGAATTTATACTATTGTTGTTGTTGTCGTTGTTGCTTACACTGTAATTCATAATATATGACCTTAAACTTTGGTCTACAAATAAAAAGATATGTGGTAGATAATAATTGGAAGAGGAAAAACTACAAAGAGAAAAGAGGCACGGAGGGACACAATATAGGTTCCTAATATTATTAAAATTGTTATAATAATTGACAGTGAATTGCTATAAATAAAATACAAAAAGACCATACTTGAATTAAAAATTCATATACTAATATTATTAAAATAACAATTATAGTAATCATTTGATTAATTGCATCTATTTATATTAAATTATAAAGCATTTAAAAAGATTCTGCAAATAATCCAGTTTAATTCTAGTGTAGACTGAAAAGCTAGCATAGTGTCGGGAAATAGTTAATTTGGTACGTTAATGGGTGGCGAAGGGTTAAGCGAATCATTCTCTTGATGTGTCTCCCACTGCCATTGGAACTGTATACTATTCCTTGGAATTGGAACAGAGCAAGAGAGATGAAGACAGTAGTTTTCATTTTCCTTCTTTTTCTTGATAATGAAGAGGATAATTAGAGCAGAGCAGTGGGGTTCAAATGGTCAACCTTTGTATTCATGGAGAAAGAAAAGAGAGTCTTTACTCCAATCTTGATAATTCTCATGCCCTGAAAGATTCGTTTTCTCTTTTCTTTCTTTCTTTTTTTTCTCTAACTCAATTGATTAATAATTATAGCCACCCACCCACCCAACTTCCCCACACACAACACAACATAAAAGTCTCACTCTCTGAGTCTCTCGTTCCCATATCCGTCTCTCTAATACTCACCATTTTCACACATCTCTCTCTTTCTCTCTTCAATGGGTTGTCTTGACGAAGGTTACTGTAACACCGGCCTTGTTCTTGGGTTAGGTTTGGAGACACCATCCAAACCTGATCATATATTCAATCAACGCCCGAAGGTTAAGCCTTCTCTCAAGTTTGATCAGAAGGGTGTTTCGAGTTTTGATCAGCCTTCCCTTAGTTTGAGCCTTCCTGGTGAGAGTTATCATGGTTATCACGTTGGTGCCAGGAAGATTGAGGTCAAGAAAGTTCACGAGGAGCCTGCTGGTGTTGATTTGTATCATCAAGCTTCTCCTCATAGTCCTGTTTCTTCTTTCTCTAGTGGTAGGGTTAAGAGGGAAAGAGACATCAGCAGTGAAGATATGGAGGTCGAGAGAGTTTCTTCAAGGGTTAGTGATGAGGATGAAGACGGTTCTAATGCAAGGAAGAAACTTCGGCTCACAAAAGAACAGTCTGCACTTTTAGAGGAAAGTTTCAAGCAACACAGCACTCTCAATCCAGTATGTAATTCATAACTCTTCCTCTTTTTTCTAAACAAACGTTCCAAAAATCAATCAATAACCCATTAACTTCTGTTTCCCATTGAATTTGGTAAATATGTGTGAAGTACTGAACTTTGATTTTTTGTTTCAAATTAACAGAAGCAGAAGCAAGCTTTAGCAAAGCAGTTAAATCTGCGGGCAAGACAAGTTGAAGTATGGTTCCAGAACAGGAGAGCCAGGTAATTAATCAACAATCTGAGCCATCAATACAGGACTCTGATTCTTTTTTTCCAGAAGATGGTGAACTGATGAAGCTGCGAAACTATTTTGCAGGACAAAGCTGAAGCAGACCGAATTAGACTGCGAATTCCTGAAGAAGTGTTGCGAAACACTGACTGATGAGAATAGGAGGCTACAAAAGGAGCTACAAGAGCTTAAAGCCCTGAAACTGGCACAACCCTTTTACATGCATATGCCAGCAGCTACTCTCACCATGTGTCCGTCCTGCGAAAGAGTCGGAGGTGTTAGTGATGGTGCCTCCAAGACCACCCCATTTTCAATATCTCCAAAGCCCCACTTCTATAATCCCTTCGCTAATCCATCTGCTGCTTGTTGATTAAGGCGTCAGGAAATATAGGAAGGAAAAGCAAGAAAGTTGGAGAAGACAAAGGATAGATTTACAGTCCCTCAGTTTTTTTTTTTTCGGTTAAGGACTTTTAGTTTAAGGTTACTGTAATTATTTTGTAGAGAAAACATAGATTCTTTTCTTCCTTTTTGTTGCTTTTGTGATTGTATATTGTTAGAAATATATCTGCGAAGGGATGACAATTATTTATTTGCAAATTTCCCATTAACGTTGGTTTCTTTAAACTATGAAACGTCTCAAAAGTTGGTGGTGCTTTCTAAATCGTGCCAGTTCAGTTTCCCCAAGAACGCATGCCAAAGTTCAATCCATAGCTCGTCTCTGGAGTCCCCTTTTACCTGGAGTCTAAATCCTTTGTCTAATATTATGGTGTCTTATTGTGTCCAATAAATTTCAGTCATTTATTTATGTAGGATCCGCATGAGGCTCGCGTGAGTCCCGTAAAATAAATAGTTGAGATTTTATGAGACAGGATAAGACCGAGTAAAACTAGACAGAGGATTTGATTTCTTCTAATTAAGGGTACGAATAGGAGTTACAGACTCCCTTAGAGAGTTGGTACAAGCCACATTTATTATGTTAAAAGGTGTGTACTAAACTACTAATTGTCAATACTTTTACCACTTTAAGTACACGGTTTTAGTAGTGAATTTAATCCTAATTTAAAAGATTGAAAGTTAGTATTATAGAGGAATTGTAACTCTTGTTATCTTTAAACAGAGACAACAAATTAAATAGTCATTAATTTTTAGAATTTTTTAATTTAGTATTAAAAATTTTAATTCGGCGATTAATCTTTTAAAATTTATAAAAATCATGTCAAAACTCTCTCTATTGGGCCACATAATACAAGACCTTTTTAGACCCTTTATTATAGCATACTTTTATTTGATGATTATTGTTGTTGTTGTTTATTGTAAATTAGGTCAAAAAGTTATTTTTGTTGATGTGGTGTATCTAACAAATATTGCATAGATGCCTTTCTATTAAGCTATTGATGTGGGGTGTCCAACAAGTACTACATTAATATCTATCTAATTCTCCAAATCTTGCGTCTCAGCAAGGTTACTGTTGGTTGATGGTGATGTCGTTTAAGCTATGCAAAAAAAAACATTTTTACTTAAGTTGTATGAATTTTAAAAAATAATCATTAAATTAAAAATTTGATACTAAATTGAAAAATTATAAAAATTGAGATAATTTTGATTATAATATCTTTAAATAAAATAATTATTAAGAATATATAAAATATTAAAATGTATAAACATAATTTTTTAAAAATGATGATTGGGGGTTAAAAAATGTCATGCTTTTTCATTGCAAACCATGTTGAATTGGTAGTTTGGTGGTGTCATTGTTTTGTTCATAGCAACCAAAGAGGAAAGCTACACGTAACCGAGGAACGCAACACCAAAAAGGTTAAGTTTCGCGACCACGATGACAAGGAGATGGTCACCACTATCCTGTAGCGTTACCATCATTCAAAGACAAACAGATGGCCTCTGCAGCGGAGACGCCCAACATTGACTTAGACAAAGAGCTGGATGTAAACCTTAATCGGAATGATGTCGTGATCACGGAAGGCACAATGATTCCCTCCATACAGTTTTCGGAGAGGATTCAGCAAGTCCTATATAACTCTATCAAGCAAACGACGGTAGTTCGGCTTCTCGGCGGCGTGATGGGAATGCAGACCCTGCTTACCCGTATCAACGCCTTGTGGAAACCTGTCGGCAAATACAAGGTGGTGGACTTGGACAACCATTACTTCCTTGTTAAATTCCAACTACCCAGTGACTATGTCAATGTACTCGTGGGAGGACCATAGATGGTGAGGGGTACCTACTTAACAGTTCAACCTCAGAGTCCAGCCTTTTCCACCTCCGATGTCAATCTTAAAGCAGTCGTCGCTTGGGTGCGTTTCCTGGGGTTGCCACTCCAACATTATCACAACAGCACCTTACGAGCTATTAACTAGCTTGTGGGGAAGGTTATTCGGATCGACTACAATACTTTAGTAGGAGACCATGGCAAATTCACACGTTTAACGGTGGAAGTAGATCTCACTAAGCCGCTGTTATCCAAACTTTTGGTGGATGGGAGACTACAAAGGCTTGAATATGAAGACTTACCACGCATTTGTTACAACGGCAGTTGCTACGACCATGTAAATAAGGAGTGTCCAACGATGATGATGGGGCAGCCTCTAGTGGAGGATGTGCAGTTACAGGAACCACCCGTAACCTCCCAACGCCTGGTAGCACCAGATTCCAAGGCAAACAACTTTGGACCCTAGATGCACGTGCAGGCACGAGGGAGACGTCCCTACATCAAATCACTAACAGCTATGGGAAGCATGAAGGTTACTCCTACCATCCTACAAAAACAGAAGGCAAAGCTAGGCGCTAGTTCCTGTTTTGAGATGTTAGCAATTAATAGGGATATGGACCCGGAGATGACCGCACATGAGGCCAACACTTTTGTAGTTCCCCAAAACCACATCCCATCTCTTACGAAAAGACCCATGCAACACGCTCAACGAATAGCAAGTCTCAAGGACGTGTTCAGGGAGTTCCCATCGCCCGCCAAGGTTTCTCCTCCCACCATCTCCGACACAGGAAATATTCAAAACAAGCACAACCCCAATACCCCCTCCATCCATCCTCATTAGGTGACACCCGCAGCAGCCCCATCCGGAAAGGTGATGCAGGGATTAAAATATTCGAAGCGACCCACTACTCTTGACCTGACTAAGCACCACACTATTGTCATATGTGAAACTAACGTGCACCCCCTCGGTAACCCAGATTGCACCCGGGAAGCTACAGCTTCAACCCTGGCTAGCATTAACAGCAGCGTGGACGCTAGTGCCATATCGCCCGATCCCCAACATGGTAGGGGAAAAGGATCGTTAATGAACCTAAGAGTGAAAAAAGGCACACCCCTCAAGAAATTGTCTTCGTCCACATGCAAAGCCTTGGCACGATCCCTGCATGCTGACGAAGTTCACCTGACGGGTGAGAAAAATCAGACGGATGTGAGGATTGACGGGGAGACGGCTACCGCCTACCTCCATGGAATTCATATTTTCATCTACAAGCGCAAGTATATTCCAGCCTTAACAGAGATTGTCAAACCGAAGATCAGTGGGGTGCAGGCTGATCGCGTGATCCATCTGATGGGCTTCCCCTTCTCGTACCAGGTAGAAGCTACTAGATTCAATGGAGGCATTTGGGTACTTTGGACAGCCAACTTGAGTCCCTGAGTGGAGTCCTGCCATCTCCAATTTATTCACTTGCAGTTGTCTGGTCATTCGATGCAACCTTACTTTTTTATAACTATTTATGCTATTCCTACAGCACCCAAACGCAAGGTCTTATGAGACACATTACATGCTTTCCATGAGACCATCGGGGATTAGCCTTGGTTCCTGGTTGGAGACTTTAACTCCTTGTTGTTGTAAGAGGATAGGAAGGGCAGACAACAATGGCGTCATGGCTCCTGCACCTTCTACAAGTTTATTCAAACTGTGGAACTTTAGGATTTGGGTTATCAAGGCCCTCAGTTTACTTGGTAAAGGGGTGATCTTATGGAGCAACTGGATCGAGCATTAGGAAATCACCACTAGCTTAAGCAGTTCCAGTCTTGCACGGTTGTCCAGCTTCCCAAATTCCATTCTGATCATCCCCCCCTCCTAATACACCATAGTAATCCAACCGATGGTTCACATAGGAAGCATTTCCAGTTCGTAGCGCCTTAGCTAACTCACCTCACATTCCACGCCCTTGTCTTTGATAATTGGAACTCTAGTACTCATGCACATCAAGCATCTCGTGACTTTACGACGGTGGCACTAGAGTGGGACTCCACGGTGTTTGGTAGTATATGGAAAAAGAAACGGCGGTTCAAAGATTGGCTCACTGACCTCCAAAGGGCTTTAGAACTCTATAGCTCCCGAAAATTGCAAGTCCTAGAACGCACCCTATTAGAGGAAAACGTGAATATACTCACTCAAGAGGGGTTGTTGGAATCAAAATGGGCTCGCTGTAACTGGATTCAATTTGGTGACCGCAATACCTCCTAGTTTCACGCTACCATGAGAGCAAGGCGGAGGGGGAGGCAGAATCATATCGGAATGCTAAAGCTGGACAGTAGACACTGGGGCTCCGACAAGGAACCCTAACTTTCGATCGCTTTAACATTCTTCAGGGACCTATACACAGCCAACGAAGGGCCGCTTCAAATGTATGCAATTCGGGGCCAATTTTTTATCCTAAAGGCCAGGGAGACGCGGCACCTCGTAAGGCCTTTGACCCACGAGGATGTTTACCAAGCCTTATTTATGATGGGCCAATGAAAGCTGCTGGACCCGATGGGTTCTCAGCTCTCTTTACCAAAGCCAATGGGATGTGGTCAGACCTTCGTTGATCACTATGATCCAAGAAGCCTTCTCTAGTGGCATCATCCCGACTGATCTAAACTTAACTACGATCATCCTTGTACCCAAAGTGGAAGGCCCCCTCAATTTTCAACAATTTCTTCTGATCAGCTTACGTTATGCCCTCTATAAACTGATCGCAAAAGTTGTTCTCCATAGACTAAAGCCCCTCCTCCATTCCTTCTTAAATCAATCCCAAACCATCTTTGTGCATGGGCGCACTATTATCAAAAATGAGTTACGCGGATTCTGTGCGAGCTCCGAACAACTCATGAACCAGGACAAATCTACCGTCTTATTTTTTAATAGCATTATCGCGAGGGACGCTAGATATCTCAATAATCTGTTGCGAATTACCCTCGCCGAGGACTTGGGAAGATATCTGGGGGTTCCGCTCCTTCACAAGCGAGCTATCATAGGCATCTACCAGTCGATTGTTGATCGCGTCCATCAGAAACTAACCAGCTGGTCCACTCGTAATATTTCTTTGGTGAGACGCACTACTTTGTCTCAATATGTCCTCCTCACTATTCCTTGCTACACTATGCAAATTACTTCTTTACCCTAAGGAGTTATCCACCAAATTGAAGGAACTTATCGTCGGTTCCTCTGGGTGCTTATGCAGGAGAACGGAAGGTGAATTTACTCAAATGGTCTGACGTTTGTTAGCCCAAGAATCGTGGAGGCCTTGGTTTGTGAAAGCTGAAAGAACATAATGATGCCTTTCTTATGAAGTTAGCTTGGCATGTTCTTACTCAACCTCACACTCTGTGGGCTCAAATACTGAGGAGTAAATATCTGCCCCCATGACCTATATTCCTCCAACATTGTAAATAGGGTGTTGTTCTTTCCTTTGGCCAGCCATCTGTAAGGTTTGGCCAGTAGTGTATCCTGGGATTCGATGGGCATTAGGGGATGGTTCCATTGTGTGTTTTTGGGAAGAGGTATGGTTGGGGGATATTGAACTTTCAGAGGTTGCTGTGTCCACTATTTCTGAGGCGGAGAAACAAGCTCATGTGAGGGAATATATTACTGTAGATGACCACTGGAACTGGGGTCTTTCACAGGCTTGTCTCCCAGCCTCCATTTTCCTCTAGCTTGTAGCCATGAGCCCCCTACGAACACCAATGCGTAGGACATAATCTATAACGGTTGGACAAAATATGGCCAATTCAGTGTCAAATCAGCTTATACTGTTTTATGCAATAATTCATGGCATCCCTAGGGTCATCACTGGAAGCTTATTTAGAGTTTCAAGGGGCCTCAACGCATTTGTTCCTTCCAATGGTTAGCGCTGTAGGGTCGTCTTCTCACTAATGCGGAACGAGTCCGGTGACATCTTATTAGCAATCCCTACTGTGGAAGCTGTTCATTAGCTGAGGAATCATGCCTACACGCATTGTGGGACTGTCCCACTGCTCGCGCAGTGTGGCACACGTTCGTGCCTCAGAGACACTGGCATAATTTTAACTCAGCCGACTACCTTCCCTGGTTGACTGCTAACCTCTCCATGCGAAGGCGACCAGTTTCTGGGATGGACTGGAATTTGCTTTTTGGTGTTACCTGTTGATTCATCTGGAATTGGAGAAACCAGCGAATATTTATGGACCTCCCACCTACCTCTCACGTGGAGGTCATTATGGCTCGAGTTAGGGCCATTCAGCAGGTTAGTACGCTTAGGCTCGTCACCAACCCACAAACCTCTCATCCAGATGCCCAGATTGGATGGAGCCCACTAGCGATGGGATGGTGCAAGATCAACATTGATGGAGCCGTCAAGACTTCTAGTGGGTTAGCTTTAGCAGGGGGCGTGTTAAGGAATGACCGTGGCGAATGAAAAATCGCCTTTGTCTATCAGATTTGCAACTGCACGCCGTTGGCGTCAAAACTTTGGGGGGCCTTAAAAGGATTGGAGTTGGTGTGGCATTCCGAAGAAGGACGAGTTTTATTGGAAGTAGACAACACACAAGTTATCAAACTTTTTGAGGAGGATTCTACGTATACCCACTGTAACTGGACCTTGATCTCCAAACTCAAAATGCTACTTCATAAGGATTAGGAATTGAAATGTCTACACACCTACCGTGAAGAAAATTTTGCCGCCGATTGGATGACCAATTTTGCATTAAGCCTTCCTTTAAGGTACTATGAGGCCTTGTTTGGTGAAGAGCTGATAAGCTCTTTTTTAGCAGATTAACCAATTTTAGCTTGTTGACTTTATAAAAAAACTATTAGGGTTGTTTGGTTATTAGCTGGTTGGGTTGAATCAATGGTTGGGTTGGCTGATTCAACCCAACCAGCTTATTTTGGATAAGCTCCTTTATAGGAGCTTTCCAAGCAATCAACTCAAATTTTGTTTGTTTAATGTCGATTTTTCCCTTTTCCTTCAAGCCCTTTAGGTAATTTAATATTAATCATTCAATTTTTGATATTTAATAATTTAGTTCTATATAAAAATAAAAAAAATAATGCAATATTATGTGATATATATTACTTCTTATTTCTTAAGCAAAAGGCTAATAACTTAAATTGGAATGTATTATATTCCAAATCTAAACTTAATATTAACTTATTTTGATTTTAAAAAATTTGATATGATAATTTATCTATAATATAAATAATATTAAAACAAATCATATTAAATATAAAAAACTTAATAGTTTAATTAATTCAATCAATTATAACATAATAATAATAATAATAATAATAATAATAATAATAATTAAATGTTATATGTTTTTTATTAAAGTTATAAATTTAATTTTTGAAAATTAAATATCTAAAATTTAAATTCCTATACTAATATTCAACGAAATACTAAGATATATAATATTAATATCTTATAATTTTTTTTAAAGCCATGTCCTTATAAGTAATTTTACACATAAACAGCTAATACTAAACATCTAAATTTACCAAACATTTCTAACAAACAGCTAATGCAATCAGCTGGTCAAATTAGCTATCAACTAACAGTTAATAGAATCACCTAACAGTTAATGCAATCAGCTGTTTATCAAACAAGGCCTTATTATCTAATTTGGGACCTAAGCACACAATGTTATAACTGTTTGACACCTCTCACCTTTTAAATGAACCACTCTCTTACAAGTATAAGAACACTCTTTTTTTTTACACAAATTACTCTAAAAATTGAAGCTGGATTTAACTAGCTTCGATACTAATTTGATATCAAATTTACATAACACACACGTGACGAAAAAAGAGGAAGGGAAGACAAGACGAGAGTTTTCATTTAATCCATAAACACGCCTACAGCACATAAGGCTCGTTATACTCTTTTATACGGAACAAAATACATTAAAAAATCAATAATTTTACTTATTATAAGCAATTGGTCCAAAATTTGATCCAATCATATCATTTTTTTTTTTGAAAGAATCCAATCATATCATATGAATTGCTTTTGGAAGAAGTAGGCCCCTCTTTCTCTGGCATCCCCACATGGCTTGGGTACAGAATAGCACAGGAAAAAGGGTACAGGAGATCTGCTATCAGCTATCCACACATGGGTATAAATGGCAACCTTCTG
Organism: Erythroxylum acuminatum; assembly: GCA_026284645.1. NCBI lineage: Eukaryota > Viridiplantae > Streptophyta > Magnoliopsida > Malpighiales > Erythroxylaceae > Erythroxylum > Erythroxylum acuminatum. The sequence continues at coordinate 23,409,007 of JANKOD010000191.1, forward strand.
GTCCAGCCCTCTTCATCTATCCACTTCATGATGATATTGACCCTTATTAAATGAAAGATGCTTCTTTGTCTCTTCCACTTGCATTTCACTGTCATTTAATAAAGTGAACGTATCTATCTTCTTCCGTATAAGGCTAGCTTGGTTTATTTATTGACATTAAGCATATACTTAAATTGTTCAAGTTTTTCTCTAATTCAATGATACTAGATGCAATGGAGCTTGCTTATCTATGTCTAAGGATCGCTATAGCTGGTATCTTGGTTTTTCTTCTCCGCTCGTACTGTTTCAAAACGAGAGAAGGAATTGCTAGGACCAAAAGAGCACCCGAGCCATTTGGGGCATTGCCTGTAATAGGCCACCTTCCACTCTTAGCAGGTTCCACGTTTCTGCACAGAGCATTGGAAATTTTGGCAGACAAGTACGGTCCAATCTTTACTCTGAGGTTCGGGATGCGTCAAACTCTAGTAGTCAGCAGTTGGGAGATGGCTAAAGAAATCTTCACCATTAATGACATTGCCGTCTCAGCTCGTCCTTACATAGCAGCAGTTAAACACTTTAGCTACGACCTTGCCATGTTCGGTTTCGCAACTTATGGTCCATATTGGCGTGAGACGAGGAAAATAGCCACTATGGAGTTGCTCTCTACGACGAAACTGGAGCAACTGAAGCATGTTAGAATCTGTGAAGTGGGAACATCGTTAAAGAAGTTGTACAAGGTTTGGACAGAGAAGAAGGATGTTTCGGGTCACTTGGCGTTGGAGTTGAAGAGGTGGTCTGGGGATTTGATTCTAAATCTGATTCTGAAGATGATGGTTGGTAAGAACTGTTGTGGCGGTGGCGCTAGTGCTTTGGGAGTGTGTGGAGAGAAAGAGGAATGCAGGTTCAAGAAAGGTATAAGAGAAGTTGTGCACTATTGGGGAACGTTTGTGTTGGGTGACACTGTTCCTTTTCTTGGGTGGTTTGATGTGGGAGGCCATGAAAGGACCATGAAGAAGATAGCTAAAGAACTGGACGACACTTTCGGACAGTGGTTAGAGGAACGCAGGGGAACAACGGTGTTGGACGAGGATAGAGGAGAACAAGACTTCATGGCTGCTATGCTCTCTGCTCTTGACGGTAAAAACATCGGAGGCCATGATGCTGGTGCAATAACCAAAGCGACATGCTTGGTAAGTCAATCTTCATCTCAGGCTTTATATTTTAGCTCTTGTCGTATGGTGGTAATAAAGGAAATTGATTAGTTAAAATCTGCAATCACTTACTTAACAATTTATTACAAAGGACTTCCTGATTTGACCGCAGTCTCTCAGAGTTTTAGTCAATTAATGTATTCATTGTCATGAAGAAGTTGAAAATATCATCTTTCCAGTGGCCGGAGAAAACATGGTGGTTTCAAATTAGAGGCATGATCACACCTAAAACCCTTAGGACTAGTTTGATGTTACTAATACAAATTACATAACAATGAGTAGATCCTGTTTCTTTTGTTAAAGTTTTATTCCCCGTATTTAGCAATCTAATTAGATCTCCGCTTTGTTGCGGAACTTCCGACCTAGTTGTCACGATAATCTAGCAATCCGATCAATCTTAATCAGTCGTTTTCCACGTTACCACACATTACACGCTAGGCGATAAAAGCCTGTTTTGCTGTCTTTTTGCTCGGTCATAGCCAATGTAACGAAATCCGTTCCGTATCGGTCGGTACTGGTCGGAAGGTATCGTACCGGATATTGGCCGATATTTTTGACCGGTATCACAGACGAAATTTGGGTATCATTTTCTGGCCGGTATTCGGATTTCGTCTGTGGTACCAGTCAAAAATAACGGCCGGTACCGGCCAATTTCGGTTGTACCGGCCGGTATTCAAAATACCGGTCAAATATCGGCCGGTACCGAAAATTTTAAAAAATTGGGAATTTTTTTTGCAAAATTTTCAAAATTTCTCTCCCTTCCTCCTACCTATCATTCCTCCCATTTTTTTCAAAAATTTTAAAATAATAATAAATATTTTATTACTAATAATAATTATAAATTAAATAAAACTTAAAAAT
>JANKOD010000191.1:23416733-23431419 GCA_026284645.1 Erythroxylum acuminatum
AACTCATAAATTCCAAGTTGAGATACATTCATATCAAGTCAATCCATTCCTCAATTCTAACATCAATCAACATCCTAAACTTATCAATCACTTAACCACTTAATTTAGCAACCATCTACTTTCATTTCAAACCTCAATTAAGTCGAAAGACACCAAGGTAAGGTAACTTATCCTTAGTCGGTTAAACAATCTCACAAAATGACATTTTATCTTGTCAAAGAAATTCCCACGATTGTGGGTACCTTTCCAAGATCGTGGAAAAGCAAAACATAAACTTTTTGCCTTCCAAACACTTCCCACGATCGTGGGTTTAGTGAATAGAAAGTTCACTATCAACTTCCTTCAATTTTCTTTTTTCCATCTTCGATATCTTCATACAAAAATCACAATAATTCATTATCAAAACATCTTATAGCCAAACCATTTCACAGGAACCTTAATAAGACATCAATAAACATTTTTCACATTTTATAATTTGACTAATTCGAGCTTTAAATTCCTCAAAAATCAGGAAATAATACAAGGTTCCTGAACAGGGTCTATCGCGGGCAATATTAGGAAAACATGCGTAACCCAAGATATATTCACTATTTTATCACATCACTTCAACAAAGATCAAGACAAGACCTATATCTACAACTTTTGTTCTTTAAGTTTATTCAAATTCATGCTCCAAAAGATATGAAAAATAGGTCGAAAGAGGAAGACGAAATTAAACAGACTTTTGACTTACAACTCTAATTTTCCATATTCAAGAATACTTCAATAGAACCTATCTTTAGCATCAATTCACCATCGTTCATGCTTCAAAACTCAACCTACAATCATTCCACACAGCAGCCTAAAGCCCACATTTTCACACATCAAAAAACAAAAAATATTCATTCATCAAGTTTCCATCACAAATCAACATCAATCCCTGATGTAACTCATCTTAATTCACTCCTAATCAATCTTTATTAATGATATGATCATAAATAACACAACAAAGCAATCAAATACTTACTTCTTTCACTTAGGGTTTCCTCAATTAATAAGTTATGCAAGGCCTCCTCAAACTTCCAACGTACACCAAAAGAAAGATAAGATGGAAAGGTTTCAATTGCAAGATAAGGGCTACGAAAATTTGCAAAAAATCCAAAGGTTTTGGTTATGGCATGAAGGTGTTTGGGTAAGAAGAAGAGAAAAAGAAAACACAAGGCCAAACCATGAAAGAAAGCATCTTGCAAGGGTGAAAGATGTGGAGAACAAATGAGTGATGGAGGGGTAGGACATTTGTCATGCCAAGTGTCAAATAAAGGGTTATGCTATATGTTTTTGTCTTACCATTTGTCTGTACATTACTAGTCCATTTGTCACTTAATAACTAGTCCTCTTGTCATTCATACACTAAACTACTTATTACATAATTAATTCTCCATTTGTCTCTCATTTATTCGTGTGATTTGTCACCCTCTCACTAGTGCCACGTATCACACTCTCATTAGCCTAGACAAGTTAAATTCCCATGTATTGATTTTGTCTTATTATTCAACATTTTTCCTACACTAGATGCACATAATACTTCTTCAATTACTCAATAATAATAACAAACTCCAATTTACTATTTTTAATCCACCAAACCAAAATTCAAGACACAAATAATACTCGATCACATAAAAAATCATTTAAAATCATTTATACCCAGAATAGGTTAATTGAGTACATTTACTATCTTTGTGTTGTTTCTGAATCATGATTCATGTATGTATGTGTATATGATGCATGTAAATGAAATGCATTTCGTATGTTTTCACATAATACGACTCATGTGACTAGTCTAACCCTTTAGGTGTAGGAACGGGTTATTACAGTTTTGAAACTTGAGAGATTCAAGCTTGAGGCTCAGTTTGTAGTTCTGTAAAAAGAGTGGTTGAGTCCCAACGTGCCACGACCCTGCCTCCAAAATTTTAAGTGCTTGAGAATTGAAGTAAAAGTGAACAGGATGAGGTTTTCTTTTGTAAGCAAAACATCAATCAGCCCTTTTTTGTGCCATGACCGTTAAGCCCATTTTTGGATGCTCGAAAATGGTGGACATTTTTTGAAGGAGAAGCCAACCATTTCTTCCCAACTACATGCTCCTTCCTTAAGTATTTCAAAATTTTGACAGATAATGAGGTTCCCATCCATATCCTTCAAAGGATTAACAGTAAGGTTAGAGGCAGTGTGATCTCCTACAACCTGCTTCTAGCTCTTTTGGGGATTTAACCCTGGAGGTGGTGGAGGGGGTTGGAAGGTGGCAGTGGTATTTTCCTCAGTCGTAGCTAGTGGTGTAAGGAGTGTGCGGGAGGGTAGAGCTGGGAATTCATTTTGCCTAGTGGCAAGTAAAAGCTACATTTTCTACAGTCAGAGCTGGAAATGGAAAGGTAACTTTAACAAGTGAGAAAGGCTAACACAGTAAAGGTGCAAAAAGGGAAAGGAGGGGCGGCGGGAAAAAGTTTAACAACTCGTGACAAAAATACTCCTTTCCCAAAGAAGCACTAGTTGAGGAGGACATGGAGAGGCAAAAGTGAGCAATGAATAAGAAGAAGAATAAGGTGAGTACAATGGAAGTTGGAAGCAAGCAGTGAAGAATGGGAGAAGAAGATGAAGCTTAACCAGTGCTACCTAGAGCACCATATGTAGTTGAGAGCATTCTTAATATATATATACTCTTCACTAATTATGTCATTCACACATGCTTAGATCAATAGGAATTTGTGACTTCCCATCAGTACGTGTCTTGTTAATGGTACTAAAATTAGTAGTTCCATTCTAACCTCAAGTATTAAGACAATATTCAAAATATTAATTGAATACTGAATTGAATTGTAAAATTTAAAAAAGAACTAAATTGCGAAAAGAAAAAAATTAACCCTAAAAAACTAACCTACCCTTAACCTTAACCCATTAATCTTCCGAATGCCCCTTTAAGCTTTCCATTGTGTTTCTCTGTCAATCGCCCACCAATTGTGTTTCGCCACTAGTCACAAATCCCGTCACCTCTCTATTGTCGAACATAGTCACAGTATCACACCCTATAGCCCCCGTTGCCTCACCATCGTCCCACTTCGCCCCACTCTCTCTTGCATTCACACTCCATCTATAGTTACTCCTCCATTGTTGCAGTGAAGCAAACAATCAAGCCTTAAGGTTGCAAAATAGTACAAATCTAAATATTGAAATGTGTGCTTAAGTTGATTGATTTTATGTTTTGTTTTGTGTGACTTGTGTCATATACTCGTACTTTTACGGTGTGTTGGATGTCCTTTTATGTTTGGATTCTAGAATTTGAGGATTTAGTATAGAATTGTAACATGTGTTATTGTTTGAAATTTGAGAAATATTGAATGAAATATTGGTCTTTATTATAAATTATGCAAAATTGGCTAGTTAATTTATGATTAAATTATGTGAATACAAAAATTGAGTTATAAATGTAAGTTTATGGTTTAATGATGTAATCATACAAAATGAGTTATAGTTGTGAGTTTATAGTTGAATTATGTAATCATACAAAATTAGTTATAATTACGAGTTTATGATTGAATCATGCAATCATACAAAATAGGTTATAATTATAAGTTTATGTTTAAATTATGTAATTACACAAAATGAGTTATATTTGTGACTTTATAGTTTAATTATATGATTACACAAATTTAGTTATATATATGAGCTCATGGTTGAATTATATAGTCACACGAAATGAGCTATAATCATACAAAATGAGTTATAGTTATGAGTTTATGGTTGAATAAAGTAATCATACAAAATAGGTTATAGTTGTGGGTTTATGTTTGAATTATGTAATCCCCACAAAATGAGTTATATTTGTGATTTTATAGTTAAATTATATTATATAAATTGAGTTATAGATATGAATTATGTAATCATACAAAATAAGTTATAATTATGAGTTTATGGTTAAATCATGTAACAATTCAAAAAAAGGTTATAGTTGAGTTTAAGTTTGAATTATGTAATTACACAAAATAAGTTATAGTTTTGACTTTATGGTAGAATTATGTAATTACACAAAACGGGTTATAGTTATGACTTTATATTTGAAATATTTAATCACATAAAATGAGTTATAGTTGTGAAAATGCAACAATTAATGTTTATATTTCAAATTTGGGTTAAGAAATATGAGAATTTCTTGGATAAAATGTCTTTAAGCATCAATTTTTCTTAAGGAATCATTTATATAAGTTCATAATGTTCACTTGCATTTGTATATCATATGGTTATTAGGAAACTGTTTTTACTCTATTTCTTCATATTAGTTTACATAACTTTATTTTAATATTAAGTTAATTTTGATATATGTCTTTTTTATTTTTATAGATAAATAAGGGAACTTTAAGTACTCCTAATAATTCAGTCACTTCAAGATGATATCAATGATCCAGCTTGGGCTCATGCTAGATTGGTTCTTGGAATGAAGAACCATACCATTTGTTTTTTTAATAATCATTTGAAAGATGGTGGATTACAAGATTAAAGAAGAATTTAGCTTAGATTAAAGGTGTTGTTAAGCCTTGTAAGAAAGTGAGCTATAAAGTGAAATAACATTGCTTGAAGAGTATCAATATGAGAAAGATAAAAGACAAAGACTGAATTATGAAATTAGTATTAGAAGTTCTCTTTTCGATGGTCAGGGTGATAGTGGGGATGTTGAAGGTAGTTTTCCTACCCAACAAAAAAGGAATGTTGCACTTGATGTAAGGAAAAGAAGCATATAGATTATAACTTTTTTAGCACACAAAACAATTCTTGGAGCTCAGCATTCAATCTGTAGTGCCTTATAATCTAAAGAAATGGCTCATAATGTAGACATGGTAATGGCTAGATGGTGTTATAATTCAAGTACTTAATTTAATGTTGCCTAGTCTTATTATTACCAACTTATGGTGGTTAATATTACCTCTTATAGTCTAAGATAAACAACTCATTTAATTAATGACTAAAGAGGTAAACTTCCGTGCAGCTCAGTTTATAAAATAAATAGTCATTTGGATTAAAGAAAAATGACTTAGGCAACTTACGGGTGTTCAATCATAAGTGATGATTGGACAAATAGAAGAGAGGAGCTTATTATTAATTTTTTAGTTTATTATGCTAAGGGACTGTGTTTTTTAAGTTTGTTAGTGCATTTAGCCTCGTTAGAAATATTGATACTCTATTTCAGATATTTGATGAAATTTCATATATTTGATGAAGTTATGAATAAAGTTAGGTGATAAGCACTTGATTAATTAATTATTTATTCCCTAATATTTAGTAATTAATGTTATGTTGGGCTTATATTTTGCTTTAGGTACAAGTTGGGGGAACAAAAACCAAAATGAACTAAATTCACATCCTTAGTGTCATTATATCAATGTTCAATCTTCTTTGCCTTCACGGAGCAATAAGGAGATTAGTTAGGGTGAAGACAAGACAAATAATGGAAGCATTAAAGTCATTGTGACTTATACAACCTTGTATGGGAACATGTAACTCACAAAAAACATATACAAAATCAAAGATACTACTTCAACCATTATGACCTACACGTGTAGAGAATTACATGATTGAAGAAGTAGGGATGAGAATCTCATATTAAGACCATTAATCGAAGGAGTAGGGTTGAGAATCTCATATGGTGCACCTCACTTTATCCAAATCCTTATGCACTCTATTCACATAGTTGACCTCTTGAATTCTTCTTTCAATGATGTATTTAATCAAGAAATATACATTGTAATAAGATCAAGATATATAAGTAAAACAAAACTACTAGACATAAATCAAATCAAACAGTACAAAATTACTAGAATTAACCAATAGGTTTCGAATCTACTTTGTGTTTCAATCTCAACCTTCATACAAATGTGCACAATTAATTGTCATGTTATTCTACCTCTCTTTGAAACTATTAACCATTAATTAAGAACAAGCTTTGTTAATCCCTGTTTTCCTATAGGTTGTATCTAATTAAAAACAAACTCTTTAATTAGGTCTAACTATTAGACAACCTAGAATAAGCTCTCTAGAGTTAGTATAACAACCATGTTATGTAATAGGAAATTAGGTTAACCTAAAAAACAACCACATAAGCTCGGGTCATTAATCTATACTATGTTAGCCTAATGATGCATGACCATTAGTTTACTATAAGTGAATTAAAGTTCCAATGATTATGTATTGTAATATAGATTCTAGTGATCAGTTTATACATGAATAATATATTTAGAGTGTCTAAATCATTTATACATAAATCCCAAAGCATTAATCATATAATAACATAATCAATTCCAAAAGAGTTTTCAGAATAACATCACTACATTAATCAATGCCTAAATATATTCGTCGGCCTCGATATCCCCTTTGAACTAAAAAGATGAAGTTTAGTTTCTCAACAAAAGGTAAGGAATCTACCCCCTTTCATGTCTCCAAACTCTTCATACCTTATTTGGCCTATTAAATGCCATTTTATATTAAAATTAAGATTTTGTTACAATATGCGGTCAACTATATAAGCTTGCAAGTGACCGTTTGTGTCATTTTTTCCAAAATTTGTAAACTTACACATTCACAGTGAACTACACAGCCACATACACAACCGTGTAGCTCACTTAAATAGTCGTGTAATTGTGCACACAATTACGACCATGTAATCTGTAGTATCTTCATTTCTTTGACTCTTTGTCCCATATTCACCCTAATTCATCTATTTCTTACTACAAAAAGGCAAATATGATTGAACATTGAAACAACGGTTCTAAGGATATGTTTTTAGCTCATTTTGGTTCTTATTCCTCTAACTTGTATCTTAAAAAAATGAACCAAAATAAGTATCTTAAGTACAGCATAACATTAATCACTAATCATTATGTAGTAAATATGTAGTCAATTGAGCCTTTATCACATATTGAAAATAAAATTGTTTTGAAACAAATTTTTTTGGATATGAAAAAAGTAACAACTCAATTCTGGGAATTAGATCTTGAGATAGATATGGAAGTTGTTTACCTATTTTAATCTAAATGCATAGATAATATACTAAAGATGTTTAGTATTTAAGATATCTAATACATGTGAAGTATTAAAGATATTCATTATTATATGTATGAGTTAATATTTGAGTTTAAGGTCAAATGAATATTAACTTTGGACATGAATCCTAAGTAAGGTATATTTTACTTGGAACAATATTATTTTGACATTGGAAATGTTCCATTGTAGCATTAATTACTAATAAAGCCAAAATACATATTTCATTTAGTATAAATGATTAACTGGATTAATAAATTCTTTATTGAACTTGAAATAGTTCCTTGTATTGTTCAGACAATAATATACTGCAGAACATTAGAGCCATTGGGCATTATAAAGAACCTACGGTCTCATCAAAGATCTAAGTATGTATTTACATAGTTTCTCTTAATTAAAAAGATAATTAAAACAAAAACTGTAAGATTTAAGTAATTGCTCACTATAGGGAATCTTGTAGAATTCTCTTACTAAACCATTGTCCTAGTAGTAACATGATCGTCATATAATGACATGGTATAAGATATTTAAATAACTGGCTTAGTGCAAGTGAAAGATTGTTAGTTTATGCCCTACAGTCAATTAGTTTGTTGTATTTTAGTGACATAATTATTTATAAGTACTCTATCATAAACCTATTTAGATGTATTTCATGGATAAATGTCCATTGCAAATAAATTTATAATGATATTAAAATTATGAGATTCATAGTACATTTATGTATTATCCCTAAATTATTCTTGTTAATATTGAATATTAATATAATGTATAAAGACTAGCAATTGCTATGTTTCCTCCTTACGAAGGAAGTAGACAATGTCATAGACTAAAGTATAGAGATACTTAAACAAATGTGTGGGTACTTATTAGAAAACAAGTTTACTTAATTGACCCTATATGAGAAATTTATTTGGTGCATTACTTGTATGTCTATAAAAATTCTCATTGTGATTATTACATAAGTGATCTTTTGACTTGAGATTACCAAAGCATCTCATTTATGAATTTTTATATTTTAATACTATTTATGACTTATTCTAGTTAAGGATAGCTCAGTTAGTAGTCATTGGATATATCATGAACTATATGGAGATAGTTAAGTGATCATCATAAGATTCATCAACTTAAAGTAAATAGGGGTAATATTTTGTTATTATTGATCAATATTCATTAGGAAATCTTTGATTAAGATAGAATGATGCTTTAAAAATAAATTTCAAATGTCATTAATTAAATCAATTTCTAATAGTAGAGAACTAATATGATTGGACTCAAATAGGGTAGACATTAATTTTATGCTTTATGTTTAATCAGAACATTATATGATAAAATGATTGAATTATACGTAAAAAAAATTATGTACGAAAAAGCTAGTCAAAATTGTTTTGACATTCAGAAATATTTGGGTATCAAAATTGTTTTGACATTCAGAAATGTTTGGATAATCATAATGTGTTGTTAGACATTAATCTTGATATGTGAATATAAATTGTTTAAATAGAGAATCAAACATAAATTAAAACAGTTCAACTTATTTAATCCTAAATATGATTTATAGATATAATTTATATACATTACCAACATATTTGTGAACTTAATAGGTCTTACATAAAGAAAAGTTAAAGAAAGAAAAGGTCTTTTAACCAAGTTAGCGTTGAAAGTAAAGTTTGAAAAATTTTATGAGTAAATGTGAAATATTTAATATATAAGAATCAATATAAGATATTATATCTTATTTGGACATAATTGATGTTTAATTAAAATTAATTACAATTATAATTAAAGTTTAATTGCAATTTAATTTCAATTAAACTATTAAAATATCCAAACTTTTTGTAATAGTTCATTAGTGACCACATACTTATGCGTCTACGATAGTTGAGATGAGTCGATTTTAAAAACGCTTCGAAAAAATGATAAGAAAAAAGATTAAGTTTTATTTTAAGATACAAACTAAGATTTATGTTTTATTATGATTTATATATTTATTATTTCATAAAATTTAAGTGATTTTGATTTTCAAAAATATAAAAATTCATATTTATTTTGTTTCGATACAAGATTGATCTCACTCTAATTTTTCAACACTATTAACAGAATTATTTATTTGAAAACAATGATATCGTACGGTACCATCTAGAAGCTTTTATAAATTCATGACTCACGTATTTTTAGGCGCATACATAAAACAAGCCAGAGAAGTTTCGAAACGGTAAATTCACATGTAGCTCCTGTTACGCACTTGAGTAATCCAAATTCATTAATTTACGAGTTTAGATTCTCGTTCCAATATTATGGTGTCTTATTGTGTCCAATAAATCTCACCCATTTATTTATGTGGGACTCGCATGGGACCCACGTAAGTCCTGCAAAATAAATGCCTGAGATTCTATGAGACAGAATAAAACAGAGTAAAACTGGACAGAGGATCTGGTTTCCTTAAATTGAGACTCAAAACTTAAACAAGAACATTAAAGAAAGGGAGCTACTACCGACCTAGATGGTCTAGGTCTTCAAGTTACAGACTCTTTTCTCGTAAGAAAAGGGTTATGGAATCACATTAATCATCAAGCTATCAACACGCGTAGTCACGTTGACGACTAACAACATTAAAGAGGGAGGCAGGGTTGGCTTATAGAGGACAAGACACATTGTTAAATAACCATATAAACCGCTTGCTGCTTGCTGGTAGGCAGGTATATGAATAGATTAGACCATGCATATACGGAAGCTGGCCCTATTAGAGAGCAAATGATAATGGAGTAAAGATGGCTCTAAGAGAGTGGTCCAAGTGCAAGTTCAAATCATGACGATGGGTTATAATCCAATAGAAACTTACAAAACAAGTTCAACCGATTAAAAAAATGGAGTATTGATGACTCAAATGCTTGATTCATATGATTCCTAAATGGTCACAACATGTTACCTAAAGTAAAGAACAGTAACTTATTATGTGTCCCTCGCATGGTTTGCTTCGGCTGTGGATGCTTCTGCTACATGAACAAAGAGATAAGTATCAAGCCTTGAGTCATCAAAGCACATGATGCCTCCAGCACGTGGTTTGTTGCCTTTCTTCAAGACATTAGACTTGTCTTCAAAGACCCCATCCACTTAAGGGACTAATAATTGTAATGTCCGTCGGCAATCACATTTTTTACTTTTAACTTTTTATGTTGAGATTGAGAATAGTAATGGATGAAGATATTTTCATACTTTCCTTACCATCAAGTCAATTTATGATATTTTATATATTAAATTATGTTAAATAATGTCATCGCAATCACTTTACTTGGATACAAATTCATTTATAAGGTAAAAATCATTGTAATTTACTAAAAGGGTCTCACAATATATTGATAAGTGTGTGTGTGTGTATATATATATATAAAAATATATGATTTAATTTTTATATAAAAAAGAATTTTTAAGTCAACATTTGATGGTGAAAAAGTTCAATTTTATCCCAATTTAAAGTTAATAAACCATATTTAATTTAACTGGATTCATATTTAGATGAAGTTAAAAACATTAAATTTGAGTTGAATTTTTAAAAATTAAATTCTATTTGAGTCTTGCTTTATGCTCAGAGGTATTTAATTAAATTCAAAATATCCCTATATATCAAAAGTGAAAATTATTTAAATATTATGTGAAATTCAAACGGAATCAATTCTGCTTAAACTTATTAAATTTTTGTAAATGGGGTTCCTAAGTGACTCGACTTATTATTTTTCCTAAAATTGAGATATAATATCACTTTTTATGTACATATTGTTTGGTGGATTACAATAAAAAAATAAAATAAGGAATACAATTGCAACTTGGCAGAAGAAAACACTAAATCCACAACCAGGAACGGAGTCAGACTCAACTCCAAGGGGGGCCGGTGAAGGAGGGCTATGCGTGCAGAGTTGAAGAGAAGAAAAGATAAGGATTTTTTTTTAAAAAGCGGCCACTTATATTTGTAATTTTAAAAATTTTAATTATATAAGCAATTTTAAAAAAATATTTGAAATGGCCCCCCTCTCCTGTAACATTGCTCGGTCCGTGTCCACAACTCTCTTTTGTGTAAAGCAATTGTTGATGAAGTTTCTAACAATTATTTCAGACTATGGTTTGGGCCTGATATGATTAAATCTCAGGAAAGTAATGGATATTGACCTTAGCCCAGATTTTTATGAAGTCAATGAACGTTCCTTGGCCCGCATGAATTAGTGCCCTAAGTTTAGTAACTTTTGCAATTTTAATTTTGTTTTTTCACGAGAAAGTCAACAGTCACTGTTATTATAATATTTATTAAATAAACTATTAAAATTAGATAATAATTAGTATTAGTGATTTAATTACTACATCTTTCTAATTTAAAATCGTCCAATATTATTAAAAAAGCCCCTTTTGACTCGAATTTGAAAATTATTTGGAGGTAAAAATGATGATTTACACCTCAACGTTTTGCTAAAAAGTTTAAATAATTCCCTACCTTATTTTTGTATCATTTTACACTATAAAGTTACTAAAATAATATTTATTGGATCGTAATATTATTAAAATAATACTAATTGTATTCTAAAAACAGAGATATCGGTAAGAGTTTATTTAAACCTACCGTAAAATGTTAATGTAAAAATTTAAATAAATCATTTTTAAAATTGCATAAGATAGGTCCAATTTAACTAGTTTTGACATGATACAAGTTCAATTTATACTAAAACTTAACTAAGATAACTTTTTTAAGTATTGTATTAAAAACAATCTCGCTACTAGTTAAGGATAAGATTACGTACTTTTAAACCTTTTGAAACTTTGTATTCAACGAGGCTTATTCGGTTGTTGTTGTAGTATTTTGAGTATTATCAAGAAACTAACTTACATATAATGAGAAGAAATCGTCATCATCGTCACACTCAATCTAAAATTTCGCAATAAAGCGGGATAAGTAAGTTAAATTTTGAGAAATACTATTTCAACCACCCTTTCCCAGCCCTTGTCATTGCCAGCCTTTTTATTCTTATTAGAATGGAATTATGGGTTATTAAAATTGAGTATGTAAATGTCCAAAAGTGAAATGAAATTGATTATCTCAGGCTGGCCCTCAAGACAAAATTTTATTTATAGCGTGTTTTAAGGTGTTCACTTAGGAACTGACCAGGTGGTCGTCTAGACATTCGTGAGACCGTAGGATGCTCTGAAAAGCACCGGATAGTAGCCGGGAGGATATTGTACTATAATTCCTTCGACTCTTAGCCTGTTGCATGACCTTCATGGTTTGCAAGCAGCCAAGCTCAAAAGCAAAAGGCAACAAACTGTACAAGAAGTAGAGGACAAGGCAATTACAAGAGTCATCTCATGATCAAAGCCTCCTTATTTATTCCACCTTTCTTCAGTTGAATAGTCTTTATATACCGCAGAACCTACAGTGCTTCTATCTAAGCTCAGTGATTCACTTCTAGTTACGTGAAGGGAACTTATGCCTGACCCCCACTTCTTGATCAGTTCTCAGCATCCGTGTTGTGGTGGGGATTCAATCATCGACTGATTGATTGAAGCACATGCATGTGTTGATGGTGAGTATGGTTGTAGTAGCTGTTATAGTACTTCAGCTGATTTTGGCACATCTTGGTGGTCTGGTTGGTGCTCAAGGAGCTTCTTCGAATTTCACACAGTTTGATTCTTCATGCAATTTCAGTGGCTCATGCAATGTCACTTTGGATGACAAGAGAGGGGTACCAGCAGGATCCAACCCGCTCCACAACAAGTAGGCTTAGCTATCTCCATCCAGCATTTCATTACAGAATGAAACTACCGAAGATATTATTTTCAGAGAAACAGAAAAGCATCGAGTAAAATAGAGGAAACATCAACATTTTCTGGGATGTAATGGAAAACCAATTCAGGATTTGTTTATTGTGGTTAGTGGTTTGTCTGACATTATTGTGCATGAGTTGTCTGTTGGTTTGGCGTGTTCTATATAAAGGAATTGTTGCATGCCTACGATAAAGCAACTGTGTCTTCTTCTTGTTATTTTGATTTAAAGGTTCAACCATGAAATCGTGATGTTTGTTGGTCATAAAGAACTATCCAAACATGGAAACAAACAAGTGGTCGTGGAACTTGGTGATCATGGACGCCATGAACCAATAGGTTTGTGTTATATTCTACTATATCCTAAAATATATAATGGGGTGACCGTTGAACAGAAATTTTAAAAAAAATTATAATTTAAGAATAATATAAATTAATCTCAAACTTTTCAACAAAATATGGTTAGGTCATTTTGGAGGGCATTGAAATATGATATTTGTCACATAAGGAAAAAGCTTTTAAAATGATATGAAATTTTTCATGTGCATAGTTAATTCCATTGATTAAAAGACTCAACCCGTTCGACCGATTCGGATCCATTTTTATCTTTTTAGTTCTATTTATTTAACAGCAAAAACGTTGAGTCGTTTAACTTTTTCTTTCAATTTACTTTAATAATTCTTATTGTTAAAAATCGATTAATTTATTAATTAATCAAATAATTTTTATAAAGTAATAACTTCTTATAAACTAAAATAAATAAATAAAAACTCTTTTTTAATTAAATTTAAATTCTTTAATGAATAAGACAGTCTTTTTCAATATATTTCAAATTTTTTAATTTAATTTAATTTAATTTATTTTTTATAACGATATAATACCAATTGAACTTTTCAATCCTGATTTGGAAAAGTTAAGATGGACGAACCAATAACCTAAGTTATCCACGAGCATGCAATGATTCCACCAACAAGGGGGAGGGATGTATAATATAATATAATACAATAATATAATATAATGTTCTGAATCTAGGCGTGGGAGTGCATGAGAAGAATAAAGTGCTTGCTTTTGGTTTGTTGCTAAGGATGCTTCTATGCTTGTCTGGTTAGTTTTGTGGCTTATTTGTTTGTCAACTTGCTTTCTCTCTACATAAACTTGCGAATGGCTTAGCAGTTAGCATGCCCGCCATGGTTCAGATCTTGAGAGTGTCAATCTAGTAAATTCATTTAATGAACTATAGAAAAGATGAAAACTTTAACATTTGTTTGGAGGATGCTGCGATTTAGGTTAATAAGAGGATCAAATAGGACTCATATCAGTAATGCAAGTCCCATAAAGTGAGAAGTTAGAAGGAGCAAACATGACAGAATTGTGTGAAATTTGTCGAGAAGCCGAGTCTCACTAAGATTTTACAAGAAATCCAGATTTGCTAATGCAGGTGGGTCTTCTGAAATAATATATTGAAATTCATTCCCATCGCAAACTTCAGGTTCAGATGGCTTAGCTAATTGAGAGGTACATGCTATTTCTCTGGCTTGTGGAGGGTTAGCCCTCGAAGATCTATCAGCCTTCTTATACACTCGACATAGGATCCAATCATCCAGCTACACAGTTAAGGATTAACGTTTATGACAATCAACGTGATGATCTTTTGGATCTTCTAATCTATAAGATTGAAACAAAAATTTTAATGAAATCTAAGGAGCGCTAGGTTCACATAAGGGAATGAGAATAAGAATAGGAATGAATATAGTAAGGAATGAGAATGGAGTATAGCCAACAATGAATCCCATTCCTCTAATAATCCACAGGTATGGTCTATTGC
>JANKOD010000191.1:23460634-23479039 GCA_026284645.1 Erythroxylum acuminatum
CGCTAGGTTAACGGAATCTGACGTTCAATTTCGGTAACCATAAGTAGCAATTAGGATTAACCCCTCTACGTTAGAGTTGGAAAATTCTAAGAAGATATTCGCTTGATTGATTGCATGTTGTACATATTTATCACTTGTCATTGGTTCTTAGTTCTTAATGCTATTATTTAATTTACCTATGATCGTATCTAGGTTATTTACATGTTTCTAGTCATTACACTTAAGAGAGATTTTTCCCCAATAAATGTTTGTTAACAATTGCAATTTTATGTCGAGGATCCATAATAGCATGGTAACATCCGTGACCGAAACCAAGGTATTTTTCCTATTAAATTTTTAGATTTAATTTTTCCTTTGATTTTCTTATATTTTCGTGAATCAAAACCAACCCCCTTTTTGTTATTTGTCCCGTTTAAACTAGTAGGAACGATATCCGCTTACCGCTACTATATTAATTTGTTTTAACGGAAGTGATTTCTTTTATATTTGGTTACAGGCGACAACATCACCATAACTAATAATAAGAAAGGAAGACAAATTGTGTGTGGAAGGTGTAAAGATGGAAAATTGATAAAGAGAATGAAGAGCATAAAATTGTGAAAGCAAGGAGAGTGAACCTAAAAGAGTTATGCTTCAATCTGGAATCAAGTTAACTATTAGAGCATATTCAGTAGAATATGAGCAGAGGTAAATTTGTGGTGTTATAGGTTGATAATTGGATGCTAAATAAAACTTTACTAACCTTAATTTGGACAAATTCTTAGACGAAAATATTGGAAAAAGAGTAGAAGATTATTAGGATTCTAGTGATGGATGGAAGTTGCACGATTTCTATCAACTACAGATACTTAATACGTCATATTATATTAGTAGAATCTGATTCTTATAATTTTGTAGAGATGGATAGAAAGTGCAAAAGGTAACACCACACAAGTTAGCTCTTATGGTTCGAATATACTAATAACAATTACACAGAAAGAGAAGGGTTGATGTGTGAATGAAGCAAATCAAGTTGCTTGACATATTAGCAAACTGAACCCTACATTTTTTCTACTTGTTCTCCTTGATCAGCCTCTAAGGGAGACATGGAAGCAATTGTCACTATAAGAAAATTGTAAATTACCGATAGAAATTTATTGATGGAACAAATTTCGTAGCACATTACCAACGAAACATGCTTTTCGTCAGCATAGTTGTCAAAAAAAAAAGTTGTTTTGTGACGGAAAAAAACTTCGTCAGTAAAGGAAGAGGCAAAACTTTTGCCAACAGAAGGTAGTGACGGATTAGTGCAAGTCGTTGTAAAAATACGTGCCAATAATTAGCAAGAAATACCAACGAAATTTCTATCCGTTGGCAATTTACTGACGGAATGTTTATTCCGTCAGTAAGTTCATCAACGTCGGGTTGTTATTTTAATTCGAAGGAAAGACGACGTTGTTTGTTTAACCACAAATGGCGTCATTTCTTTTTCACATTTTTATGCAGGTCGATGCCTCCTTGTGTTTCATCTAGTATGTGAAAAAGTTCAGAAAGCCTTTCCCTCCAACCTTGCCGTCGTCATCTTCTGGTGTTCTCCGATTATATTCCATCATCCTCGTCACTTTCTCTGGCTATTTGTCCATTAGGGTTAGTTATTCCTTTTCACTTGGTTTTTCATTTTTCTACTTGTTGTTGTTAGGGAAGGGTTTGTTTCAATTTTGGTTCATTTCATTTGTGTTTTCTCTGTCTATTTCAGGTGTTAGTGTTCATTCTGCGTCTGAATGTGTTGTTGTTAGTGAAAAATGCAAGGTACCAGTGTTTTTGCTAATAGTTAAGGATGAGTTTGTTATGCGTATATAAAGTGTTCGATGAATAGCTTATAAAAGACTTGGATTGATATAAGATTAATCATCTTATTCATGAATTACTTGACTGTTTATATACATGTACATATGAGTATTTGAATATTTAAAACAACATCTTATCTTATCTAATCCTATGATTGTGTAATCGGATGATGCTATATTACACTGAATCTGGTTTGAATTTAAAGTACACTCTTATCTACATTTGAATAGGTTGTGGGCTGATGTAGGAGTTGGGCTTAAGAGACAGCCCTGTTACGGCCCCTCAAGTAGGTATTCTTCGACGAATACCTAGCTTGATTCGCTGTCGGAGAAAAGATTGTCGGGAGAGTGGCTTTGTGAGGCAATCAGCCGTCTGATCCGCAGCAGAGACGTGGGAGACGCGGAGGACACCAGACTGAACCAGGTCGCGAATGAAGTGGAAGTCGATTGCAACGTGCTTCATCCGGGAGTGAAAAATCGGGTTGGAACTCAGTTGGGTGGCGCCGACGTTGTCGTAGTAGATCACTGGAGTGTTTGGTAACCCGATCCGAAGTTCAGCAAGAAGAGTGCGGAGCCACGTTAACTCAGCCGCCGTGTTGGCTACCGCTTTGTACTCAGCTTCAGTGGATGACCTAGCCACTGATCGTTGCTTTCTGGAGCTCCAAGAGACTGGGTTTTGTCCGAGAAAGACAATGAAGGCACCAGTGGAGCGATAGGTATCCTTGTCTCCTCCCCAATCAGCATCAGAGAAGGCATGAAGATTCAAGCTGGAGGTACTGAACAGTTGTATGCCGTCATCGATGGTTCCAGCGAGATACCGTAGTAAACGTTTTACAGCCAGCCAATGTTCAGTGGTGGGACAGTGAGTGAACTGAGAGAGTTTGTTCACAGCAAAGGCAATATCTGGTCGGGTGAGTAACAGGTACTGTAGACTACCAATAACCTTTCGATATTCACTTGTTTCTGCTAATGTTGTACCCGAGTGTAGAGTCAGAGTTGGGTGACTCGCCATAGGTGTGAGCACAGGTTTGGCTTCATGCATCTTCATGTCATATAGTAAGTCAGTAATGTACTTGCGCTGAGAGAGTAGGATACCTTGATTGTTCCGAAGAACCTCAATGCCAAGAAAGTAGGATAAGGGTCCCAAGTCCTTAATAGAAAACTTTTGAGCTAATAGGCTGACATAGTGATCAATTTGAGCTGCATTGTTGCCTGTGACAATGATATCATCAACATAAACCATAAAAATAATGATACCTTGTGATGTATGATTGATAAACAGGGAAGTGTCTGAGTGAGAATTGATGAAGCCAGATTGAATTAAGAACTGTTTGAGAGCTTGATACCATGCCCTAGGAGCTTGTTTGAGACCATAGATAGCCTTCTTAAGCTTGCAGACATGATCTGGTTTATCTGAATCAATGAAGCCTTTAGGTTGTGCCATGAATACTGTGTCTGATAAAGGACCTTGTAAAAAAGCATTGTTCACATCTAGTTGTCGTAAGACCCATCCATTTGTGATAGCAATGCTGAGAATAATTCTGATGGTAGTTGGTTTCACAACAGGGCTGAAGGTTTCAGCATAATCAATGCCAGGACGCTGATGGAAACCCTTTGCAACTAGGCGGGCTTTGTACTTGTCAATGGACCCATCCGAGTGGCGCTTAATTCTGAAGATCCATTTGCATCCAACCAGGTTTTGTGAGACCTCAGGTGGGACCAGTTCCCAGGTACCATTTTGGACCAAGGCATTGAATTCCTCGGAGCAAGCTTTGCGCCAATGACAGTCCTTTAGGGCCTGTGAAATACAGGTAGGTTCAAATTCATGTTTACCTTGTAATTGAGTTGTGAGACTGAGTTTTTGAATAGGCTTGCCAATATTGTTCTTTCCACGAGTGAGCATGGGATGATGTGGTACTGAGGTGGACTGATTCTCTTGTGATGTCTCAGGGACTTCTCTTGAAGAGGAACTAACATCAGGAGGTTCCATGTTCTCAGGGGCAGCACAAGACAAGGAGGAGGAGTCTGTAGAAGGAGTAGAAGACTGGGAAACATGCAGTGGAGATGGGAGCCAAGTGGCAGAGTGATCAACTGATGTTGGTTCGGCAGATTGAGATAGGGAGGCAAAGGGAAACACAGTTTCAACAAATTTGACATGTCTAGAGGTGTAAATTCGAGAAGTGGTCGGATCAAGACAATGGTATGCACTCTGAGAAGGTGAGTACCCAACAAATACACAAGGTTTGGATTTGTGTTCTAGTTTAGTAGAAGTGTATGGTTTTAACCACGGATAGCACAAACAACCAAAGATTCTAAGTTTAGAATAGTTAGGACTTGTGCGAAATAAACAGAAATAGGGAGTGGACATGTTTAATGTTGCAGTGGGCATACGATTAATGAGATACACTGCTGTAGAAAAAGCCTGAGGCCAATAGGATGAGGGCATGGAGGCTTGACTTAGAAGAGTTAGGCCGGTCTCAACAATGTGTAGATGTTTTCTTTCTGCTAAACCATTATGCTCAGGTGTGTGAGGGGGTGTGGTGCGAAAGGAAATGCCATGTGTAGAGAGAAAATCAGATAGAGCAATGTATTCACCACCATTATCAGTGTATGATGTCTTGATAGATGTGTCAAAGAAATTTTCAACAAGGGCTTTAAACTTGATAAAGACAGCATGTACATCAGATTTCTTTTGTAAGTGATATATCCATGTGTATTTAGTGAAATGATCAATGAAAATAACGTAATATTTGCAATTGTCATGTGAATAGATGGGGGAGGTCCAGACATCCGAAAAAAGAACATCTAATGGCTGTCGAGACACAAGGGTGGATTTAGAGAAAGGTAATTTGTGACTTTTATTAGACAGACATGCATTACAATAAGTACTAGAGGAAGGAAGACAAGAACTGAATTGAGAACTATTCTGAGACAAAATGTGATGAACAATTGGTTTAGCAGGATGGCCTAGCCTAGAGTGCCAATCGGCGAATGTTGTAGGAGTTGTGGAGAAGGCAACCTTTGGAGAGGAAGTTGCTGGCCATGCATAGAGGCCATTTTTAGGTGCACCCGTGAGAAGTGGAGTCCCTGTTGTCAGATCCTTCACAAGAAAAGAAAAAGGTGAGAACTGAATTGAAACTTTGTTGGAAACATAGAATTGGTAAACTGAAATTAAATTATGTTTCATAGCAGGCACACAGAAAACCCTATCCAATTTGAATTTTCTATTGTCAACATGTAATGTACCACTGCCTTTATGACTTATGGGAAGCCCTGAACCATCTCCAACCATTATATCTTCAGTGCCTGTGTAGGGAGTATGCATAGCAAGGTTCTGCAGGTCAGTGGTCACATGATGAGAGGCTCCAGAGTTGAGAATCCACTGATCTGAGTTGGAGGCAGCAGTAAAGTTAGCTCTTGGCGAGGGAAAGGAAGAACCTGCAGAAACAATACGAAATGAGGGACAACGCTTGGCACTATGTCCCTGGACTCCACAAATCTGGCATTTGCCCAAGTATGGTCTTGGCTGGTGTGGAGAATGGAACTGAGGTCCAGTATTGTTGGTAGGATAGGGGTTGGAGGACTGCATATGCCCATAGGGTGGTCGAAATTTGGGCTGATTGGTAGGCTGAAAGTGATGTGGGTGAGTATGCTGATACTGGTTATGTCACCATTTATGGCCTTCCTAATTTTTCTGAGTAGAGTAATGCTTTTTGCCCCCTGATTTGGTTGTATAATTGGCTGTGACAGGAAAGTGCTGAGTACCAGGTGTAGGGAGATCAGCTTCAGCAGTGATGAGTTTCTCATGTAACTCATCAAATGAAATAGGTGTATCTCTAGCATTGATGGTGCGAATAACTTCACTGTACTCGTCACCTAGTCCATCAAGAACTTTGTCAGTGATATATTTAGGAGCCATTGGAGCATTCAGAAAGCTAAGTTCATCGGTTTTGGTTTTGATAGCTTGCATATATTCAGTGATTGACAGATGTCCTTTGGTGAGTTTCTTGAGTTGAGTTTTGACTTGTTTTTGTTTCCCTCTTGATGCTTGTGCATAGGTCTTGGCCAAAATGTCCCAAGCCTCTTTTGAAGTGTTGGCAGTGGCAATAAATGGGATGATGGTTGGTGAGAGGGCACCAATGATGGCATTGAGGATCAGTTGGTCTTGGCGGATCCAGAGCTGATAGTGTGGGTTGGGAATAGGTATGTCATTGGGGTGAATGGTGGCTGGAGGACAGCTCTTGGAGCCATCAATAAAACCTTGCAAATCATAGCCTATAAATAGACTGTTGAATTGCAATCTCCAGGCAAGATAATTGGTGGAAGTAAGCTTCAGAGGAGCTTGGGCAGCTGGGTTAATGGTAATAATCTGGGTTGTGTCATCAGAAATAGGGTTGATAACTGAAGCCATTGGGTTGGGATCGAAAAAGACGTTAGTCGGAAAGCTCTGATACCATATAAGACTTGGATTGATATAAGATGAATCTTATTATTCATGAATTACTTGACTGATTATATACATGTACATATGAGTATTTGAATATTTAAAACAACATCTTATCGTATCGAATCCTATGATATATTACACTGAATCTGGTTTGAATTTAAACTACACTCTTATCTACATTTGAATAGGTTGTGGGCTGATGTAGGAGATGGGCTTAAGAGACAGCCCTATTACTGACTACGGGGAATCATGTTGGCTGCTATCACCGCTTCGTGCCTCCGGGCGAGTACGTAGACTTGTTGGAGATTTTTAGGATCCGGTCATCCAACAGTTTAACCATCAACCCAGTTCTGGCAAGAGCCCTTTAAGGAAGAATGCTATGAGGTACTCTTCGGTAAGCGCCAGTAGATTGGAGTATTTGTCGAACTGCGCGCGATACTGGACCGTTCCTTCCTATTATAATTCCTTAAAATCCCCAAATGGGCTTCTCAAATATTTCTTCCTCAAAACGTTCCTTAATAAGGTATAGCTTCGCTACGCATGGAAGTTCGTTACACGACAAGAGTCCAGCAAGCATTTTTGCTCCATCTGAGTCGTAACGACATGATGTTTCTTCTCTTCGTAGAACATCACCACTCCGTTAATCGATATATTTTTAGACTCCGTCACTCCGGAGATGAACACTATCTCTTTGCCCAACGTTCCGATCAAACCCGCCACCTACTCGCAAGCGTTTTCCAGCGCCTGTTCCGATTCCTAGCCGTAGAGGTGAGTCCGAGAGTGCGGGTATCCCAATCGCGCCAAGTATCAATAAAGCACACGATCGAGAACCCTAGGGTCCATCGGAGCAGTCTCTTGCATGTCGAGTTAGAGCGGTCGAGCCGCTATTTTCACGCCTTTCATGGCTAACGCATTGTAGAAGGAGGAAGCTGCGGCGCTAGAGAGGTAGCCGACGGTGTAATTCCCTGCGGACCCTTTCGGAGATTGGCGTAGAGCAGAAGCTACAAGCTTGGAAGCCGTCGCCTTGGATCGACGTGTAATTTTCACTTCTTTAGTACTCCGCTTAATAATACAGCAAAGGAAAAAACGTAAAAAAAAAAAAGAAATGAGTGAGGTCCGCTTCATGCGCGTGGCACTGCAGTTGTTAAGTTAATGATCCCCAGAAAAACAAGAAACGTTGCCGTTTAGCTTGGTATCCGTCTCTGTTGTCATTAATGACATATGTCTCTCTGTTTGTGTTTTCTCTTATATAAAGGTGTGAACTTGGCATGTCTTTTGACATGGTATGCTTCCATTTCGAGATCCAATCCGAGAGAGACATAATAGGAACACTTGTGAAAGAAACGAGAAGCATTTGTAGTGAACTTCACCAACCTCTGAGATTTAAACAGTTGAAAGGTGTTTTGTTCTTCTCGTAATTATTAGAGTCTGAAGTGGGATTTTCTGGCTTTTCTTGGTAAGTATCTTTTCTTTTCTTGTCTTCTTTTCTGAAACCCTGTTGCTGTTCTTGTCTTTCTGAAACTGGGTTGTGGTTAGATCTCTCGTTTCAAGTGTAGATCCTTGTGAACAGGGGTTTGGTTTCAGAAGAATATGGAAAACAAGGGTAGTGGTTGCTTGAACGAAGATTTTGTTTTTAATGATCTGAACTTACCTGCTAATTTTGCCTCTATTATTGATCCAGTTAATCATCAAACCTTCCATGCGCAGATCAGGTTGTTTGAATTTACAGTTGTCTTGCAATAGGTGCAAAGAACTGGAAGATTGGAGCTTTTTTTGTTTGTATCTTCGTTAGATTTGTTTTTGTGTTCTGATATTGTCAATCTTTTTCATTTTTACTTGTGGAATGTTATGTGTCACTCGGATCCTTTCTTTCCAAATTTTCTTTTTCCTTTTAATTATCATAAAAGTTTTGATTAATTGTCAGTTTTGCTTTTCTTAGGAGACTCTGTACTATCTAGCACTTAAATTGGATTCTTGGACTCACTTTCCTTCCCAATGACCAACTAGGCTACCCGCGCGGCCTTAAATTGGATTCTTGATTGTGTAATAAGTGTTCTTGACATTGATCGAGGAGATTTGTTAACTTCTTCTGATGTGTGTACTTCTTTTGGCAAGTTTGACATGTCGTTAATGAAAGTTTGAAACTTTTGGCAGGTAATTGGAAGGAACATATTCACTCACCGAAGTCGATACAAATCCGATATGTTTCGCTTATCTCCTCGTAGAAACCAGAGGTCAAAGGGTTTCAAGGTAAAACATGCTTTGCAAATTTGTCTTCTGGTTGGTGTTTGCATTTGGCTGCTTTACCAAGTCAGGCATTCCCATGATAAGAAACCAACATATGAGGAGGATCTGAAAACTGGGAATGAGATTATAAAACTGGGGAGAAAGGACCTCCGTCCTGAAGTTGAGGAACCACTAATCAGGGATGCAACACACAAACAAGAAAAAGAAGAGGAAAAAGAAGAGGGAACAAAGAATGACGAAGAAAGCAAAACTGAAGATAACATGGGAAATTCTGTTGGGGACGATGAGATACATGATCATTTTCATGACACTACAGAACAAGGAGATGGAGATCTCATAACTGGAGACAAGGAGACGGAAGAGAGCAAAGAGAATGTTGGCGAAGAAACGGAGCGGGAAGAGAGCAAGGAGAATGTTAGTGAAGATAGGGGATCTGAAGGGACGGAAGGGAATGAAGGCAAGAGTGATGTTGGTGTAGAGAGTAAAGATGCTGAAAATGAAGAGAATAAGGGAAACCATGGTAATAATGGACAGAATGAAGGGAGCCACAAGACAGAGAAGGAACATAATCAAGAGACGACCGAGGACACCAGTGAACAAAAGGAGATGGTAGGAGAGAATCAAGAGAAAGAAATTAGAGAGGTAACAGAAGAAAGCAATTTGAAGGAAAATGAAGATAGAGATACAGAAAAAATTGAAGATAAGAATGAAGATGGGGGCTCAACAAATGATGTTGATAATGGAAACAAGAGCCATAGTGAGGAGGCAAGAGAGGAACAGTACAAGGGAGATGATGCTTCCAGTGGTGTTGTTCATGAGGCAAAGAATGAGATGCCTGGAGAGGATTCAGGCGTTGACAAGAAATCTAATGATGCAGAGCTTAACCAGGAAAATAAGAAGGATCTTGCTGAAGTTGATACCAATGGAGTTCCAGATGCAAAAGAATCTGATCTTGACACAAATGATACTGTGAATGTCAGAGCCAGCCAAGAGAATGTTAGTGATGATAAAAACAATAAGCAAGAGTCGTACAATGAGTCCCATGAGAGTTCTACAGTAGCAACAGAACTGAAACAACATCACCGAGATTCTAATACCGATTCTGTTACTTCTGAAAATGTTGATTCATCCCTGCAAAATTCACTCGATACAACTCAGGATCAAAACAAAGCGTCAGACAACAAGTTGCAAGACGAGGGGGATTCCAAGAATAGCAATATGCTAGATCAAAGTAAGAAATCTGACTTCAGTGCCAGCAGCAAGCTATTGGATTCGAATGAAAGGCCTTCTACTGCAACTGAAAATGGAGATTCGGCTAATCAAGAATCAATAGATTCAAACAATTCTGAATCTGTTGTATCTACTGGAGAAACAGTCAACGACAATACTCATTCTACAATGAGCCAAAACAAGGATCCAGTTAAGAATGAAAGTTCTAGCAGCCAGTCTGGAGTGGAGAGTATCCGTGAAACTGTTCCATCTTCAAACATGAATACAAATAGTAATGCTGGGGAGAAGGACCAGATTAATTCTTTGAAGACAGAAGAGAAAGGTACATCATTGAACATAAAAAAAGATGCTAGCGCTGGCCAGAAGGAACAAGTGAATTCTTCTGATTTGTCAACCACACAGGTGGAAGGAAATCCCTCCAACGTAGGTAATGGTGGAGATGCTGATCAGAGTCGGAAAGAGGCCAATGGTTACACAAATGTTAACCAAAATGCAGGTCAAACTGAGCAAGCAAATTCGAACAGCGGTGATGTTGACCAGAATGCGAACCAAAATGCTATTGACAACAACAAAGTTGATAATGACAATTCAAATGGCAACACTGGTACAATCCAAAAGGAGCAAGTTGATACAAACAATGGCAGCACTGACCAGAATGAGAGCAATGCTGATGTTCAGAGCAACACAAACGAGAAAAGCAATTCAAATGTCAACACAGATGCAGATCAGCGTAAGCAGGACAGTTCCAGCCATAATGATGGTGTCCATGATGACAACCATAATATTGTTAGCAGCAACACAATTGAGAAAAATGACTTACATCTTGATGCTGACACTAACAAAAAGAAACAATTTGATTCTGGCAATGGCAACAGTGGCCAGAATGAGAGCAAGGATGATGTTCAAAGCAACGGAAAGAACAACAAAAAAG
Source organism: Erythroxylum acuminatum (assembly GCA_026284645.1). NCBI lineage: Eukaryota > Viridiplantae > Streptophyta > Magnoliopsida > Malpighiales > Erythroxylaceae > Erythroxylum > Erythroxylum acuminatum. Next base: position 23,471,316 of record JANKOD010000191.1, read on the forward strand.
CAAATGATGGTACAGATGCAAGCCAGAAAGAGCAAGTTGGTTCCTCTGATTCTTCAGAATCCCACGAAGACAAAGTGGCATCCTCGGACACCAATGGCATCAACAATAACCAGAATGACCTGGATTCCTCCCAGAATACTTCTGTAGACTCTGCAGATTCTTCAGTTTCTCAAGACGAAAAAGAGGCTCGAACAGATTTGGGAACTCTGCCTGAAACTGGAAATGAAGGGTTGGGTGTTGGCAACAAAGCAGCGGAGTAAAGTTCTCATGTATGGCTTGTAGTTTACTTACACCCAAGTTTTCGCCTTTATTGTCAACCTAAGCTGATCAGTCAGAATTTTGAGGTCATCTACTTGCTTCATGTGCATTAATCAGTTATATATATAGTATGTAAGAATTACTCTCTGGAGGAAGTTAAGAACTCATGCAAGTTGAAGCAATTGGAATTTCCAACTTCTCTGTAATCCTGGTCTTTTCCTTAATGATCCGTCTAATTCACAGCTTTATCATTTGAAAGCTTTTCCTTTTGTTTCTTTCTCATGTATAACTGTGTTAATATAGAAAAGAGTTTCATATACACGTGCATCACACCAGTTTCTTGCAAGTCTGAAGGTGAAATATCCGAATTTGGTGGGCAGGCATCTGAAACCTGACACTGCCACCAGATTCAATAGTGACATTGAAAACTCCAAGATTTAGCTCAATCCAAATAATGATTGTGACAAAGCAACTCAATCTTCATGAAGGGAACAGCTCACATTGGTAACATGAATGAGATTTTGTTCTTAGGAATGTTATTCTTACTTTGTTCATTGCGCCTCTCTAAAGCAAAGTTGCTAGCAGTGAATGTTGTCCAAAGGTCACCTACTTAAAAAGGTGGCATCTTTACTATGATGCTTTGATGTTGGATTGCAAAATAGATGGCACTTACTTTTCACATGCCTAGTACCTACCTAAAAAGCTCTGTCAACATTCTCCAAGGAAATGAAGCGCAGTGCTCAACAAGATTACAATATAAGGGATGAAAATAGATAGGTCTGATCTTTTTTTTTTAATTCAAGCCAAATTAAATTCAAGTTCAGTCTAATTGTTTAAGTTAAAATGAAATTAATCAAACCTGTTTAAGTCTATTCATATTAGCCTAAAATTCAATTAATTCATTGGTCCTAAAATTCAATCAACCCATCGGTCCAAAATTCAATCAATTCAGACATTTTCTTGTTGATTATAGTCAATCCAATTTGTTAATCCCTAAATAAAATTACTATTCATTACCCATTAACGTTTAAGTAGTCGCATAGAGGGTTATATCTAATATTTTAAAAATCAAACCAAAAGTTAAACCAATAAGATAAGAGGTTTAAGGTTTAAAAGATTTAATCGGTATTAAACTGTTATAAAATTAGCTAAATATTGAATAAAATTAAAATTTTAAAATATAATTAAAAAATTGTCCTTATCTATTGAAAATTTTCAAGTTTAATTAAAAATTTTATTAAATAAAAATTAATTGAATTATTTTAATTTATAAGAACTTATTAATTTATTAAAATTGATTAATTAATTAATTAATTGATATTTTTAACAATAAAAATTATTAAAATAAATTAAATCTAAAAGTTAAAAACTAATCTAAAAAATTAAACAATTCAAAATTTTTATAATTAAACCGGCTAAATTGATTAAGTCTTTTAATCATTAATTTTATCTGATGAGTATCTCCTAAGGAGCAAACGATATTCTATGAAATTTACATTTTATTAATCGGATCAAAATAAAATTATTATACAAAACTCAAGGAAACTGAGAGCTAACAATTTTATCATTTTCCTATGAAGTCATGCACTGCCCTGACAAATCTCAGCATCAGGGGTTTAGTTTGATGTCAAATTTTTAGTTTTTTTCTTATCAAAATTCGATTCATGGTAAGTGCTGGGCTAAATAAGTTTGTATATATTTCTGCTTCCCCATTTATTAAAGATAAAAGTCCATCTGTTTCCACTAATCATTTTTGTTTTCGCACATTTCATACTGAAACCTCACATTCAGAGGCCATCCTCAAACTATCCCCCAAATTTCATAAGATTTTCCAACCACAGTTCACGAATCACTGCGACTTTAAACAGACAGATCACGGAAAGGAAATTCCAAATCACTAATCAATCTTATTTTGCAGCAGGCAGGAAACAAATTCTGGACAAAGAAGAGCATGCAAAGTGAACAATTTTCCGCATACAGAGTCTTATAATCCATGAATGGCGATGCGAAATAAATGCTAAAGATCAACAATAGCAGCCAAAGTTGTGTACTGGTTTGGAAAGTTCTGCTTGGAAAAAGAAGGAATATGCAAAAGCTTTCATATCTTCATATGTGCCCTCGCTATCTAATGGTGCTTAACCTCGAAGAGTCCATCTGGTCCTGTGTTCAACAAAATCGAAAATCTGTCAAAAGGAATCAAGCAAAATCTATGACCATAAAACTTGTAAAAGGAGAAACACAACCAATTTTTAGGGAAAGAACTACGACGGCCCCCAACCAAATTCAGAAATTCTAACAACTTCAGTATCACAAACAACTAAACTTGGTGCAGTATGCATTCCCACTCTGGATTAAGCAGAACTACAGACCAAACATTATGAACCCAAAAGCTAGAAAAAATATTATAGCCTCCCAAATGAGATCAAATGTACTTGATCAATGTTATAACTTCATTTTAGATCCATGAATCATACATCAGAGTACTGAGTTAAACCAAATCAATTCAGCCCTATTGACTTCTAGCAAGCAGAAGCATACGGATTTAAGCCCCAATCTAATGCTTGAGCCACCATAAGAAAAATTGATAACAGATTAATAGCAAAGCAATTAGTTTGTTGGTTTGAGAAGGAAATATAAAATAAAACAAGGAAAGCAATAGGAAATACCCCATGGAAACTCCTTGTTGCGAATGTGCAAATATGGATACGGCTGCACCAATGGGGACAACAATTAGCAGACAATACCCAGGTACAAAAGTTAGGTCATTGATGATTCGTGAAAAAAACATGGAAGAAAATTAACCAATTCGAAATTTAATCACAATGGTTAAAATGTAAATCGTATGTATTTCAAAAGTCTCACAAACAACAATATGAAGAGAAACGAAGGCTCACAGGAGGCTCGTCAAAGTGGTGATGACCCTTTGAGAGGTTATAAATGGCCAAGAGTGTGCAAGTAGTAATGCCTACGTATGTTATCTTCTCCCACTTAGCCGCCTCCTCTATTAAAATGTAAAGCAATTCTCAATAATCAAAACCAAAAAGAAACAAAAGATACAATTACTTATGAGATAAGATCAAATATAGCTAAATAAATTTCGCTAAATACAGTTTCTTTTGGAATTAATATATTCTTAGTTACCAAAAAGAAAAAGACTTGATGAAGAACTTGAATTTCTTCATTATTCGAGATTCTTTATATCCATAACATATCTCGTCACCCAAACATAAAAAAATTTACAAGCCAAACGTAGAACAAGGAAAGAGTCCTAACAATCAAATTCCAAAACCTGATGCAGCTGTAACTATGAATCACAAATTTGGCAGTTAAAGTACAATCATATTCAGATTAAGAAAACAGACCTTAAATATGGAATTTAGATGCTATACAAGAAAGAAAAAATAAAGAGAAGTAGATTTACGAGCATCGTCGTGGTGAGCAGAGGAAGAGAAGCCTCGTTTGGGAGACGCTCTAGAACCGCCGCGAAGGGCAGTCCGGAGAGCTCCAGAACGGATCAACGCCGACGCCATTCTTCGTTTTCGGTTTGGAATGGTAAATGATGCAACCCTTTCTCAAATGCCTGATCCAATTCTTAATTTCTTACACCTGTCGGGAAGAAAATGACGACTTTACCCTTGACGTTCTATGCTAATTAGGAAAATAAATAGACCTGAACATGGGCTTTTAGGAGCATCAAACCCGACCCAACCCATTGAAAATATTTGGATCAAAGGCTCAAATGATCAAAGAGTGTAATGTCTATGTCTTAGGCAGAAGGTGGTTGTTCCTGTTTCTGTATATCACTCTGTGCTCACTCTCATCCATCTATCCATTAAATGTTAATGGATGGATGGATGGGGATGAGCACAGGGTGGCTCACAGACTCGGGAACAGAGAAATTGATCTCGTCTTGAGTTTGATTCTTTCAAATTTCAAATGCGTAAATCACATCCCTATCATTTTGTAAAAAATTTAATTGTTATTGTTATTTATATTATCATGTTTTACCTTAATTTTTTTAGATAATATTTTAAACTATAATTTAACCATATCATAATTAGGCTTTTGGTTATTCGAAGACAATTTCTCTATTAGTTAGAGATAAGGCTGTGTACTACTAAATCTCTCCAAATTTAGCATATTAGCAGAATTTTTGTTGTTTTTTAATTTTAAATTGAAATAAAATTAGTTGAAAAGAAAAAAGAGATTTGGCTCATTGCTATCTCCACTTGTATCTTAAAGTAATGATTACCAAAATAAAATCTATAAACTCCATTTCCATATAGGTTTCTGTCCTTTTATATAAGAGTGCATTTCTCTGTTAATAAATGCAAATGGCATATCTCAATAACTTCAGTCAAAATGGAGATAATTATATGAAAGAAAATCCATATGGTATGTGAAAAAGGCCATGTTCTATCTCAAGTTTGAGATTAACTCCTTTTCATATTCATTTTTAATTGGGAAGAAAAAAAAGAGCATATCAATGATACTAAAGCCTCCCTAGATTAAGCCTTTGCAACCTAAAATCCCCAAATGAATTGTAACTATGAAGAAAGCTAGGAATTATGATTTATGAATTCCCTTACTACTTGACTATGCATTCTCTTATTATTACTTTCCCAGAGCTCAGTTGATGGAAAGATAGAATGCCCTGAAACACTCTCATACAACTTTAACAGTAACAGCAAAATACAGCAATTTCATATGGTTTTGCAGTAACATGCTCAAAAGGTTAAGCCTCATGATCGGCGTCATCGGCGTCAACCGACGAACCACTCGCTGATACGTTAAGATCAAAAGAATGTTTAAAGAATCCAGGTGGATTAGAAGTTTGAGAAGCAAGTTCCTCGCGGCGCTTCTGTAGACATCCCAGTGTTTTTTCCAGCAACCCCTTTAGCATCCGCATTTCCTCCAAGCCGAGGTCATCCGGTGGTAAATCCATCAGACACTTGCCCGGTGATTTTTTACCGAGCCGCTTAAGTATAGCTGCTTGCTTCTTTTCAGATTCCAGTTGCTCATATATATCGTTACAAGTCTTGTTAAGTTTGGCCAGTATATGATCGCGGTGATCAGGCTGTCGCTGGATGCTAGAAGCGTCTGCATCTTCATGGTGAACAAGTCTATTGAAAATACTGTCCAAACTTGGATGGCCAAATGAGAAGGCCTTCCCGCCAGGTGAAAAGATTATCATACCAATATGAACGGCACATAAGGTACAGAGCTCACTAGCCTTTTTGAAGATTCCTGCTCGTCGTTTCGAGAAACAAACTTGCCTGGCCTTTGTTGCCTCAATCAGCTTCATCTCAATCTTTTGGCGACCTCTGGTCATTGTTCCTGCAGAAAGATGATTAAACAAAGATTGACTCGCTCAATTAGAACAGAAAAACTTTAGAGTACAAGGTCAGCTCTCGTATAATCCACAATTTATATCCGCGTCCGCATTCCCAAGTTAATAAATGCAATTGCAAACCTAAATAAATCCAGTCAAAAAGTGGAATTAATTATACAAAAGAAAATCCATTATTGGTAACTAGCATTAAACACAAGTTATGTTACAAAAAAGCATACCAAACCAACCAAAAATAAAAAGTTGGTTTGTCGTTTACGGTGCAGAATGTCCTAGAGCCATACTCTATGTAATGACATAGAGAATCTGAAAATGCATATTTCTAAATATAACGAAATCATGTCAAAGCGCTGGTGACATTCTAATCAAAAATGCAAAAAGGTGGATATAGATACCAAAACAAAAATTTTGTGCACTCATCACTGTTTACTTGGATAAGAACTAAAGTCAATAATTCTTAATGTCAAATAAATATTGATACTAAGCAATACAGAAAATCACCACTAAATTTTATTAAGACAGAGACTTATTCTTCCCCCTGCTTCACCAAATGCAAGACTTTGTGCCTTTCATACTGACCTTGCCTTTGATACCAGCCTTTAGAAAGAAGCATTAGAAGGAAGAACAGAACAAAGACCTCCATCCATATTTACCTACTGACAGAACAAGAATTTCTAAAAGTTACAAGAGCAACTCTGTGATAGAATCAAGATGATTTGTGAAAGAGAGTACAATACAACCCAATCTCCTAGTCAGAGTGACATTTAAATTTTTAAGGAAGATGATTTATGAGAGGATAAAAACCTGATGCCTACTAACTTAAAAGAGAAAAGCAAGGCAGGCAAGTCTGGTTTGATCAAATGAACAAATAAACATGCCTCTTCAATACATTCCATGTTAAGAGGTCAAAGTAAAGGGCCATATGATGTTAGAATGATTTAAAGCTTCCCTTCTAAAAACCTAATAACATCTGCTCTGATTCAGTGACGAACTCTAATATAGTTCAGCTTCACAATTCTTCAATGTCCGTAATACTATTAATCTTTGAACGTACTTCTCTATGGATTATTTTAAAATTTTTACAACTTATCAATGCCTTCATCAATTATCCATCAAACAAAAACAAGAAGCAAAATTGAGCACCAACATGCATGCCTAGCTTCAATGGTGTAATAAAAACACTCTTATTTGCATATCCAAACAAAATTTTCAGAAATCCATAAAAAGTTACAATCTTTACATATGGGCACCTGTAAAATGCAATTAAGTACACAAATTAACGGCTAATTCTGTACAAATTAAAAGAAGAGGGAAATAGAACAGTCACCATTACTAATTTCGAACGTGGAGTTTGTTGAACAAGACTCGGCCATTGAACCAAGTACAATGGAGTTATGAGTCGAGAAAAGAAACGGGTTTCACGCCATGAGGAAGGAGATGAAGAAATTTGATGAATTTGTGGGATCTTCTTTGTCTTCATCATCACCTTACTCTCTCTCACACAAGTTCGGCTGTCTTTTCCGTTGAATGTGACAATTTTGCCGAAAACAGCTTAGCTCACGTTGAATTCTGCAATTTTAATCTCGATTGGGTTGGGCCTACAGGCCTGGTTTGGTTTGGGTTCAAACGTTGGTAATATCCATTTAGAGCCTCGTTCTATACTATACGAACTCGATTTTTGATAAAATTAAACTTAAACATAATTAACTTTAACTCAAATTTTGAATAAATTATGTGTTTAAATTATATTGAGATGGGTGAAGTCAAAACTTAATTTTTTTCATTAAAAAATTTGACTTTAAGAATTAGATCGAGTTTTGTTTGTAGAATTAAGCTATTTCAAACTTTATATCTAATTTAATCGCCACCAAAATAAATTCTATAAAAAGTTTTGAAGACTAGAAGCATAATCTCAAAGTTAAAGCAATTTAAATTACTGTTTAAAGGTTAAAAAACTAAAAATAAATAAGTCTTATTGGTTCTGCCAGATTTTGGCTGAACGGTACGTTGTCGTTCGGATCCATGTGCAGATCGCTTGCGAAGTACTTGATGCTATGATACCTGCAAAACAAATGAAAAGGCACGTCGGGGGTGATGTCCCGATTAGCCCCTCCGA
>JANKOD010000191.1:23514134-23525905 GCA_026284645.1 Erythroxylum acuminatum
CCACAACCATCCCAAGCCTTCTCCCAATCGGCAGACAGCAATCAGTTCATCAAATCCACTCATGGACATGCAGTTAGGCTTCCCCGATCAAACTGGTCCACCCAGTGCCACTGATAATGGTCCTATTTTGAGCACTGCACAAAAGGGAACTGCTGCTGAATGGAGGCATGGGAATGTAGAGGTGACATCTTTATCACCTGCTGAACCTGAAGTTGGAAATCCATCCTCCTCTGCTGACTGTGGATGATTCGGTATAGCAAGGCATATCTAGAAAACCAGTTGAACTAACACAGGATGGAATATAAGAGGTGGGAAGATCATATGTGTGTCGTATTCAGTTGAAAATATGTAAATTGGGGTCTGAAAAGAATGAATATGACAAAGTAAACATGGATATAGCATACTTGCTCTACTTTGTCCTACTATATATACCAGACAGTTATATAGTTGTGAGTTCTTCATATCACGATGTATGGAAGTTGCATCCCTTACTTACTTGTATGAAAGTTACAATAGAATATAAGTGCTTATGCTTTAGTCATAATGTTTGGTTTGGCGCGCGTTATATATGAGTGGGAGCTATTGGAATTAGTCCCTTAGTCTGCCATTATGGGTACATAAAATAAGATATGAATCAAAGAACTTAATTGAAATTTTTGAATAAAATATAGTTTTTTTGAAATATGAATAAAATATAGTTAAAAGTGTTGTTTACTCCCTAAAAGTTAGTTAACTACCTCTATCCCACTATGGAACTACTAATGGGTAGTTTTTCATCAAATAAAACCACTAAAATCATGAATTCTTTGCACATTAACATTATTAGAGCACTTGAGAGAGATTGAAATAAAAACTATTGCATTTTGGCTAGCAAAGTTGTAGAAATCAACCCATTTTTGACAATAATTCAATTTTAACTTGCATTGATTGCATATTCCGTTTCATAAATAATATATAGATTAAAAAAATTTAACACTACAGATATATTAATAAAAGAATGATTAGTCGTGGAAAATATGAACATTTTCACCTGTAAATTGTAACAAAATTTCTTAAGATTCAAAGAAACCAGAGTTTAAAGTTTCAATTAGATAATGGTTCTGCTTGCTATATAAACTACATCTACAATGCAATATTGTAACATTAATAAATTTATAGTAGTTATAACTAAAAAACTATAAGAACATGTTATTACTCCATATTTGTTAGCTACCATTAATTTTGTAATTTTATTAATTTTTTAGAATTGAAGTGAATTATAATTTTAGTATGAACAACTAAATTGTTAACCTTTTAAATTGGAAGAATACTATTAAAAAAAAACTAAATTTACTGCTTGGATTGGATTACCTCCTGTTGTGAGAAGGAATAAAAATTAAAAATTGGAGACCAATTACCAACTTTACTTGCAATTTCAGTATCAGATAAACATATGACGGATAATGTTCAAGATTCCTAGACCATGCAAGTTAATTTTATATACCTAATCATTTAAACAATAACCCAAATAAAGAACATATCTATCTTTGTTTGACTACTAACTTAATAGTAATATCGTACTGAAGAATTGCATTAAGCTTAGATCCGGCAGATGATTCATTTAATAATCCACCAACCATCATATAATGTATCGCTTTGATGTCGTATTTATTATAATATGAAAAATAAACATTGGCTGTACACGTTCTGATGTGGCGAGCCTGTTTGGTTCAGCTTTTAGAGGGTGAATAAATACTTTTTTTCACCATAAAAGCTGTTTTCAAGAAAATCGAGTGTTTGACTGTAAAATCCAAAAGCATTTTTTCATATAAACGACTTTTTTAGAAGTTAAAATATAACTTTTTGAGAAGCTTAAATTTGGAGCTTTTCAAAAAAGTACTTTTTAGGTAGATTTTTTAAATTAATTAATGAGCCTATTTTTAATCTTATTTACTTTTATATTTTACACATAATTTTCATAATACCCACAAACACATCTTCACGTTTATTTTGAGATTTATATGATATTATTTGACTTTTTATATGTTTTAATATTTATTTTTATATTAATTTTACTCATATTATAATTCATATAAAAGATTTGGTTAGATATATTTTTATTTATATTTTATATAGTTTAAAATTATATAATAATTAATATATTGTGCTTTGCATATTGTTTAATATTCTTTAAATAATATTTATATGCATAAATAATTTTTATTACAAAATAAAATATAGTTAAAATTAAAGTACTTTTTATTTTTATGTTACCAAACAGTTTACTGTATGAAGATCTTTTTTAAATAACATCTAAACAATTAACGAATTTAAAATAATTCTTCTAAAAAATATATAAAAACTCTACTATATAATTCCGGCAAAAATAGACTTAGCGATTCTGTTGCAATTCTGCGCCGGAGCATCGAAACATAAGCTCGCCGCCAATAATCAGGCCTAATGGGAATATACAGGCCTGTACAATAGTAATATAAAAATCACACGACCAAAAGCAACGCGTTTTTTGTCACCGGCTGCATTGTATCCTCCGGACAAAAATAAACAAATGGGTTTTTATCCGATCCCTATTATTTAATTAATTTTAATTAAAATTACACAAATATGGTTTTCAAATTTTAAAAGACTCTTTTTTAAAAAAATTCTTTAAGAATAACAATAAAACATATTTGATATAAATAATATACATGAACCAATTAAATATTGCTGATACAAGGACTTAACTCAATTTTTAAAATTTAATATGAATAAAATTAAATTAAAACGAATTTAACAATGTATTATAGTTATTTTAAATTCTTGATTTGATTTAATTAGATTGATGAAAACTAATTAAAAGGTATTGACATGACATGAATTTGATTTGAATAAATTAAATCTAACCCAATATAACTTTTTATAGTTATTTTAAAATCTCGATTTGATTTAATTTTAATTAGATTAAATCAAAAATTTAAATTTGAGATATATTAATAACATTTGATTAATTTTTATATATTATTAATACGACATGTATTTTACCATTATTTTCTAATAAAATTTTAAGAGAATTTAAAAAATTATAATTTTTTTAAAGATTCAAAAATTATAATTTTTTTACAAGTTTAGAAATTATTTTTTAAGTTAATTACATCCGAGTAAACAAGTAGAGATTTTTTAAAAAAATTGCAGAGAAAACCTAATTCTTTGTTGACCTGTTGCTTGCAATAGCATCAAAACCTGAAGTAAACAACATGTCAAGGAAATGAAACCTGAACCAAATGTAGGCTAACATCACCTTTCTGTCATTCAATATAACTCATTTTCCAAGGTTTTGAGCTTTGCCTTCATTGCTACAACATCCCAACCTGTTTGAGAAACGTTATGTTCTTGCTGTTTTTGGTATGCAAAAACTATAAGATTCAGGAGACAAACTTTGCCTTGAACTTGCAGATTACATGGAATAGAATAGTTCTAGTGTTTCTACAAGTTACACTGCCAAATGAAAAGTTTTGAAAATTTTGCAGTACCATTTATCGGGAGACCTGAATTTCCAAACCTTCACCGTATTGTATTATTAATTTTGTACACTTTCTTTGGAACTTGATCAAGTACTTAAAACACCTAACACCATTGGTTAGTGAAGTATCGCCGCATTTCTTGACCTTATTAAGCCAAAAAACAATAGTTATAAGCATGCTCAAAAGGGAAAAAGAGCTACCACCTCCACAGACATAACCCTAATAATACATGTTTTGTTTCGTGACAACAAACAAGGTTCAGACCAAGATAGTTTAATAATACATAGGTTTAACGAGCGCAGAAATGTTTGAACAAAGACTTAGGGTGTGGAGGAAGCATATGAAACATTTTAATAAAGAAGGATGTATCTGATCTGAATAGTATATTGGTAAGAATCTGATGGCTGCTAACTTCATGTTTGATGTTAAGATCTGGGTTTACTGGGCAGACATGAACTTGGTCTATTATTATGTTCTAAAAATGGCGGTCTCTCACCCAACAACTACATACCACCAAAAAACAGAATGCACCATAAAAGATTTGATGATGACCATGACTCCATGAAAGCTGAGGAATGCAGGTGACATGTTGGTGCAGGGATTTCAGGATAATGCCTGGAGTGGACTTTTAGTTTTAGGCAGTGATGTATTGGAGGACAAATAGGAAAAAGCCAGGTAAGCTTCAAATTGGAGGTGTCATGATTGTATCAGATTGCCCTCACAGTCACGGGGTTTACTTTTGTGGTACGGTTGGAGAGTAAGTGCAGACTCAAATGGAAGAAGAAAACCCAGCCCCACACTAAAGCGGTTTTTCTTAAGCTTAATTCATAACCTCTAAACCTTGCTTAGCTTGAGGTGGGAGTTGTAGGAATCATATGATTTCCATGTTAACAGAGAGAAGGATCTGAAGAAGTTGAGGGACACGCTTTGGTGCTATCGAAACTTAGAATACCAGGTCAAAAGAAGCGAGCCGGCTGAGTCAGGCCTTAGATGCCAAATTAAAAAGAAGATGAACAAAAACAAAAGCAAAAGCAAAAACCTTTTCTTCATAAGAAGCTTTTTGTTTCTATCTAAATAGCAAACTCAAGCCCGAAACAACAAAGAAAACTCCATTGTTGATCCCAGAAACCTAGTTAATTAGACTTTAGGACAGGAAAAGCTCTTTAGTGCAGTCTCATGAATGCATCAGAAGTCTGCAGAACATACAGCATCAATAATCAACGATCAAAGTGAAGAAGATGACATGAAGAACATAGCCACAGTAGTAGCAGCAGAAATAAAAACCAGATCTTTCTATTGGTGAAATATAGGAACTTGCATCATCACTAACATCCAAATAATGACGGAATTTCATGTACATAGTACAAAAGATTAAGAATCATGACCTGCAGTAAGAGTTAAGAACCGAGACCTACATGATACTGATTCATATCGATCGATGATGACTCTCGTTTATATCTGAAGAATCTGAATTACAAGATATAACCAAAAGCAGGAACTACTACTGCATAAAAGAAACTAGAATCAAGTGCAGGACTATAGCTACGATTGCCTGGCTCCATCCTGTTTGCCTCTTTTTCCTATTTTAAGAAGGAATGTTGTTGATGTAAAAAGAAGAACAAAAGAGAGGAGAGAGTTACATTTTAGTGCTCTTCATCTTTATTGGGAATGCAACCCAAATGACCCTTTTGATTCACTTGGGATTATTCCTTTCCCTGTGTGTCCCTCTGTTGACAAGGTCAGAGAGGTCATTGAAGAAGATTGCATAAAAGGAAATGGCCCAAATGGGTGGTTGAGAAAGATGAGAAGTGATTGTCCTGTTGAACCATTTCTCATCTTTGGTTTGTTTCCAAGTCCAACGCCACAAGTAACTCCATTCTCTCTCATTAAGAAGAAAGTTTGTATATTTAGAGAGAGACCCACAAACGCACACAAATAGGTCGTGTTTTGTTAGAGAGAGCTTGTTGTGAATGCAAAAGGGGGTTTTAAAGAAGGGTCTCATGTTTTATTTCACTGCCTTTTCTTTTTTTTAATTGGCCTTTAATTTTTATTTAATATTTTAAAAATTGAACCAAAAATTAAATTGATAAAATAAAAATTTAAGGTTTAAAAAATTTAACAAGTATTAGATCATTATAAAATTAAATAAAAATTAAATAAAAGTAAAGAATTTGAAAAGAGATAGATATAACGAGAATTTAAAGTTTAATAAATGAAAAGATTGTTAAGTAAAAAAATATTCAATTTATTTTAGTTTATAAGAACTTATTAATTTGACCGATTAATTAATAAATTTATCAATTTTTAATAATAATTATTATTAAAATAAATTAAACCGAAAAGTTATAAAGTTGAAGATTTTCACGGTTAAATTGACCGAACCGGTTAAGTTTTTTAACTTATTTTAGTTCAGTCATTATACTTAATAACTTCATTAAAATCTATTATACAAATTTAATAAAATTATTAACATTAAATGAATAGTAAATATGATAATTAAAAGATTAAAACGAAACAGTATTAATTAGAAATATATAAAATATACATAATTATATTTTTGATATATATTAAAAAAAGGGGGTGTGTTTGGTTTTGTAACTTTGTTGGTATATGGATGGGCGGTGAAAAGGGCTTTTCAACTTACCCTTTGGTCTGTTTTCTGTAAGACACAAACTATCTCTTTCAATGGTCCCGTCTCTACCTATTAATTATTCCCTGTGTGTCACTGTATGGAAACCTTCAATCTATGCTACTTCGCTTTCTTTGATATGCTGGTGTTGCTCCAAAAGATAGAGGCAATTTTAAATTATTGTTAGAAGTATACGAACTAATATAATCACAACATTAATTCTATATTTACAACTATTAATTGAATTGCCTATGTTTAATGACCATAATGAGATGGTTAATAGTTTATTAATTACATTTGAAGCATATGGTAGTACCCTAATAATTATATATTGACCCATTAAATCATAGTTAATTGTAATTATAAAATGACACAATTAGTCTCATTATATCCTTTAAAGTGGAACATGTTATAAATATACATATAAGTGAGAATGTGTTTTTGGATTATGTGTACTATAAGCTATCTCTTGCACATGCTTATTGAGTATTGAAAGGTTTGTGGTCTCATGAATGGAGAAAAATAATCAAGATACTATGCCCAACTTTATAGGCATGTACATTTATTGTCTAATTATTGCTCTAAATAGAATGCGGATCTTAGCTAAAAGATTGAACATTACATTAATGGATTCAGTTCTATATATTGTGGTTATTGCTCACTGCATTTATAAATAACAATTGGTATCAGAGCTACATGGTCACTTGATTTTAGGGCTTATATTTGGGGTATAAATTCGTTTTTTCCAAACCAGTTTTGGCACGAATAATCTCGAAATGATGCATTGAAGGTGTAGAAACTATTTTTGGTTATTGTTATTAGCTTTTAACTTTGTTTTGGGCAAATGAATCTCCTGTTTTAGTTGAGATTTTCTGAAGTGTTTTGGTGGTTCGTTAATGGGTGAAATGGATTAGAAGCTTTTAGGTTTTGGAGTATTTTTGTTTCAAATGGGTATTGAAAATCCATAGAGAAGGAAGAAAATCCCTCAAGCCTCGACGGAAATGGACGGTTGGAGGCTGAGTTTCAGGTAGCTTAGAACCGTGCACCCACGAGTCGACCCACATGTAGCGTCGCCCTAGACCCTTAAAAAAATATTATTTGTTGGCAATAGTGAATGCTTATTTTTACCAATCATAAAATTAAGCAAGTGAAACTATTTGTGATGAGGAATTTTTAAATATTAATATATGTTTAAATTTTGTGCTTTTCTTCTAAAATAACATTAAGATCCATACGGGTAATTAATTGTCCTATCGATAATTACTACTTAGTAGGATGCTTAATATGGTGAAGAAATTTTATTGAAATATTATGAACCACACAATTTTTCTATCATTTCTGGTTCAGCCTGATCTTGCTGGGGTTGAACGTCGTTGTTTGGATGCATGATCTGTGCGACTTTGGCTATGTAATACCTGCAAAACAGATAACGGCGGGTCGGGAGTTGATTCCCGGGAGGCCCCTCCGACGCTCAAGTCAGTCTTTTTGTGTAGGTTTCGGCTGATGATAACAGAGAAAAGTAGGGTTATAGTCTCATACCTGAATCCGGTAGGAATAGTACTTTATATACCTGGAGTTACCGTTAGGTTTAGGTCTTTACGTGAGTCATTGTGTTTGCATGGAAGATTATCTCCTGTGACTGGGCCTTCGATATCCAGGCCTGGGGCTGGGCCTGGTAAGGCCGGCCTGGCCGACCCAACCAATTTCGGTAGTATATTGATGATTTAGTTGTAATTTTTAATATATTGTTCTACCTGTAAATGAGTTCTATATTTTTTTAAGGAACTCTAGCATGAATGATATAATTAATTTTGTAAAAAAGAGCACAAATTGCATGATTCTATTTTAACATGCATATCATGGTTATTGCTCTTGATTCTCATTTGGCTTTAAACAATCCTAAAGTTTATACCATCTTGACGTTGAATGGAACGAACCACAAGCAGTGGGTTAAGTCTCTCATGATGAATTTGACTATCATGCGAATGGACTTGGCTTAAGAATTGATGCACCACCTAAACTCGTTGATGATGCTACTGAGAAGGATAAGAAATCCTATGAGGAGTGGGAATACTCTAATCGATGTTGCTTGATAATTATAAGATATCACACGGATGAACCCATTCGTGATAGTATTCCCGAGACTAATAGTGTAAAGGATTTTCTTGCTGTCATTAAGAAGAAATGCAAGAAGTTCTCAAAGATTGAGAAGAATGAGTACTTAAACATGCTTCATCATACCATTTACAATGGTGCAAGTGACATTAGGGCTCAAATCGACAAGCTCATGAGTTGTTACCATAAGCTTAAGGCTGTCGATATGGACCTTGGTAAGGATTACATGATATGATTTGTGATGGAGACTCTTCCTTCCAAATTTGATTTGATTAGATCAAGCTATAATGCTCAGAAAGAGTAATGGATTGTTGAGGAGATGACTGTTATTATTGCCAATGAAGAGGATGACATGAAAAAAGGAAGGCAAAAAGAATCTCCATAATGACAAACGACAAGTGACCAAAAGCTTTTCAAGAAGAAAGTTGTTAATCCTAAAGGAAGTGAACAAGCGGGCTCATCTTCTATTAGTCAGAAGAATAAATTTTTCAAAGGGAAGTGCAACTTTTGTCAGAAATTTGGGCACAAGAAAGCCTATTGTCGAAAGCTCATAGCTCACAGAGAGAAGAAAGGTAATTGTCTTGTGATGGTCTGTTTATAGTCCAATATTATTGATGCGCCCTCAAATACTTGGTGGTTAGATATTAGAGTAACAATTCATGTTACAAATTCCTTGCAAAAATTAACAAGTCAAAGAAGGCCGACTAGTTTTGAACAACATGTGTACATGGGAGATGATACCAAAATCCATGTTGAATTTTTGAAGACAGTTAGACTACAGTTGAATGCATGACATCTTTTGGAGTTACATAATGTCAGTTATTTACCCTCTATTAGGAGGAATTTGATTTCTGTACCTATTTTGGATAGACTAGGTTATAGTCTTCTTTTTGGAACTAGAAAACTAACTTTGGATCGTGACTCTCTTTTTTTGAGAAATGGAATTTAAGTGAAAATTTGTACAAACTTGAGTTGAATGATGTTGTTACTATTGCTTCTTCCTCTTCTCTTAATACTGTTGTTGGTTCCAAACGTATGAGGTTGGATTTGAGATCGCTTATGTTATGGCACAAAGTTTAGGGAATATTTCTAGAGACAGAGTGGAGAGGTTGGTAAAAGATTGTGTACTTCAGGATCTTGATTTTTCAAATTTTACTACCTATGTTAATTGTATCAAAGGAAAGTTGACCGCCAAGGTTAGAAAAAGCAAAACAGACAGGTGCATAGAATTGTTGAAGTTGATTTATATTGATCTATGTGGACCATTTATTCCACCTGCTATAGGTAGTTATAAATATTTCATCACTTTTGATGATTTTTCCTGGTACGGTTATGTGGAGCTCACTCGTGAAAAATCTGAATCTTTGGATGCGTTTAAGATTTTCAAGACAAATGTTAAGCTTTAAAAGGGGAAGAAAATCAAGGAAGTTAATTTTGATAGAGGTGGAGAGTATTATGGGCATTATGATGAGAGTGGAAGGAATCTTGGGCCTTTTGCTAGATACTTGCAAGAATGTGGTATTGAAGCAAAATATACAATGCCAGGAACACCTCATCATAATGGAATCGCTGAAAGAAGAAGCCACACACTTCTTGAAATGTTGCGGTGTATGTTGATTCATTTTAGTTTACCAGTTTTTTGTGGGGTGAGGGGTTGAAGACAACCGCTTATATCTTGAATTAAGTACCTAGCAAGTCAGTCCCAAAGACTCCATACGAGTTATGGTCAAGTAAGAAACCAAGCTTGCGCCATTTTCATGTTTGAGGATGCAAAGTAGAAGTAAAGCCTTATAATCCACAATTTAGGACGCTTGATCCAAAAACTATTAATGGCTACTTTGTAGGCTACACCGTTAGATCAAGGGGTTCTAAATTCTGTTGCCCATCTCACACGACCAGAGTCATAGAATCAGATAGAGTTGTCTATTTTAAATATGAATTTGGTTCAAGTCAAGGGTCAAGAGAAACTGCATTCAGGGAAGAACGTATTCTAATCCCTGTACTCGTCGCTTCCGCTCCTACTGATGTCCCTATGATTGAACAAATTTTAGTAGAATCTTATGATAAACCTTAGAATCAAGCACAAAATGAAGTCATTTATACTGGGGATGATGAAGTTGTTGTGAGGAGATCATAAAGAACATGCATATATGCCATTCCTGATGACTATATTGTCTATTTGCAAGAACATAAGTTTGATATGGGAGATATTACTGAATTAGTCAGTTATCAAGAAGCCATGAATAGTACTCAGTTTATGTTGTAGATGAATGCAATAGAAGATGAATTGAGTTCCAAGTCATAAAATGAAGTTTGGGAGTTAGTTGAACTACCTAAAGGTTGCAAACCCATTGGGTGCAAGTAAGTTTACAAAATCAAAGATAACTCAAGTGGAAAAGTAGAAAGGTATAAGGCTAGACTTGTGGCTAAAGGTTATAGCCACAAAGAAGGGATTGATTTCAAAGAAACCTTCTCACCAGTTTCTACCAAAGATTCACTACGAATCATCATGGCTACAGTTGCTCATTTTGATTTGGAACTCAATCAAATGGATGTGAGGACCGCCTTCTTAAATGGAGATCTATATGAAGATATTTATATGACTCAATCAGTTGGTTTTGAGATGACTGGTAAAGAACACATGGTTTGCAAGCTCAAGAAGTTTACCTATGGGTTAAAACAAGCAACAAGGCAGAGATATCTCAAGCTTGATATAATTGTCACTGCAAATGACTTCAAGGAGAATGTAGTTGATCAATGTATATATATGAAAGCCTGTGGGAGCAGTTTCATTTTTTTGGTACTGTATGTTGATGACATTCTACTTACTTCTGATGATACTGATCTATTACTTGAAACAAAACAACTATTATTTAGCCATTTTAATTTGAAGGATCTTGGTGAGGCCTTTTATGTACTTGAAATTCAGATTCTCCGAGATAGAGCTAATGTGATTCTTCAATTGTCTCAAAAAACTTACATTGATCGGATCTTGAAAATATTCAATATGCATTCTTGTTTTCTTGGAAAGGCACCAATAGTGAAGGTGAAAATTTCTCAAATGCCTAATGTTTATAAAATGATAAAGAGAGAGATGAAATGAAAGTCTTTCCTTATGCGTCACTTATAGGCAGTCTGATGTATGCTCAAGTATGTATACGCCCTGATATTTCTTTTGTTGTAGGCATATTGGGAAGATACTTAAATGATCATAGACTTGGCCATTGGAAAAGGTTAAGAAAGTCATGAGGTATCTTCAGGGTAGCAAGGATCATATGTTGACTTATCTGCGAACTGACATTCTTGATATAGTTGAGTTCAGTGACACTGATTATGTAGGACGTGTGGATGATAAAAAGTCCACTTCAGGCTACATCTTTATGATGGTTGGAGGAGCTATATCATGGAAAAGTGTTAAACACACACTCACTGTAAAGAATGTGTTTCTCTATATTTTCATATCATGGCTTGCATCTTTATATATACAGATGGTGTATCTCCTAGAGTTATGTTACACGATATACTCTCCT
>JANKOD010000191.1:23526005-23540273 GCA_026284645.1 Erythroxylum acuminatum
CACTAGATTGAGCAATGGTAGGCTACTGTTTAGAACTCCAAGAGATAAGGTTGGAACCAAGATATATAAGATAGCCACTGGTGGAGCGTCAAGTATCAGGGCCAATCGACATCAAAGTAGGCACTAAGACGGATTGCGCCTTGTTGCGGGCAAAAAATTAGTCCATGGTCTAGTGTTCCTTTGATGTAGTGAAGTATAAGACGTGCAGCCTCAAGATGATTGTGGCATGGTGCACTCATGAATTGGAGACTATGTTGACAACATATGCAATATCTGGTCATGTCAATGTAAGATATTGCAAGCAACCAACAAGTTCACGAAATTCTGTAGGGGATTTTAAGCATAGAACATTGTCATTGGAAAGAACCACCTTGGCTGCCATGGGTGTGGTTGCTAGTTTGCAATGAAGGTTGTCGTGCTTAACTAGAAGATCATGATCGTATTTCAATTGGTTAACATATACTAAATTAGGATGGGTATAGACTTGTAACCCAAGGAAATAATGTAAAGGTCCAAGGTCCTTAATGTCAAACTTACAAGCTAGAGTGTTAATAAATTTATGTAGAAGATGTAAGTTGCTGCCAGTAATCACAATATCATCAACATAGAGAAGGAGAAAGATGTGGTGGATACCGTGATGTAGGATGAATAAAGAGGGGTCAGCTTTACTTTGTTGAAAACCAGCAGTGATTAGGAAAGAGCTTATGCGTTGAAACCATGCTCTCGGTGCCTGTTTCAGACCATAAATTGCCTTTTGTAACTTGCATACATGATGTGGCTTTGTGGGATCGATGAAACTGGGAGGTTGGGACATATACACTTCTTCTTGTAAGATTCCATGTAAGAATGCATTTTTGACATCAAGTTGTCAGAGTGGCCACATGCGTGAGACTGCTAGAGCAAGAATTGTTCGGATGGTTGTGGGTTTGATGACGGGGCTGAATGTCTCACCATAATCAAGCCCAGGAGTTTAATGAAAACCTTTGGCTACTAAACGAGCTTTGTAACGCTCAATACTTCCATCAGATTTTCGCTTTATTCGGAAAACCCATTTGCAGCCAACTTGATTTTGTGTTGGGGATGATGGAACCAGAGACCAAGTGTTGTTTTTCAGCAGTGCATTTATCTCCTCCGTCATAGCCATGCGCCACTCTGGGTGTTTGCTAGCTTGAGAATAACAAGTAGGTTCCAATGTATCAATAGTGGATAGGAGAGCATGAGGAATTGGGTACCTAATTGTGCCGTCAGTATATTGCTTTTGTTGGATAATACCATCTTTGGATCGAGTACGCATTTGATGTGTAGGCTGTGTGGGTCCAGGTGCCAAGATAGAGTTCGGGTCAAGAGATGGGGGTGGATCTGGTGGGCCAAGGCGGTTTGGGTTAGGAGAAGTAAGGAGCTGTGAAGGAGACGTGTCAAGGAGTTGGTCCGCAGCATGGGGATTCTCATTAGGTTGCCGTGGGCCAGAAAGGTCAGAAGGGGGAACAGTTGTTGTGGAGGATGAGATGGGCAGATGGATGGGAGCAATTATTGGTAATATGTCTTCATGCTCAACAGTGGTGGTTGGATGGGGCGTGGTTAAACGGGTGTTGGTGGTGGGGGGGGACGTGGTGTCATGTTGGAGATCCAATTGGATAGGAGAAGCATCTTTGGTGACCTGCAATGTTAGAAAAGGAAAAGATGTCTCGTCAAAAATAACATGCCTAGAGATATAAACACGGCCAGAAGCTTTATCAAGGCATTTATATCCTTTGTAATGGTTACTGTAACCAAGAAAAACACATGCTATGGATCGTGGAGAGAGTTTGTGGGGGGCGTAAGGACCTAGATAAGGGTAGCAAGAACATCCAAAGACCTTGAGATAAGAATAAGTGGGTTGGGATTTATAGAGATAGTAGTGAGGAGAGAACCAATGAAGAATAGGAGTGGGTAGAATGTTAATGATATGAACGGAGGTTAGAACAGCATCAGCCCAATAAGAGTGAGGAAGGTGAGCCGTGGCTAATAAGGTACGGGCCATGTCTGCGATATGCCAATGTTTACGTTCAGCGAGGCCATTTTTTTTAGGGGTGTGAGGACAGGAGAAGCGGTGGTGGATTCCATGAGTAGCACAAAAGTGGGCAAAATTATTATTGACATACTCGGCTCCGTTATCACTTTGTAAGGTCTGAATGGAAGAATTAAATTGATTTTTGATGTAAGGCACAAAGGTCTTGAAGTGTTGGAAGGTTTCGGATTTATTTCGCATGAGAAAAATCCATGAATAACGAGAGTATTCATCTGTAAATAAGACATAGTAACGATAACCACTATTAGAAGAAACTGGAGACATCCATACATCACTATGAATTATTGAGAAGGGAAAGTTAACATAACTTGTGCGAGAATCAAAGGGGAGTCTAAAGGATTTATTAATTGCACAATCAGAACAAAAAGCAGGTTTGAGAGAGACTTGATTGCCTAAGAGAGGTTGTAAGCGAGCAAGGACAGTGGAGGAGGTGTGACCGAGCCTTTTATGCCATGTGGAAGAGTGGTGAGTAGCAAGAGCATGATGTGTGGATGACGGAGAGGATAGGGAGATGTGAAGCGGATAGAGACCATCTTTACAGGGGCCCTGAAAAAGCAAAGTACCAGTGAGAAGATCATATATTTGATAATAATCGGGGGCAAAAAGAAAGAAGACTTTATTGTCTTTGGTGAATTGAGCAACAGATAAGAGATTTTTGCGGATCGCCGGGATGCTGAAAACATTGTTAAGAGAAAACTTGGAGTTTGCTAAATAGAAAGGAAGGGATCCAAGGTGGGAGATGGACATCGTGTCCCCATTGCCCATGACCACAGATGTGTTACCTGGAGGTGGATATGGATTTTGGAGAGGTGTGGTGGGACTGGTCATGTGATTTGTGGCTCCAGTGTCGGGGTACCATAGATTGTCTGGTGAGGGTGGTGGTTGAGTAAAATGGGCACCTGCAAATGGCATGTTGGGTGGTCCCGAGAAACGATGTGGACAATTGGCATGAGAATGATGAGAAGTGCTGCAGTTGGGGCACCAAGGTGAGGAGCCAAGAATGCCTTGCTGTCCCCAGGGTGGTTGTGGTGATGGAGCTCGGTTACTGTTGTAGGAGGATGACCATTGGTGATGATTTCCTCGATTGCGTGGATGGGATCCACGATACTTGCCACGGTGGTGTTGTCCACGATAGGTGCTATTGTTGGATTTGGAGCGGAAACTTGAGTTGTTTGAAGAAGATTGAGCATTATAGAGAGCGGTGTTTGGAGTAGAAGATGATGGAAGAGTGGGGTTTTGAGACTCAAATGCTAGCAAGCGAGAGCGAAGTTCGGTAAAGGAGATGAGTGGGGTAATATTGTAGAGAGCTGTGCGAAGCATTAGGTAATCAGGGCCAAGACCTTTAAGTGTCGTGATAACAAGATCATCAGGATCAACAGGTTTGCCAATTGCGGTGAGAGAATCAGATAGGGATTTTGCATGCTGTAAATATTCATCAATGCTTTTAGAGCCTTTCTGGAGATCGAAAAGTTGGGATTTAAGGTGAGCAGCACTAGCGACAGATATTTGTGAGAAATGAAGCGCTAAGCGATCCCAATGATCTTTGGCTGTGTCACAACCAATGAGGAGGGAAAGAATTGGGAATTCGAGAGTAGTGGTGATACGGCTAACAACAAATTGATCCATTTGAAGCCATTCAGCATAAGCAGGATTTGGGACAGGTGTTTGTGGAAGGAGGTCAGTAGAAGTGGAGGTGGCAGAATGTGTGATAGTGGAAGGAGGTGCTGGACATGTGCCGTCTACATATTTGAAAAGTCCAAGGCCAATAAGAAATGGCTTCATTTGCAGAAGCCATTGGAGATAGTTAGTTTCATTAAGTTTGAGAAAATTGGAGGTGCTGGACCCACCGGGAAGAGAGAGAGAAGAGGAATAAGTAGTTGAAGCCATGAGAGAATGGGAAGATGTTTGCAGAAAAAAAAAAGATTGGAAAGAAGATACGGAGGCCTCTCACAAGCTCTGATACCATGTAAAGAAGGTGTTTCTCTATATTTTCATATCATGGCTTGCATCTTTATATATACAGATGGTGTATCTCTTAGAGTTATGTTACACGATGTACTCTCCTAGAATGAAGCTATTACATATAATTACATGGAGTGATTTGAGGCTATTGCTTAGCTGATGCAGTGATGGAGTTAATTATGGAATGATATATGTGATTGGCTCCATCAATGTTGGGTATCTCTGTCACTCACAACGCCCTCTATAAGCAGAGTATATGGTGTGCTATAAGACAGCTTGTCAAGCAATATGGTTGCAAAATTTTATCTCAGCATCGGGTATTGTAGACTTTATTTCGAGTCCGCTAAAATTGTATTGTGATAAGTCCGCACATGCTTGTTAGGTATTAATAGGTTTGTGGTCTCTTATTAAATGGAAAAAATGAATTAAGATACTATACCTAACCTTGGAGGTATGTACATTTATTATCTAGTTATTGCTCCAAATAGAATGTGGATCTTGGTTGAAAGATTGAACATTACAGTAATGGATTCAGTTCTATATAATGTGGTTATTGCTCACTACATTTATGAATAACAATTATAATGTTATACGTATATGGAGAGAAAATTAATTACCTTTTGCTTAATCCAAGTCAAATAAGCTAATCTTCATTGATCTCAATTTCATAAAAAGTCATTGTCTTCCTCGTCCATTTAAGTATGACCTTTATTTTCAAATGTTTTAAAATTCGAACTAGAAGCTAAATCAACAAAATAAGAAGTTTAATATGTAAAGGTTCAATCGAAATAAGATTGTTATAAAATTGGTTTTAAATTAAATTAAATTGAAAATTTTAAAATATGATTGAAGGGACAATTAATTTAAAAAGAGACAATTAAATAAAAATGAATTAGTTTGTTTAGTTTATAAAAATCAATTTATTTAGCGATAATTGATCGATTAATTAATAAATTGATTGATTTTTAGTAATAAAAGTTATTACAGTAATTGAATCTAAAAGTTGAAAATTTGTACTTAAAATTAGTTGGTTCAAAACTTTTTCGGTTAAATTGATCAAACGATTGGACATACATATGCCATCAAATGGACCAACTTGTTGATTTGGTTGATATACTTTCTTATCGCATTTACATAAAATGTGATAGAGGAAGGAGGTGATTTACTTACATGGTTTTGTTTTGTTATAATCGGACAATTAATATCTTAAGTCTTTCTTAATAGTTTCTCCTTGTACGTGCTTTATCATCATATTACTTTGGTTTTATTATGTAGTATCTTTTTACTTATTCGAGAAGACTTTTGAAATCAAATCACATGTGAGATTTACTTGGTCAAAATCTCTCATTATTTTTTGTAGTATAAGATTTTTTTATAAAGTAAGTAAATAATAAACTTCTGATCAATGTTTTAAAAATATAACAAAAGTTAAATTAATATGATAAAAATTTTAAAAGTTTAAATATATAATAGATATTAGACTGTTTTAAAATCGGTGAAATTAAAGACATAATAAAATTAAACAATTTGAAATAAAATTAACAAATTAAAGAATTTAAAATAAAACTAAAGAAGTAGATTATTCTTGCTCATCAAAAAAGTTAATGTTTAATTGAAGAAGGAGATTGTTAAATGAAAATTAGCTTTTTTATTTTTATTTATGAAATTAGTTGGTTTACAAAATTGGTGGGATAATTAAAATAAGATGATTTTTAATAAAAATTTATTAAAGTAGTCAGAATAAAAATTAATTGGTTCAAGATTTTTGCAATTAAACCAACTAAATCGATAAGATTTTTTAACCACTAGTTTTTACTTTATTTTCTTAAAAAGATAGAAATTAAAATTTAAAAGTATTTACACGAGAGTTAATTTCAACTTCATCTTTAAGATTATATTTAATAAAAGTTTTACAAATTTGCAAGAAAATCATAAACTAAATACTATTGAAAAGACTATTTTATATCAATACATATATAAAGATAAGTAACAACAACAACAACACCTAGTATGAATTTCGCTGATATGTGAAATTCAGTATAACATCCAGTTACCCACGTTGAGGCTAAAATAGTAAATATGAGAGACTATTAAGAGATTAGAAAGATTCATGCTCATGCATTATAAGGCATACACATATACATGAATATCGAATTATTGCACATGAAAATAATTGTACATGCATTTATTGACAATTTTCGGATATAACTGATTGTTTGAACGTGAATATGATTTTTGATATGTGATTTTATTGAGAATTGTTGTTTAGTTGTGTTGAAAATTGATTTGGGGTATACATTTACTGATTTAGAATTTTTTATGAAATTTAGGAAAATTCTGGAAATTTTGGATATTTTTGGATTAGGAAAAATGCCAAGTGACAAGACAACTGATAAATGATTGTAGAATTTACTGTTAATTCGCAATGGAAAATTTGCTAAATGACTTATGAATTTATAACAAGTGTCATTGAAAATTGGGAGACAATTGTAGTTGATTGGACTGATTAAATAATAATAGAGCTAGTTGAAATGCATGGAAATTGGACAAGTGTCCAAGTATAAGTCACTATTCTTCATTTAATTGAAAGACCATTAAATGGTCTTGCATTTTGCTCTCTCTTTCTTCATTTTTCGTGGCTTTCTTCTCCTCCTCCTCCTTCTTCTTCTTCGTGGGTTCTCTTCTTCATGTCATTTTGGTTGCCAACCTCCACCAACACTAAACTTAGCTCTCTCATCTCTTTCTTGCTTCTCTTCCACCTTGCTCTCTCTTTCATTCTCACCAAAAGCCCATTCCTATCACCTTTGGAAGATGATGACCGTGGGTTGTTGGTGAAGCTAGGGACTTCCGATATTCTTGAAGTTTTTGGAACTAACCTAAGTAAGTAGGGCGTTAATCATTATGGGTTGATTAAATGAAACTTGAGCGATGAGTTATGTATGATTGATGACTTGATTATGTAAATTTTTATGTATGTGTCGTAAGTGGTGAGAAGTTGATGTAATTTTCTTGCTTTTGGATATGTTTGGTGATGTTTGATGAATAACAATTCACATATTGTTTTAGAGGTGTGTTAGAGGTTGAATGATCAAAATAAAGGTTTTAAATTAAGTGCATAAAAGTGTTTATGAAGGGCATACGCACATGTTCTATTTTGAGTTAATGATCAAATTTAGATGACGCTTTGCTGATGAATGATATTGAGATGAAATGGAGTAGAGAATGAGGAGTAAATGAAGTGGAAAAGGTGATCTTGGTATAAGTTGTGTTAGGGTAAAATCTAGAATCGAAATTGAGAGATGATGGGGAAAATGTAGCAGTAGTATGTTCACTGAGTATGCTTCGGTATTGTAGCCATAACTTTTTCTCTAGTTATCCAAATGAGATGATTCTTAATTTGGATTAAAATAGAGACATATGGATACATTTTTTATGAAGACATTGAATTTAAATTATGTCTTTAAGAGCCTCAAAATCTGGCATGAAGTTGACAAATTGGGTATGCTTCTGTGAAAGTTCACCGTGGCGAACTTGCAGGTTTTGGATAGGTTTCCTCGGGAGAAGTTAGCCGCGGCCAACTCTTGGCTTCGCCGTGGCGAACTTGTGAAATTTTTGCGAAAATTCCTCTACATACTTCAGTATTTTGACATATCTTATTCCGTAGTTATCCAAATAGAATGATTTTTTATTGGAGTAAGCTAGAGACACAGGGATACAAATTGTATGAAGATATCAAATTCTAAATCGATCTTTAAGAATTTCAATTGTTGGATGGAAGTTGAATGTAGGGCACTGTCTCAATATAAGAATAGTCTAAAATTATTTGGAGTATAACTCCCGAAATATTAAATCAAATTGATTGATTTTGGTGTCATTATAAAGTTAAGAGATAGGAGAACAATCTTCTAGAAGGAAGTATGGCTAAATTTCTTCATTTATATTGTATGATTGATCATGAACAGATTATCAGAAAATTAGTGTTTGGAGAAAAATCTGAAATGATTTATTGGGTTATGAAATTAGATTCTAATGGTTTATTGAGGTATAAACCCTACGAACAAATGCTACTTAAGTGAGTTTTGATATTTGACTGTTTTAGTGATGAGAACAATGGAAAAATACTCAGGATTGTCATGAACACGCATTGCACATATTTCATTGCATACTTGTGCATTATTAAACTCTTATAATTGTGCAAATTGTGATATGTGTATATTGCTTGTTATAGAGGAGCAACTAGAATGTCAATCTTTAGATGTTGTCGGAACTTCTAGGCAGTAGCTTCGGGAGAGACCAGTGAGTAACCTAGACGGTTTCTCTCAATTACCATTTGCCTAAATTGTGTTTTGAATGATAGATGAATGTGACTGATTGCGTTGATTCCGGACAGTGAAGGTTTGATGATTTTGATATATGAATGAGATATTGAAGTGCTACTTGAATGTGAATGTGACGAACTAAATGTTTCATGACATCATTTAATCATGAGAGATGCATTCCATACATGAATGCATGATCAAATAATGAGAGTTGTGACTTGAATAGCCATCGAAAATGAGCTTAAAGCTTCAAATGTGATTAAGAGCCGAAGGCTCACTATGTAAAATGAGCCCTGTATTCCCAATGGATAAGGGACAGTATGAATAAGCTCGGTATCCACAATGGATACGGGACAGTTAGGCACCCGGTCACAACAACGTAATAATTGGCAAGGAGTCATATGAGCATTTCGTATGCATTTTATTAAGTATGTTTGATTGATTAAAATGTAAAATTGTCTACTCTTGAGCGAGAATGTGATATGTGATCAATTATGCAAAGTTGTGAAATATATGTTATATGTAATGACGTGATGCATGAATTGAGTGAACCATCGATGATGGTTACATCATTGAGTTCGCAAAACTCACCAAAATTGCAACATTGACTTTTCAGGACCGAGGAACGACTTTACTTACTGAGGGACATTTGTACTTTTAGGAACAAGAAGAAATAGCTCAAAGGTCGGTTAGCTCGATATGGACAGATTAGATAGATTTTGTATAATTTCCTCTTTCATGTAGCACATTTTTATATTAGGCTATGATGATGTATAAGTATGAATGTTGAAAGATACATTGTAGATATTCGATGTTATTGGAAATTGTCAATGTAGACATTCGATTTTTATAAAATGAAAGGAGGAATCTGGTTTCAAAATATTGTGACTTTTCATATGGTGTTCATAAGAAAATAAAGATAAATGATGTCATATTAAGTGAATATAGCGATTGATCATAGCGCGCCATTATCATAGGTTATGTACTGGAATGTCCACCAGGCGTCCTGATATGTATCCTAAGGTAAGGTGGCGCTATATTTAGAGAGGTCCAATAATATGTATTCTTACCTCTAACTAGTAGAAAGACTATTTCCAAATGACCCATATGAAAAGAGAGAGAGAGAGAGAGGGAGAGAGAGAGAGCTAGAGAGAGAAAGAGAGAGAATAAATAATAATAATCATAGTAATAAGAAGAAGATGAAGAAAGAGAAAGTTAACAATAATAATATTAATAATGTGAATATTAATAGTAGTTATAGTAGTAGTAGTAGTAATAATAATAATAATAACAACAACTATGAAAAACCGAAGGGGGTATTAGTTTCGTAAACTTTCCAATTTTACCGTGGACGTCTCTAGTACAAACAACAACAAAAGCAATAAAAAACGAAATAATAAAAAGCACCATAAATTTGGTAACGCAGTTCGACACACCTTTCCTACGTTTGTGGGGCCCTCACCCAGGTTAATACTTTCATGAAAGTACAATAGATTTTTCCAAGGCTTTACTGAGTCGACACCACTCAACCCTTGACACTATCTCTC
The DNA here is from genome assembly GCA_026284645.1 of Erythroxylum acuminatum. NCBI lineage: Eukaryota > Viridiplantae > Streptophyta > Magnoliopsida > Malpighiales > Erythroxylaceae > Erythroxylum > Erythroxylum acuminatum. Next base: position 23,535,902 of record JANKOD010000191.1, read on the forward strand.
AACCTCACTTCCCGTGAAAGAATTTCACAGCTAATAATGCTACTGACTCGTATTAACCTCAACAGAGGATTTTCTCAACAGTATTTGATAATAAAGATACGAAATAAACAACTCAAGTAATCAATCAACTAAGAATAAAAACATAATACACTCAAGACAAAAAAGAAGACAACTTCCCAATCGGTTCAGCTCCTCCGTAATAAATTTGGAAATTGTTCACCAGTCGGACTGATCCACGACACTCCAAAATCAAACTATGGCTACTTAGTTATCAACCGACAGAACGTACACGCAGTCCTCAATTACCTCTCAGCAGAAAGCCAACGCATAAAGAGAGAGACATTCCCAATCGTGTGCTACTCCAATGATCCAATATCAAAACAAGGATCCCAAAGTTCTTCACTCACGCAAATCATCCAGCTTGAACAATTCCAATTAAATCATATGGCCCACGACACACATCATTAACTCATAAGTCAAAAGACACCCATGTATATTTAACGCACAAGCCAAAAGAGCAAATCTTCACTCAACCAATAATTAATTCACCGTATATGTCCAACCCAGAACCACTAAAGACTTACACCAAGTCACACCAAAACTTCCAGTTGTGCTCCACTACTTCGTGCGTAGTTTTGTACTATATCAACTGCTTCTTGATTGCTTGCATGCTCCCAAAGTCAATCAAAAGCAAATATAACACATTGGTAATGTGCCTGTAACTGGGGCACTGAGATTGGTGATTTTGCCTTCACGTTGACCTTTTTAAAAGGTCATCGGAGCACAAACTTGGCATATAAATGCCCACTGTTTTAAATCACGGTGTATATATGAAAACATAACATCCACACCACATAAGCTATGTTTTGCAAGTATGTAAATAATGCCCACTACACTGTTGATTGCAAGACTCCCATGCAGAATACACTTCTTCTATGGATAGAGACATACACGATATTCACTAGCAAGAGCCCTTTGCCAACATGCAACAACCACTTCACTATTTCTTCTATCTACGAAATCCACAAAATTTAGCAGTAAAAGAATTCCAATACCAACATGATAATAGACTTTAAAATAGTGTAGGATTCTTTCACAACTACAAATGTAACAACCACATTTTTTTGAATCTCACTATAATTAATATCTTATATGTTCAATTAATAAATAAGATGCCAAAATAAAATAAAAGATAGATACTATATATCTTAACAAATACTACTAAATCCAACAAATCTTTAAGAGGTAAGTACTACGTATTTACAAGTTTAGGTTAACTAGAAGAAGAATTACAAGAATCTGTTTATGAGCGATTATTTATCAAAATTTTAGTACACGAAAGTTTTCTATTGTGAGTCATGTTTTCGGTAAGTTTTAACATTGTCATATCATTCTTTATCACTTTCCTCAAATTCTACTTAGGCCTTCTTTATTTTCTCTTACAGTCTTTGAGTACGTTCTTTTCACATTTTCTCACTTAAGCATTTAAATATCTCCTCTTAAAATATTCAAACCACCTAAGTCTTGTCTCTTTTAGTTTGTCAATAATATTAGTTATCTTCAATCTATTCCTTACCATTACATTTTTAATTAAGAGAGGTATATATAAAGATAGGTAAATAATCCAAAATTTAAAAATTAAAATCTTAAGGAGCAATTAGCTCTATATAATTAGAGTACGACATTAAATTAAAAAAATTATTTTTTCAAATTATTTTATTTTATTATTTATAATACTAACAGCCACCAAAAACCCATAAACCCTTAACTCGAGTTAAGCCGCAGTATTATCTCTTGTCACGAACGAAACAAAATAAAGATAGCAATCATATCAGCTTAGACCCCTTCACCTGGAAACAACCAGTCGCTTGCATTGAAAGAACTTTGCAATACATAAAGTTTAGCAATATATTTAAATATCACATCTTTGTCTTATGCAAAACATCAATATCTGGACCACAAAAAAGGTTAGATGAATTATCCACTTTTTGTAAATATTTCCCCATACATGTGTTTAGTAGGACCAAAGTTTTCAATCTGTAATCATAATTGCATTGCACTGTTGTAATAAACAATTATCCTTATTATTCATAATTACATTTTTAGTAGTCATAATTATACTTGTATTTATTCGTCTTTATTGTAATTATCCGACACTTTTTTGTTAAAAATTTTGCATATGTCTAAATTAAAAAGAAAAAATAAGGTATTATTATTTTTGTTCATTTTATTAATGTTTTAAAAATCAGTCTAAAATGTAAACCAAGAGGTTTAAAATTTAAAAGTTTAATTCGGCTCTAATAAAACCGATAAATAGTAAAGATCGAACAAAATTAAAGAATTTAAAATATGATTAAAAAGATATTATTTTTATCGTCCTTTAATTAAAAATATGATAAATAAAAAACTTGTTTATTTTAGTTTATAAAAACCGGTCTGTTTTTAATAACAAGGGCTACTAAAATAAACATAATTGAAAAGTTGGTTATTCAAAGTTTACACAGTTAATTCGATAAAATTAGTTCGACTTTTTAATCGTTGTATTTTATATATTTAAATCAACCTTACACATTTCAAATTATTACTTATTCTATATTTTATTTTTTATACGATCACTAAGAAGTAACTTTTGTACTGGTTAAAAGTAAAATTGTATATTATTGGACCTTTCCAAACTTAGTATATCGGCAAATCTTTTAATGTATTATTGTTGTTGTTGTTGTTGTTGTTGTTGTTGTTGTGTACGGGTATTTTAAATAATATTACTTTTAATAATCGTGACAAGTATAAAAATGGTTATTGCTTTAAATTAAAAAAATATACATTTAACAAAAATGAGATAGAAAAATAATATATCAACCCACTAAAACGGTGGTAGGGAGGGGTAGAAAATGGAGGAGATGTTGTGCCTTGTACGTTAATCAGCCTCCATTAAAGTAACCCATTCTTCAAATAATTATTACCATCACTCACTCCAAAAGCGACATTCCTGTCTCTAGAACATCAGCACTCTCTCTCTCTCTCTCTCTCTCTCTCTATCGTGCTTGCTTGTAGTGGTTCAACCACTATTGCTTTACGTCATTATTACTATTACCCCTACAAAAAATACATCCAATATTAAAAATATGGTATTTGGGTTTTTCTTTTCTTTTTTTATTACGAGGTTTTATTTTTATCTAATTTGATTGATTTTACTAGTTAAACTCATATTTGAAGTTTGATCTTTTTTTCTTCTCCTTTTTTACTCTATTATTGTTTTTACTCTAAACTGTAAATATGAGAAACTTTTGACTCGGAGAATTTAGGATAAAATGTAAAATGATAAATAATATTTTACTATATTACATTATAAACTCTTCTTCGAAACAACATTTTACTATATTACATCATGAACCCTTCAATCCCTCCCAAATAATAATTTTTTAATATTATATCTATTTATATTTTATTCTATTATAAATTATTTCATTTCATTTCATTCCATTAAAAACTTTATCTTTAACCAAATGTAGCCTAAGGACAGACATGCACACTACTAGGAATAGATACAGTAGGATCAGATCAAGCCCAACAAGGCCCAATCAGATCCGAAATAGTATGCCCTGTACAAATAGCAAACGGACAAACATATATCAAATTCGAGTCATATTATAAGAAAAAACTTCAATTGTATTTGAAACTTCATCTAAAAAAACAAATACTTACGCAGATGCTGCAAAAATTGTTAGCCGCAGAGAAATTACTGTGTCTCCCAAAACATATGAAATAGTCATATCACAAATTGATTTATAATAACTTCCAAAAATTATAATATTTGGAACTTAAAAATTAACTTAATAGATCGAATTTGGACATAAATTAAGTTAAAAATTAAGATTAAATTAAAATTTAAAATTAAAATTTAATTTAATTTAATTTAAGATTGGGGTTTGATATATATACTTTTAATTTGGATTGAATTTTATTTAAACACGAGCCATGTCTAATGTGAAATCGATAAAGGCTTGCATTATAAAAGCCCACTAAAAGCCCACAAATGACATTGAGAGGAAGGAGTTAATTGGTAAAGAATGAAAAGCGAGTATTGTTGATTATTATTATAGGGGTAATAGTTTGATATCCTACTTTTGGGGAATCCCCCATACCCTCCATTTAATACATGAATAAAGCTCATTCCTTAGTAGTGACTTTTTTTATAAAAAAAAATTAAATACTAATTAATTAATTAAAATATAATTAATTAACTTATTATTTATTTATTTATTACAATATAATTAATTAAAATATAATTAATTAAATACAATATTATTTTTTATTTATTTATTACATTATAATTAATTAATTATATCAATTCATTAATTAAATTATTGTA